>VSDK01004395.1:22112-35236 GCA_009767595.1 Symbiodinium kawagutii | reverse complement strand
GTCTTTCTCAGAGTGTCTCACCAGGAGTGTCTCACCAAGAGTGTCTTACAAAGAGTGTCTTTCTCAGAGTGTCTTACCAGGAGTGTCTCACCAAGAGTGTCTCACCAAGAGTGTTTCGCCAAAAGTGTCTTACAAACAGTGTCCCAGCAAGAGTGTCTCACCAAGAGTGTGTCACCAAGAGTGTCTTGCCAAGAGTGTCTTACCAGGAGTGTCTCACCAAGAGTGTCCCACCAAGAGTGTCTCACCAAGAGTGTCCCACCAAGAGTGTCCCACCAAGAGTGTCTCCCCAAAAGTGTCTTACAAAGAGTGTCTCACCAAGAGTGTCTTACCAAGAGTGTCTTACCAAGAGTGTCTCACCAAGAGTGTCTTGCAAGAGTGTCTCAAGGAGTGTCTCACCAAGAGTGTCCCACAAAGAGTGTCTTACAAAGAGTGTCTCACCAAGAGTGTCCCACCAAGAGTGTTTTACAAAGAGTGTCTCACAAAGAGTGTCTTACAAAGAGTGTCTCACAAAGAGTGTCCCACAAAGAGTGTTTTGCCAAGATTGTCTCACCAAGAGTGTTTCGCCAAAAGTGTCTTACAAAGAGTGTCCCAGCAAGAGTATCTCACCAAGAGTGTCTCACCAAGAGTGTCCCACCAAGAGTGTCTCACCAAGAGTGTCTCGCCAAAAGTGTCTTACAAAGAGTGTCTCACCAAGAGTGTCTTACCAAGAGTGTCTCACCAAGAGTGCCTTACAAAGAGTGTGAGCATTCGGGTTCGTGGGCTCCATCTTGTGCATTAAATGCTATGGCTCTGGGTACCAAAGCAAGTGGATGAACCAATCTCAGGCGCGAAAAGGGGACGCGACGACGGACAGTTCACTTGGGGTAGCAGGGGCCGTTAGATCACCTGCTGAATCGGATCACCAACTGACCAATCAGGACCAGCTGGGGCATCCCTGCACACCTTCATCCATGTCAGAAACCAGTCAATACTAGCGACCGTTGTTTACCCCTGTGGGTTTGTTTCAAATTGGAGCCATCTAAGATGGGTATTTTGGAAATAATGTCCTCTGACTGAATAGAACCGTCTCCCAAGAAGCTTGAATGAATGGGAAAACATTTTTAAGCCTCGAGCATGAAGAGACACGGATGCTTTTGAGACGCAGCCAAAGCACAAAGTGGTGCCCACGAATGTTTGAGGTGAACACAACTATCTTAGCCACCACTCGTGGTGGATAGCTATCGCTATCAACCTTAGGGATTCGCCATTGACCACCACTATCAACCACTATCGATGATTTATCAACCATGATGAGGCGTTCCAATATCTTGTGAAGCATCATCCACCATTGTTAAGCATAGTTGTGGTGTGTTCATAAACCATCAAATCCGACAACGGGAATCACCAACGCCTTGCAGAAAAGGTTTTGGCTGAGATTGTTTTTACAACCTGGTGCAAAATGGTTTTCACGTGGCTACTTGGATGTGCAGCTAGGGTTGTAACTGGGACATTAGCATGGTTATATACTCTAGGCGATAGCTTGTAACATCTGTGACATATGGTTAGTTATTGGTTTCTAACCGAGGATGCACATCCAAGTAATAATAGTTGGCGATGATCATTGACGATCAATGATTGATGATCTGCTGGTGTTGTCTAATGATTGATGATCTTTAATGTCGAAGAGCATGGTGATTTTGATGTTTTTCCTGTGCCTGCCTCCACGGTCTCCAATTGAGCCGCGGTGCGTTTCCACCAACCGGGCAGCGTGCAACGCTATGCCCATCGCGTTAGTCCGCGGAGGATTGCGGTTTGCCGACCACCGGCTGAGCCGGCGGGTCTCGCCGCGATTGCATGGTCAAGCAGTGGCACCCCGTGCCCAACGTTTGAGAAAAGGTGGAGTTGAGCACCAGCTGCGGCGTGTGAAAGGCTGACCAAGATTTTTTTGCAACATTTAGACTTGTGCCAGACGATGATTCAATGCGACAAAGTTCTCATGTTGACAAGCCCACTTTATCGGTTCAGCTGGTGCTGGTGGCCCGAGAGCTGATGAACCAGGTCACGAGCTAATGATGGTAGCGGTTGCTTTGGGTCAAGAATGGTTGGGAATGCTTGTTGATGGTTAGTAAGCTGTTTAGTAGTGCTTGTCTTAAGCTGAAAATGTTCAATGATGATTTTCTTAGGAGGGACTACCCATGATTAATAAGCTGGTTAACCATGGTTGCTGATTGTGAGTAAGTTGGTTCAGGACGGATGCTTGATGGTGTAAACCCTGGGGGTTCTGGTCAGAGCCTGTAACTGGGTGCGCCGAGATCCATCGGTACCATGGGCAGTCTCTCTTTTCCAATCGTTGATGATCAATTAATGATGGTTTTTTTCTATTTTCCATAGTCATCCCATTTTTGTTTTGTTGTTGTAACCAGATAATGGCCAATGATGTTCGATTATTATCATGAAGGCACATTGATTCAACCGCCACTCTCAATCATTTAGCATCACAAAAATCGCCAATCAATACCCATCATGATGAGCCAACAAGTTTCACTCATAAGCCATGCCATCATCAGCAGAGCCAGTGCATCACTGCCGCGACGGTGGCCATCCCCGCCAGGTAGCCCATTCCTGGGCCCCACCGCTGCTCCGGCGCGCCGGGACGCGGGAGGGCGAACTCAGCAGCACGATAGGCTGGTTGGTGGTTGGGGGCTTAACAGGGGCTATTCATAGGGCTTTACCATTAATAGGGGCTATTGTCTCCAGGGTTATCATTCCCATTAATGGTTTCTGATATGGAGACAACCTACAAGGATGGGAAATCGCGATGGGTTAATATTAACCATCAAGAATGGCGGATGAGATCCAACAATCATGAGAAAAACAATGGTTAATGATAGGGGAACCAAGGGTACAGGGTTTTGACCCACAGTCAAATGGTCGACGTGCTTTATTTTCCCAGCTCTATTTGGGATGGTTGGTTGATGAACCCATGTTTTTCACCGCGGTTGGAACCACAAGACAGTAGGGAATAATTGGTGAATCGAACATGTAAAAACTGAAGAAGCCAACGTGTGCCCTGGTGTTGAGTCGAAAGAAACTAATGATGGTGTATGGATGTGAAAGGTTGACAACGATGGTGAGTTTTCATAACAGGGAAATTGATAGAAATGGTTCATAATGATGACTTTGAGTAATAATGACAGAAGATCAACGATAAACAATGGTGAGTGGTTTGGTAAGGAATGATGCTGGTTGATAAAGTGGTTGATAAAGTGGTTGACAAAGTAAAAATTGGCATGACTGGTATCAACAATAGTTGATAAGAGGTGATCCCTAGTGCCTCTTGAGCATCTATTGCCAATCACTACGAAGAATACAAGGCTGTTCTATATACGGAAGCAAGCATGCTCTCTATCCCAGAAGCCCGCAGGTAAGCCACAAATTCTTTGAACATCGAGTGATGATCCTACAATGTGACGCATCATGACTGTTAAGTGACAGTCCCACTGGGCGGTTGGTTGGATTTCCATTGATCAGTAACCAACCATCACTAACCAGCCGTGCCTGTCATTCTTTTATCCACATGTGTGTGTGTGTGTGTGTGTGTGTGTGTGTGTGTGTGTGTGTGTGTGTGTGTGTGTGTGTGTGTGTGTGTGTGTGTGTGTGTGTGTGTGTGTGTGTGTGTGTGTGTGTGTGTGTGTGTGTGTGTGTGTGTGTGTGTGTGTGTGTGTGTGTGTGTGTGTGTGTGTGTGTGTGTGTGTGTGTGTGTGTGTGTGTGTGTGTGTGTGTGTGTGTGTGTGTGTGTGTGTGTGTGTGTGTGTGTGTGTGTGTGTGTGTGTGTGTGTGTGTGTGTGTGTGTGTGTGTGTGTGTGTGTGTGTGTGTGTGTGTGTGTGTGTGTGTGTGTGTGTGTGTGTGTGTGTGTGTGTGTGTGTGTGTGTGTGTGTGTGTGTGTGTGTGTGTGTGTGTGTGTGTGTGTGTGTGTGTGTGTGTGTGTGTGTGTGTGTGTGTGTGTGTGTGTGTGTGTGTGTGTGTGTGTGTGTGTGTGTGTGTGTGTGTTTTTTTCCACGCTCCTTTTCTATTGTGCTTGATCTCAGGAAAAGGTTGCGCAGCCCACGATGTCCTCTGAACATCGGTTTTCCATGGTGGAAAATCCTTAGGCATGTACACAGAATGGAGAAATGTGATCAAAGACTTTAAGCTCTGTTGCCGCGCAAAATTGGCAGCACTTCATCGATCGAAACTCGTTCCATGTCTTCCACTGGGAGAAGCCAAATCATCGTCACCCCGCAGCAGAACCAGTGAGGGACTTCCGTACAAAAAGCAGGAGGGACGTTGTCGTCCTTCATGATCCATGTGTCTGCAGTGTGGGTCGAAATCCTCATCAGGGAGACATAATGACCTCCATCGAGAGATCCAAGGTGGCAGGTGGCCGAAATGACCTGGTACGGCATGTCGGCCACACTCATGGTGTCATCCTGGAAGCATGGAATTCGAATGATGTCATCAAACCTGACAGGTGTGTATATCTTGGTCCAGTGATCATCATCGGTCATGCGAAGGCGGTCCAAGTGGAGGCAAATCATCTGAGGTTGGCGCTCCACAAAGGCTGTCACCATCCCATCCACCTCGGACCAAGTACGCAGCAAATCATGGAGGTGAATTGGGACATGCATGGAGGCAAGATCAAATTGTATTTTTGTAATGGATGCGGGTGCATTGCGGTCCATCACTTTGGCCTGTTCATTGCGAAGCTCACGTCGATGCCACTGCATTTGGTAGCATGGCGATCTAAAGTGAACATGATTGAGCATGTAAGTCAGAAATTCTCTTGCATCTGACTGACCATGCGCCCCCAAGTATTCTTCCCAGTTCACCAACATGGTGCGCATACCAATGGCATCAATGAGGCTAAAAGGAAGAGTATCCCCAGAAGTCAAAAGGGCTCGAAGTTCATCAGCCTGGGATCCCAAGTCGGACCATTGGAAAAGCTGTCTGCTCAGGTGCATCCACAGCCATGCCAGGAATGTTGCATTTGCATAGCAATAGTGTCCCGAGGTTCTGAGGGTGCAAAGGAGCAGATGAATCCTGTATGTCAGCTTGGTCATTGGGCCTGCTTCTTCGGAGCAGGGGCTGCAGGATCCGTCTTGCCTTCCTTCTTGCTCTTGCTCTTCCCTTTCCCCGGTCCCTTGCCTGTCTGGCGAGCCACCGTCTGTGCCAACGGTGATTGGTGTTGGGTGTGTAGGCGCAAGCTTGCACCCAGAATCTGCCAGATTTGATTCCCGCAGAGAGCCTTCAGGGTGTAGTAGAACTCTGGTTTCCTCATGGATGTCTGAAGGCGCCATGGGATCACTGGCACTGAGTGGTCCGATTTCAGTGCATGAAAGGCCACGATCATCTCGTCGGTCTCGGTCATGGCTTCCACCAGTGAATCGATCATTGGGATCATTTTCTTCAAGGCAATGCCCTGCTTGCTGTCCTGGACTAGACTGCCCTTCTGCCGGTCCCAACGATGGAACGGAAAGCATCCATCGGCAGTCAAGACCTTCTTCTCTTGGGCTTGTTGAATCAGCTGGTCCGTCGGTTGGCATTGGCCAAGTTGATGGGCCCGTTGTTGGAGGGCTGTCAGCAGGTGCAGGACCAGGTGGTGTCTCAACGTCGTCAAGGATGATGGTGGGGGCTGCTGGTTGCGAAGGTCCCTCCACTGTTGGGTTTGAATGACCAACTGTGGAAGAATTGCTTGGGAGTCTTGGTTTAAAAAAAGCACAAAGCTGTCTTGGCGGAGCCAGCTCTGAATTGTTTGCTCCTGTCGAAGTGCCAAGGCCGCTAGGGCTTGAACTGTTCTGTGAAGAGTCCGCACGTCGATTCGACCTTGATCTTGGCCCCACTCTCGGCCTTGGGGTCGAGGGCGCTTGGTTCCGTTGCCAGGGGGGCCGAACTGAAGGTTGGCCAGCAGGGGACCCATGTTTCTGAAGGACTGGTACACCTCCTGCATGGAGTCCCAGTCCATTGGAGCATCTTCGTCGTCCATGGTTCGGCAGGGTGAGTATGAGTGCTAACTGCAGGCTGACTGGACATTGGAACCGGAGATGCATGACCAACAGGTCCGAGGGGGTAGATTCCATAGAATGCAAGTCTGGTGGCAATTGATACATGAGGCCACATCCCGCACAGTGAGTGGTTCCATTGCAGGTGGGATGAAGCAATGGCAAAATCAATGGCAGGATGGCACCAGCCCATTGCAAATCTGAGTGGTGGACTAGCATCAGATGCCAATGTAGTTGTGCCGCATCCATGGCCTCACCGCAGAAGAAGCATTGAGTGCCGAGACTCTGCAACACCTCCAATGAAGTCCATAAGGTGTCAAAATCCCGTTGAACAATCAATTGGCACAGGTCAGGGTGGGATTGAACTGCTTGAAGGGAGAGCTTCATCTGTAGTTGGGGCAAGGTGATTTCATAGGGCAGCACAAAAGGCAACTTGGCTCGGGTGCAGACCATGCCCAGCTGGATCCATGCAAGGCATTGATGATTCACGGTGCCTACAGTCATGGGACGGCAGACACATTGAGTGATCGGGGTCATCAAGGTGGTCAGCATGGATATCCAAGTAGAGGAATCTTCAAGCAA
Organism: Symbiodinium kawagutii; assembly: GCA_009767595.1. Classification (NCBI taxonomy): domain Eukaryota; class Dinophyceae; order Suessiales; family Symbiodiniaceae; genus Symbiodinium; species Symbiodinium kawagutii. The sequence goes on along the minus strand of VSDK01004395.1, from coordinate 28,636 downwards.
CAACCCATGGCACTGTTGGATGTGTGCAGATAGGTCTTGTACCCGGGTATATTGCTCACCACAGTGCAAACACTGTGTGGTCAAGTTGCTCGAGTCCTCATTCTTCAAGGCGTGTTCCAGTCGACCGGCCGTCATCTCCTGCACCCAGGACTCAGGTAGAGGTTGACTTTCAGGAAGCCGGGCAGGGTTGTAGTCAGGGCAGTACCCACTCGTTATGTGTGCACGCAGGTTGGCCAGACTGCCAAGGTCACGGGCACAGTGTGCACACTGAGTGGAATTGGGGGAGGCTATATCTCTGCTAGGAACCCAGTTGTGGGTCCAAAGCTGATGATCCATGCATAGGTGATGGGCTAGGTCCTTCTCGGTGGTGAAGCTGGCGTTGCAGATCTCACATGTCATACGGCTGGCAATACCACGATCACCTGTCGAGGAATCATCAGCAGCCCCATGAACATAGAGTTTGGCAACTTGAGTGGCAACGACACAGAGATGAGATTGCTTGAAGGAGCCTCCACACCAGACGCAAGGGGAATGGCCCCCCATGATCTTGGTCAGCTGTGTGCTTTTGGCCAATGTGTACTTCAGCAGCCGTGGGTGGCGGTGTTTCACATGTGCTATGTACTGCTGAGTCTTGTCAAACCAAAATCCACAAATGCAGCATTGGTGTTGGAGAAAAGTGAGAAGCTCTGAATCTGCACTCAAGGCCGGCCAGTTCCTGTTGGTAATCAAGGACAGAAGGCGTTGTCCACAGGTTCGGGTCTTCAAGGCAAGCACTTCAACCAGGGAAATTCGGTCACTGGGCGCATGTTGCATGGGCTCCTGCAGGGGGCGAAAACAACAACTGCGCTCAAGGTGTGTTTCAAATGCACGCCAACTTGCAAATTCTTGTCCACAGTGTGAACAGTGTGGCAGTCCATTCACTGCATGCAGTCCTGGATTGCAACGTTGGGTACGATGGACCTGAATGCCATGAACATGGGTCATGTGACGTCTGAGATTGGCAATGCTGGTGCAGGTGAGTGAACAATGTGAACATGCGAATGTCGGATGCATCGAAACTGAGTCATCGGCCAACGGCAAGTGCACAATCGGGGGTGGGTCCTGGGCATGATGGGTGAGAAGGGAAATGGTCGAATGCAAGTGATGCCAATTGAGGGATGCAACTGTGTCATCTGCTGAAAGAGTAGGTTGTCGGGCCTCAATCCTGTCTTTGAATGCAAGAATGGCTCGGCGCAAGGTGAGGCACGGATGCTCCAACTGGTGCTTGTGCAGGATGGACTGATGAGTGTCTCCCGTATGGTATGCATGGTTATGTAACATTCTGCGAAGCATGGTGAACATGGTTTGCATGAGAAGCAAGGCACATTTCTCAGTGAGGCCAATGGGCCATAGCCCATACAATAAAATGGAAAGGATGCTGCTCTGCCAAATGCTGTGTCTGGTGCAAAACTTCAAGCGTCCCGTCATGAGCCATCTGCGGAGGCGGTGAAAGGCCTGCCATGCTGATTGTATGCGGTGCTTGGTTGTTTGCAATTCGAAGGTTCCATACGAGAGCACCGTTCCAAGGTAAACAAAGGATTTCACCAGGGGAATTGACATAACGTCAGAACCAACTTTGATCAACAGGTGTCTACCTTGGGGGGTTTGTCGAACAAAGGGATGGGAGAGTTTGTGGCAGTGGGATCCCCGTAACGACATCATGGCAGTGGATTTGGCTGCACTGACGGTGAGGCCTAGGCTCTGCAACTTGTCAATCAGGATACCAACAAACTGGATGAATCGAGGCAAATCCATGGGTTGTTTGATGACACATCCAACATGCAAGTCATCTGCATAAAATGTGATATGATCCAGGACCCATTGACGAGTAATGGGGTTGGCAGGGTCGGTGGTCAAGTCCTGAAGCATGATGACAATGAGGCAGCACCATAGATATGGTGCTCCCTTACACCCCTGTCTCACGCCAATGTGGGTGGGGATGGCGGCAGTGTGTCCCTCCCAAGTGACATGGTATTGTGTCTGTGTGTGCCATGCCGACAGAAGCTGACAGAGATCCCCATCAAGGCCTATGGTGGTCAGTCTGGTGAATAGGTATTCCCTGTTCAAGCAGTCGAAGGCCCTGGTCATGTCCAAGCTCACCTGAACGCCTCCAAACATTTTCGAAGGAATGCGGTTCTGGGCTCGGTCCTTGGCATGCCTATGAGAGATGGTCAGGAGATCCCTGACTTCGGAACAGTGCTTCTGTACACGAAGTATTGCTTCAGCTGTGCCACGTTGGGGAATGAAAGCATATTGGGGCCATCTCTGGAACGTCGGCAAAGTTTGGGGGAGAGATTTGTCTATGATCAAACCAAGAACTTGTTTGCCAATAGGCTCTTGGAGTGCAATTGCACGCAAGTGCGATGCTTGTGTCGGAAGCTTCTTGGGCTTGGCTAGCCATATGATCCAGGATGCTTTCCATTCCTCGGGAATGTATATAACCTTGCGGTTCCACCATTCGGTGAGCAAAGGCATCAGTGTGTTGGCAATCATGGCTGCATGCAGTTGTATGGCAGAGCCAGGAACACACCCGGGAGACACTGCTTTGCTCAAGGGAATGTGCAGAAGCTTGGCTTCCAATTCCGCTTGTGTGAATGGAAAGGAGTGCAATGGTCTAGGGATATACCAAGAGTCATCGGGTCCATCCCATGTGTTGCGAACATATTCAACCAAATGCTGGTGTGCTTCAATGGGCGTGAGCATGTATCCATTCTGTTTCAATTGAATTTTGATCTGAGAAACTTTCGGAGAGTATTGGTTGATCAGTTGATACAAATGAAATTGGTCATGTTTATCAGAAGCTCTCTGTGCATCGTTGATCAATTGTTGCGCCCGAATTTCCCGCTGTTGCTGGGCAACCCTCTGGATAGCCCTACTAGCTGTGCGAAATTGGGTCCAGTGGAACCAAGCACGAAAGGTCCCCAAAAGAGTGCTTGGTTGGTGAGTGGCCTTCCAGCGATGTTGCCATTTGGTCTGATACTTATGGCTCTGATCAACATGTGAGGTCTGAGTGGTCCCAAAGCATCGTTTGAATGCAGGCAACAAACATGCGTGAATGGCTTCCACTGGGGATGGCTCAATGCCATCCAACGGCTGTGAATCAACGAGGTGGGCAAGGGCTAGGTGACTGTCCTGCTGGAATTGCTGCCAGCTCTCAGTGCACTGTAGGGATGCAAGACGCCCACGAAGCCTCTGCTGGAGGGTAATGGTGTGGGTGGGTGGGGGTTTCCATCTTCTGCCACACGGGATGGAAGTGATTTGCGGAACATGAGAGTGATCAGGATGTTGGATGAGAGGAAAGTCCCGGTCATGGTGTACATGTTTGGCAGCTGTGTCAGCATGTTCTAGTCGAGTGAAAACATGGTCAATTCTGGAGAAATTATTGTGATGCCTATAGCTGGCCTGGGTCTGAGACCATGTATTCAACGCAACCAACTTGTGTTGACGAATGATCTGCACAAACTGCTGCATGTCATGATGGGTGGGGCCTGAGCAAGTGCCTGTCTCGGTGTGGAAGGTGGTCAGCCCAACCAATCCTGGACAGTGATGGACACTACAGTTAAAGTCTCCTTGCAGCAAAATATAGTTGCGTTTGGGCAAAGTCGATAGCAATTTATTTAGGTCTTGCCACCAACTGAGTCTTTCTTGTTTCCGTTTGGAGTCATGTCTGTCTGCATATTGGCAACAGTGTATGGTATCCAAGTGTGTGGTGCAAAGTCTGATGCGAATGTGAACCAATCTACCAGGTGACAGGACTTCCCAACCAAGGCATTGAGAGGGCCATCTGTGGGATGAAATGAGAATCATCAACCCATCTCCTTTGTGTGAAGAGCTGGAATGATGCACATGCCAGCCCGCCGAGCTCCACGTCTTGTTGAGATTCCAGTGTGTTTCCGAAATGGTAGCAATGTCAATACCACGAACACTCAGGATAGTGAGCAGCTCGTCAAAGTCACCTGCTGTGAGACCTCCACTGTTCCAATGAAAGCATGTGACCCGCTTTCCGTCACCATGGTATCGTTGTGTCTGTCTTCCTTGGTTCAATCGGTCAGCAAGGCTCGGCTTGACAGATCGACTGGAAATAGTGCACGGCATCTGTTGAGGAAAATCAACTCTGTGAAGAAGACGACCTTTGTACCATGTGAAGCCGTTCAAGCAAACACGATTGAAAGCTCGTTGGTAGCTTCTTTTGCGTGTCATTCTGGATGCATACCTCTTACCTGACACACTGTCGTAGGCTGTTGATCCATGAAGATTCGTTCCAGATGATAGGACTCCAATCCAGTCCGGAACTCCAGCATGGGACATGGATCCCACACAACCCTCACCACTCACGTCAACTGGAAAAAATTCCGGGGCCTCAGGATTCAGGGCAAATTGAGGCACATTGGAGTCGACGTGCTCTGGTATTGGGACCAGAGTGGCAGCTGTCATCCAACACAGTGCAAGGAGCCAGAAAACCCAGCAGTTGCACTGTAATCGATGAGAGGCCCTCTGTCCACGAAAGGAAGCCAATGGTCGATGAATCAAAGTTGCAAATTGCCAAAGATGTGTACCAATTTCGCCACCAAGAAAATGAGATTCTGTGAAATATGAGAAAAAGGAATAAAATCGTCTGTTCAATAGGCCGACGCAGCGCCTCAGTGTAATATGCAAGGGTACCCAATCTGCGATCCAAAAGCTCAGTGAAGAGCCAAGCCGGTGCAAAATGCAGTGAAGTTCAACTGATTGATCAATGCACCCAGCCTCTGTCAACTGTACAATGAACCACAAGTATGTAAGAATAGTGAATATTGTATGCAGGTAAACCGGGTGACCACAACACACCAATACGTCTGTTGGATAGGCCGACGCAGCGCCCAGTGCGGTGTGTGTGATCAGCCGGTGCTCAATATGAAATACGAGGTAAGGTAACCAGGTAGGGCCAAGAGCTCCACCAATCAATGTCAATGCTGTTGTGAGTGAGGTCCCTCTCCGGTGCAAAATGCAGGTGTCAGGCTGATATGGAATCAGGCAATCTGGTATCCCTGTCAGTACAATATGGATAAAAAGAAGCACAAAATTCAAAGGTCCACAGCACACCAATTCGTCTGTTAAGGCCAACGCAGCGCCCAGGGTGGTGTGTGCGGAAAATGAAATTCGAAAGATGGTGGCCAGAAAAATTACAATGTATGTAGTGATCACAATGGCAATTGTTCGAGTAGGGCAACACACCCCAAGAAGTAGCAAGGCCAACGAAATCCCAGATGTCGACACGGTCAGTGCAGTGGGCCAGGGGCGGTGCACGACCATTCACAGTGAGAACGCCATGTGCCCCCCCAAGGTGTGGTACGCCCAAATGGCTTCCTCTGCTCGCTATTGAGCAGGTGGACTTTGAGGGCAGCGGATGCTGCCAAAGGCTTGTGTGTGTGTGTGTGTGTGTGTGTGTGTGTGTGTGAGTCAACTCCTGTTTCCAAGGATTTATCATTTGTCATTCAACATTGAGAAAACAATAACAGCAGGGGGCGACAGAGTCGCTGCATGGCTGTCGCCAACGAAGCTCCATGCAGTTGACTAGGATATCGGGACTGATCATCCCGACGTACCTGCAGAGTTTTCCGAAAGTCACTTCCGAGAATCAGATGATCACCGTTGGTTTCACGTCCAGGTTGTAATTGCCATTGCTACTGCGCAAGGCCTTTAGAACCATGTGTTCAATACACATGTGTCTAGTCCATAAGGACAATCACAGGATGTGATCCTTACGACCCTGAAACGTTGATTCAATCAACATCTGAATAACGGTCTTTCAAGTGTGTGTTCGGCAGCGTTTCCGTCATGGTCCTGTCGTGATCCGGGTTAGTGCCTGGCGAATTGAATTACTCTGAATTGTGGTAGTAACAGCTGGTGGTTGACATGTGGGTCTATTCCCACCAGAATGCACCTGGGTCGTTGGACAGCTGGTGGTTCTGAGCCTTGCTCGCTGTTTATGTCAATCGCACCTGGGTTATCTACCTTGAATGCGTGAGCAGTGTGATTCTATGCCACTCTGGTTGGGCTCAAAAACCAGCATCATTCTGTCTAATCACAGAAGTGTAAAACACTTTCTCAGACAGTTTCATGCACCCCAAGATTCTGAATGATACATTTGAGAAACGCCAATTGAGTTTCGGGTAATCACTCCCATGATTTTGAGATGATCCTTCTTGAAACCTACCCTGAGTACTGAAGGACTTACTGTACAAGTCAAGCTTTTCACCTACAATTTCAGTTCATGTTTCATTTTTCAGTTTTGTACAGATGAACCATCATTGATGATGGACATAGCTTTCAAGACCCAATATTATTTTATCATGGTCTTGAGTTTCCCAATTCAATCTTTTCGACATAGAGACGCCCTAGCCATGGCGTCCAATCCGAACTCGAATTACCATTTTTATTTCATCACTAGCAATTTTGACCAAGCGAGGGGACGTTCAACACAAGCAGTGACGGCACGTCCCAAA
>VSDK01004392.1:85005-138590 GCA_009767595.1 Symbiodinium kawagutii | reverse complement strand
GAGACCTTTCTCTCTTCCTGCTGGGCGGAGAAGCCGCTCTTAGTGCCTTGGCAGTGGCACATGTGGCACTCCGGCGGTGCAAATCATCGCAGATATCATGGCCAATGATGGCAGTTGATGATGGTGGCTAGTATTGTTTGATTCAAATTGCTTAAAGATGTGGTTGTTGATGGTTCGCAATGGTTCCATGATGATTGGTGACCTTGACACCAGAAGCTGCCAGCGTAACTGAGGTGCACGGACCGCTTCAACGTTTGGCGCCGATCATTTCCCACATGAAGCAGTTGGATCTGCGGGAGATGTTGGAAGAGACTCCCAGTGAGCAGGCGCCCTCCGTTTCGCTGTGGTTAGTTGTGAGCACAGCTGTGCGGAGCAGCATCGCGTCATGTCACATGGGTTACGGATGGGTCGCACCTTCACTAGGTGTCACCCCCTGGAAGGTTCATGCGTGGCTGAGAAGTGACTTGGATGAACGATGCCATACTTCTTGAAGCATTGGGGAAGTGTCATGCGCTCAGGCCCTACAGGCTCCAAAGACGAGCCAAGTGTCACTTGGTGGGAGCCCTCTGGGCGGCACCGTTTGAAGAATTACTTCCGTGTTTTCGGATTGAAGTTTGTCATTAACAAATGAGCATCTCCTTTGAGCATCTTTTGAGGAGGTTTGTCTCCTCCTTCTTGTCATTTCTCATCCTTCGCATCATTTCTCCAATTGTTCCACTCTTGTGCTTCATGTGACGGAGCTCTCCGCCCTACAGCGGTGACTTGTTTGCCACGAGGCTTTGCAGAGCGTCGCGCTGGATGCTGCAGCCGCGTTGATGCTGGCGCAAACGCGCCAAGCGGCCTTGTACTTCAGAGCACCTGAGGCGTTAGAGTGCCCTGGCGACCACTTTCTAATGGTCTTCAGTGGAACAGCCATTCTCAGGCAATCGTGTCAACATGTTTCAAGAAGATCCTCAAAATTCTCAGATAACAAAGTTGCGGCTTGTTGCGGTTTCATTTCGCCAGAAAAGGTACTCCAAGGGTGCTCTTGGGTCTGAGGGACTTGTTGGTCTCCAGCATTTGCAGTGGTTTGGGCGCAGCGTTCGCTGGGATCTATCCAGGTGGGCTGCATGATTTCTGTCGTGCTTCGTCATTTTTAGATTTGGGCTTGGTCCACAAATGAGAAGGGTTTATTTGATCATCAAGTCGTGAAGTGGAACCCCACATTTCAGGGGCACCATTGATGCAGATGACTATGTTTGACTTGTCATGGAATGGACACAGGGGAGAAGGAAAGTGTGAGAGGATCAGATGGCGTCAGAAACCAGAGACCCTTGGTAGATTGGTGAAGCTAAATATTTATGACTTATTCTCCTGACAAGTAATGTCATGGCAGATGGTTCATGAAGTTTGTACAAGGTGAGTGTGGAATGTCACCGAATGTCACTGGCGATTTGATTTCCGGTAGATCAAAACAACGACATCATTCATCATCCATCATCCATCATTCATCATTCATCATTCATCATCCATCATTCATCATTCATCATTCATCATCCATCATTCAGCATTCAGCATTCAGCATTCAGCATTCATCATCATCATCATCATCATCATCATCACCATCACCATCACCATCACCATCACCATCACCATCACCCTCATCATCACCATCACCATCACCATCACCATCACCATCATCATCACCATCACCATCACCATCACCATCACCATCACCATCACCCTCATCATCACCATCACCATCACCATCACCATCACCATCATCATCACCATCACCATCACCATCACCCTCACCATCACCATCACCATCACCATCACCATCATCATCACCATCACCATCACCATCACCATCACCATCACCATCACCATCACCATCACCATCACCATCACCATCACCATCACCATCACCATCACCATCATCATCACCATCACCATCACCATCACCATCACCATCACCATCACCATCATCATCATCATCACCATCACCATCACCATCACCATCACCATCACCATCACCCTCATCATCACCATCACCATCACCATCACCATCACCATCATCATCACCATCACCATCACCATCACCCTCACCATCACCATCACCATCACCATCACCATCATCATCACCATCACCATCACCATCACCATCACCATCACCATCATCATCACCATCACAAAAGCCAGCTAGCTGGATGGTTGCTTTTTGCAAACAAAGTGAGTATAAGGGAATTTCGGGGGAGGGCTTGCCCTGGCCAGCCATTTTGGCGCCGTGCCCTGCATTGGAGGGTGAGTTTTTGGAGCGTTTTCTGGGTTTTGTACCATGCGGCAAAAGGGTGACGGTAGGGTATCGATTCCGCGTTTGGGGCTTTTGTTAGCAGTGCGGGGGCCGACGTGATTATGGAGTAACAAGAAGGCACGTAGCTCTGGTGACGCGGGTCCCGGGGAAATGGGAAGCGTCTTTTGGAGGGATAAAGGCAGTCTCAAGGTCGAGCGGAAGGCGTGGTACCAGATATCGGAGAGACAAGAATGACTCTTAGTATGGTATCGTTCTGCGTGGGAGAAGAATGTTTCGATGTCAGATCTCGTCTCTCGGTCCGCTATTCTTCCTGGTCGCTTTTTTTTGCCTTTCCCATCGGCGACTTTTTCTTCCTTTCTAGCTTCCTGAATATGCCTTCAAAACGTGGCCTAACCAATTCTGTCCACCACCCCTACTCGTGACATTTGTCATTTTTACTCAATTGAAATGTCTGCCCAGATATCATGATATGTCATGATCATAATTACTTTCTTCTTCGCATCTTTGGTTGAAAACAAAACATATTACTCATGTATGCTCATTGCAAAGTCCAAATGCCTGATCGTTGTAGGCCAGTACGTCAATGTCTGTTCTTTCGTGCATGCAAACACCCCTGGCTTTCGTCCTCCCCTTCTCAGGTCATCATCATCATCATCATCATCATCATCATCATCATCATCATCATCGTCATCATCATCATCATCATCGTCATCAACATCATCAACATCATCAACATCATCAATCATCAATCATCAATCATCAATCATCAATCATCAATCATCATCATCATCGTCGTCGTCGTCATCATCATCATCATCATCATCATCATCACTGCAGGCGATGGCCGACCGCGCGGGGAAATTGAGACTTTTGTGGCCCAAAGTGGCCATGTGACAGGCACCTGTGGGATGGCACTTGGGGTGAAACAAAGGACAGTTCTTAGTGATTGGGTTGTGACATGTCGCTACCATGGTTCTGAAAAGCCATGGTTTAGAATGCTGAGAGTTCATGGCCAACTGTACTTTATTGTTGTCCCTTAACAGTTGTCCAGGAAGCCAAGTAGTAACCGTGGCAAGTATGGCTGTGAAGCGGTACCATCTGTGTTGGAGATGCGGGCCATGCTGAGACCATCTGGCTGCAGTGCGAAGGTTGGCACACGGACTTCCAGCATAACTTCACCTTCCAACTGAGGCAGAGATGGGAGAGATTGGGAGAGGTAATGGTGCAGATGGTGAGAGAGGAAGCTGCATTGCACATTGAATCCTTCCATGTTGGCAATGCTTGGCAGATTCGGTGCAGAAAATCAACCAGGATCATTGCAACCCAGAAAATTCAGAAATTGTCATTTTCTGCAGGTTTGAAGTTCAATCTAAGAAAGGGTCCCTTCGCTAGCAGAGCATTAGCAAACGACTTTCATCATGGCATCCATGACTCGTATGCTGCATATGCTCATCCTGACCGCCCTTCTCCGTTGCCTTGCTGCCGATTCGCTTCGTGGAGCGGAAAGTGGAGACGAAGTGACGAAGAAAGCCTCTCCAGGCCAATGCACTGCGGATGACGAAACCCAGATGAATGCATTGGGCGGTGGAAATGCACGTGGATCTTTTCCCAAGTTGCTTTTGCACTGCCAGAGTCTACACTTCAACTTGGTCATCAGCAATCAACCTGGATTTCTGCAGTGCCTCAAGCAAGAGACGCAAATCAGCGAAGATTGTGGGAAGTGCTTTGTGCGTCTAGCGGCACTTCAAGCTACAAGCTGCGGCGGGCAATGCACAGAGCCATGGGGCAAATGGTGTCGCAAGGACTGCTTGGAGTGTCTCTCTTATGAGACGACCCTTGTGAATCAATGTGCCGGAGTGGCTGTTCCTGCAGCAGAGACCTGCGAGGAGTGAGCCACAAGCACTCAGATAATTTGGTGCCAATTCCAAGACGGACTGGCATGTTTGAGTTTGATGCATCAATTTGGAGATCATCCTTGGGTCGGGTAGTGTTCATGTCAGACCATTGAAGGATATTGAAGGGTTTATTCTGCCGGCATCATTCCAGCCTATTTGAGACGGATCCAATACCCGAGGGTGACTTTGAAGCACTGTATACAGCTTGACGACTTCTCATGGCTGGCAACAGCCCAAGCGACGTTCGGCGAAGTAAAAAGCCGAAGTCCACGTACAGACCCACGGACTAGTCTGCAAACTGCACAGTAGATGGTGGGAAAAAAGTCTGCAGATCGAATGTCTCAAGTTGAGAGAGATGGCCGACTAAGCATGGCAACAGCCAAAGCTCTTGCAGAGCCCGTGCCTTCGCCAGGGGTTCCAAGCAGTGGCGCTTCAAGAAAGGACCCGTGAAAAACAATGTGCGTGCGCTGACGCCTCATTTTCAGCTGGGTCCTAAGTGATCCACTGCAAGGGATAGGCCGCAAGATGCTGCAAGGTCAGTGCTGTGCCACCCAGGACCAAGGCAAACTTTGAGCAACAGATGAAACTTCATGTCATCAGCGAATCTTGGCTAAGTATGCTAATGGCATGTTGATTTGGCAACTTTCCAATCACCGTGGTCATTTTTCAGGATCCTTCGCGGCCTGAGTTCAAACCTCCAGATGACTTCTTTGCCGATGCAGATATCGTGGATGTGACAGCGGGGGACGTCCTCTATCATCCTGCAGGGATCTGGCATCATGTCGAGTGCACTGGAGAGCCTTGGCCACGGAGCTCAACTTGAACCATGAGCTGGAAGAAGTTTTGGAAAGCAACAGCTACGGGCAGATCAAGATGTATTTTTCCAATTCTATTTTTCAACTGACTATATACATTTGTAAATTGATCATGGCTTCATTCTGTTGTTGCATCTCCATTGCTGCAATGATTATTGCTTGCCGCTGGCCGATGTGTTTGGGAATGTTGGTAGATAGATGCGCCGAACCTGCAGTGCGTGCGCCAAGGATGCGGAGAGCATCTCCATCAATGTCTCCATTTCCTGTGCCACGTGGGCAGACATGGTCTCCCGGCCAGACCTTTGAAGAGCAGGTGTTGGCAGGAGCGATGGCTGATGATGGTTGAGTGTCGCATAGTTTCGCCACACAGCAGCTCCAGATGATCGTCCCTTGTAGCATTTGATGAGACAATGCGATCATGAGCAATGACTGCTTCATCAAGGAAGAGACACGCTGTGGGACGCTCATATTCAGTAAACCACCCATTAGATATATACCATGTATGATAAATCACTGGCTATGAGCAAAAATGGAGTTGTTTGTCCAAGTTTAGTTTGTTGGTAAGGCTCTCATCCTCAACCACTATTCTCAACGTCAATTCCAACAATTTCAACCACTCGACGGTGGACTTCTATTATCAACAGCACACGCATCATTGCAACCCTTCCGAGCGACGATTAACATAATGTGGAAACATATGGCAATCATCAGCAACCCGCCATTCACAGAGGTTACGTGATTATTGACATCATTATTGACATCATTGACTTCGATCATTGGCTTATCATTCTCTCAACGCTTGAGGTGAGCGACGCCATACATCAAGCGCTGTGGAGCACGAATCTGCGAGCGCCCATCGTGGGCCTTGCAGCGCTGGATTTCGCTGCAGCCAAGCAGCAGGTGCCATCCGCAGTCTCATCAGCTCTTGAGCGATGTGAAATAAGGCATCACTTGCGAAAATTTGGCTGATGTAATATGAGTTAACATGAGATAATATGAGTATCAACCAGCATGTCACAGCATGTCTAACAAAGTTGAACTATGGTGATAAGTAGCTCTAAAGTCATCAGACGAGAAGGGTTACAAAATATCATTCAGATTCATGCAATATTTCCAAGGCATCTCACAGTTGTGGCCTGTTTGCACTGAGAAAACTACCGGTTGGCAGCACACCCTGCAATTGCACGAGCTGACAATGCCAATCGCTTGATTAGCCATCATGATTGGTTCTATGATCAACCAGTGCTTACCCGTTGATTGGTACCATGAAGCCATGCGCAGCCTATGCCAAGGTGGAGAAGCACTTGCGAGAAGCGAAAAAGAAGATCAACTCGTTGACGGCCGAGGACCTTCTATCGCCAGCGATGCTCGACATGCCACAGTCAGCAGCTCAATGGCTGTCCACCCGATGGAGATTTGATGTTTGTCCAATGTTGTGCAACAAGGGGCACCCTAAAAAAAGATCAACACCAGCTTGAATAGGATCACTATTGATTGATTATGTTTGATAGTAGCGCTCATCACCAACAATCAAATAATTCCAGAGTTGATGAATCACTAGTAACCATCAAAAAATTATGGTCTCAACCAGCCAGCCATCATCTAACCATCATTTGACCATCACTAAGCATTCATCAACCATTCATGAACCATTCATTCACCACCAACCATCCTCCCCGGCAAGACCAAGCCACCAGGTTACCATCTCGGATCCACATCGGCCGCTCACGCCTGGGCCATCAGCTTGAGGTGTCGCACCTTGGCGTGGCATGAGACCCGGTTTGATGATGCTGGTGCCATGGCTACTGCTGGTTAAGAACAGTCAATCTCATGGATTCTCATGGTTCATGATGATTGATGCTGGTATATGCTGGTTCATGATGGTTCACAAACGGCAAATCGGCCAATTGGGGCTGGTTGGTGGTCAATGATGGTGATGGTCGGCGATGGCTAATGATGGCTCGTTGGTTGGTTAATACAGTGGAATGCGGGCTAATGTCCCACAATCAAATGACATTTGAAAGAACAACTTTTGTGTTTCGAATATTGAATCAAAGCAGCCCAGGAACTTGTCAATGGCTTAAGCCCAGTGTTGTTAACTCATTGGCAATGACATGTAATGACTGGCTGATCAGCGAGGCACAGCAGTTGCTTCCGCATCTCCCAGCTTTGTGCCCTGGTGGAGCTACCGGGAGATATGTCGGATTCCGAAGAGGCACCCGCCAGGGAACCAGTGCTGGGTGACCCTGGAGACTACCATCACTTAGTGATGATCATAACTGATGCTCGGTCATGGTTGATCATGGTTTTTTATTCTGGTCAAAAATGACGAATTATAGTCAATGGTTGACAATGGTTTCTTGAATGGCCGATTTATGGCTAATGCTGCTAAACTGTGGTGCAGTAACTAGTGGTTCATGGTGGTTTAATGATGGTAGCTATATGATGGCTTAATCATGTCTAATCGGTTTAATGTCTATGATCCATGCAGCCCATCAATGATTGATCAATTGATTGCCAGTAAGCGATTAGTAATAAGTCTGCACACGTCAAACCTCCAGCCTATCAGATCAAAACGGGGATCCAAATCGTGCACACTGTCATTGCATGCTGATTTATGAGCGAAGCCAGTTACCTTTGAAAACTTCTCTGTTTAAAGTTTGCTCAGTTGCCTCGATGGCCAGTTGCACGCGAACGGCCAGCCTGTGCCACTTGTTTTGTCTCAATATTTGGGTCATGTGCATCAGTGTTTCAAACAAATGATCTGTCCACTGCTGCTAAACACGATGCAATTAGACACGTTGACGTATGCATCGCGATTTCACATGCGTTCAATGGTTGGTGGGGCCCAGTTCCAACCAATTGATGCATTTTGTTTCTGCCAGATGCATTTCGAACATCTTTTTGTATTGGCCCATATTTGCCCGTTCGCACTGTGAAGGCTCCTGCATTGCAAACTCGATCGCTTGAAAGCATCACATATATATATGTTATATATAACTTCACGTATCAAGTTTTATGTGCATCATATCTTGCTGTTGTAGAATGTTCTGTGAGCAGTGCCCCCACACAGGTTCTTCTGGTAAGAGTGCCCAGGTTCAGGGTCCAGAGGTTTACAGGCCAGGTTTCGTTTGGCCAATGGTTTTCGGAGATGCCTCAGGCACACACCGTGATATGACAGCAGCTTATGGCACGAAGCATAGCTATTGGAACGGCTTTGTTCTTACGAGATCCCCTCAGCACTTTGAACATCTTACAACTTGCCAAGTCATAACCTCTTTTTCCTTTTCCTGACTTGATTTGGCCGTGCTTGTGAGAGTCCGTCTTGCCAGGATCTTCCCCAGAACTCGAAGCGTTTCGTGCTGCATGCAAACTTTGGGAACGAGGTGAGGGCACTGTGCACTTCTGCTTCTTGTGGAGCTCAAGTGGCGGCACAGTCAGGCGTCCACAGTCAATCTGATATATTTGATAGCATTGCTTCGCTTTTCTCCAGCATGAGCCTAGTCCTATCATACATCAATCATGCAAGCAAATGATAGCAAATGCATGTAAAGGCGAAACTAGTTCATTCTAGCTCTACATTTTGTGTTGGTTCTCCCAATATGTGTTATGTTCATTTATTTTCTGTCTAGGTATGGCATAGCTCCGTAGTTTGGACGCCTCAGCGGCGGCGCTTTGTGCCTCAGGACGTGTCATCCTGGCTGCGTGTGCTGCTGGTGGCACCGAAGAACCTACTTTCTGCCCTGTCATGGCTGCAAGCGCGGCAGCTGAAAAGCGGGGATGCTCAGCCCTGTGAAGAAATTAGTCGACAAAGTCACTGAAGAATAAGTTCCCATCTAGTTACTGAAGAGAGTGCTATACTAAATAGTGCTGCTAAATAAATCTAGCTGGTTGGTTGATTGTTTCTTGGAGGCCTGGAGCAAATGGATAAGTCCATGCAGAATGCAACTTGATGTAACCTCAAAGTTGGCCAAGGATCTTCCAAAGATCACTTCAAGGCGAAGGAGTGTGGAGAAGTCTGCCGGTGGTCCTACAAGCCACCTGACCATCCCCATACCCGGCCTTGCATTGTGAAGACTATCTTACATTCATCCATCCTTGCATCTAGCAGCTGTATAAGCAGAGTTTCTTGCATAGCTCGATTTCTGCAATTCTTGGCGGGCAGAGGGCCAGCAGAACTGTGAGAACTCACAGACTGTGTCAGGAGTTGCTGGCAGCATCTAAGACAAGCTGGTCCAGCATTTCCAGGCATCCAGTCCTGCACTAGATGACGACGCAGCCAACAAAGAATTTTGCATTTTACACAGGCGGTGTGCATTTGCACAGGCAGAAAAACCCAAGTGTCAGGTTGTCAAAGGTCGACACTGAGTGAAAGATAGTGAAAGTGCATTCTCCCGGTGTCTCAGGTTACTCAGAGTGATTGTCTCAGACCCGAGCGCTGCTGACTCTGGGATGGATTGCTTGGCCAAGTCACATTTCTCGTGAACCTGTCAGATGACAGTGGACAATGGATATGCCTTGGTGGTTCTTTGATCTCCCTTCATTTTGGGCTTGTCACGGTTTGTCCATGGGCGTACCCCCCCCAACATCAAATTCAGGAAAAATCACTGGAGGGGACACATGCAGAGCCATCAGCAGCTTTGAGGTGCTTCAGCATTGCGGCTTTCTTCTGCAACGCTGATGCCCAGCGCAAAAGAAGAGCGCTGTTGCCCAATGTCAGTGGTCACAGCATGGCAAGACATGTCAAGATTTTCCCTGAGCAAGTGCATTCAGGTTCAATGCATGCAGGTTCATGCCCTTAAGCATCTTGGTCAACCGCTGCATCAATGTCCATGAAAAGTTCGGTACTGCTGTTGCCTACGCATTTGGGCTCGAAGGGCCATGACAGGGACCCGGTTCCCGAGTTGAGGGGCCGGTTCCCTTTGCTGGAACCATGGGGTTGGCAGCTCAAAACCTCCGACATCGTCAGATATTGTCAGATGGCAAAAGCTGTGGCCAGTTATGCCCCGTGCATCTCAGTGTGCTTGGCCTGGGGCCAACTTTGAAAACCACTGAAGACCATCAACCTCAGTCAACCTTCAGGTGCCACCAGGTGGTCCAACTTTGGCCCATAGCCATTTTTCGCAAAACATTTGATCCGTTCTACGTTTTGCGCGCGTGTAAGATATGGACGTGTAGTCTTAATGCATGCGCACACGCGCTCTTTGATCGGCACATTGCACATTAATAGATGGTAAATTGACACTTTGTGAACTATGCGTCATGTATTTATTGCAGAATACGCGATGAAATACATGTCATCGTGCATTTTACCAACATCATTCCTTCATATTTCAACACATGCATGCACGAAAATTACATAATAGCATTTTTCACATCCATAGAATACTGGGAGTTACATGTGAAATGAAGGTTTTGAATGAACCTGGTATGAGCATCTCACACGGAGCCAGCTCCAGCTGCAAGGTCTGGGGGTTCCACGGATGCCAAGAAGAAGGGCTCTCCCAGCCATCGCCTCAGCGACCTCGTGATGAGTCCTGAAAAGCAGCGATCCACGCAGTCGATTGCAGTTAGTCCACAACAAACACACAATGACCAAAACCAGTATTTATCTTGGTTTATCCACATTCATGATGTTTCATGATCATGCAAGCAGACAGAAATTTATGACATGCGCAAGTTGATATGGATAAACCAGGATAAATCCCAAACATACGCAAACGGGCAAATACACCGATGGGAGTCAGTTTTTTGTTTGTATACTGATGCTTTGCCAACAAGTGAGGCTCATTCCACAGCGTAACGGTTCTCCAGAAACTATGCCTCACCATGAAATTTCACCGGCTTCCCATGAGAAACTCCGTTGTTTGCGCCGCGCATGGATTTGGGTACCCCCAACAATCTGAAAATGATGTTTGGTTTGCGAAGCCTGGACTCATCATTCAGCCGGGAACAGCAGCATGGCTTATATAGCTGAGTAGACTGAGTAGATTCTTTGATTGTTTTGGACATGAAAACGGATGACTCTAATCCTGCAATTACCCAGGTTGTTTGAACATCTGTTTTGCGGGGTGAATGAACCGGTTTGGAATCAAAGAACCCACTGCTTGGATCTGCTTGGTATATTATGTTGCCTTGCTATGCCTTGCTTCATCGTTGTTTCAGATCGTTATCGGCAGCCTGTTGCTACACAGATTGGTTGAGGTGAAGAGAAGTACAAGCCCGATGAAAATGCTGGCACGGAAAGCATGGACGTTGGCACCATGAGCGCCAAGCCAAGACGCTTAAAGAAGGCCTGCTAGCTGCTACAAGCTCCAGCACGCTGTGACATCCTAAGACATTGTGACATTTTACTCTTCACTTTTGAACTTCTTTTCTTTTTGTCCTGGGTTGGATTGTTTAGTCGAAACCCTTCAACCCTTCAGCAACCAGTTGTGGGTCCGGTAGATTTTCCCATTGTTTGCGTGAGATGTTGTTTGTTTGTGCACCTGCGCGGGCCGCTAGGCAGCCACGCGTGCAAGACTAGAGGACCGTTTTTCCGTCTTTTTTGGTTGCCACGTGCATCTCCGCCCCCCTATATCTTGGCAAGAATGTACAATGTTCCATATTTAGTTTCAATATTTATTCAAATTGTTCTTGGTCATGGCCTTTGATGTCCTTTGGGATTGTCTACCCGTGGAATTAAGCATCGTTTTCAATGGTGGTAGGTATCTTTAACATCTACCTTGGATCTGGCCTGGATAGGCATAAGTCAGATGTATCTCCTTGTGATTCTGAATTGAAATTGGCAGGAACGATCAGCTTCTCCACGCCTGTCCCTCAAGGTAAGGAGAATCTGTGGCACATTTCTCCGTGACAAGGATCTCAGCAGGGCTCAGTTTTCTTCTCCTCGAAGAGAGCTTTGAAGTCAGAAATGGTCAGAGGTTGATGTGCTATTTCTATCCATTTCTTCAAAGATGGGAGCAAGGTGAAAATCCTGGGTCCTTTTTCTTCAAAAGATGTTCCTTGATGTTTCTTGATGTTCCTTGATTCTATCCTTGATACTTTCCATGGTGCCACTGAGGTCCTCCGGACCCACCGGAACAAACCACCCCGACAACAGAGGCATCGCTAGTGCTTCACCTTCGATGGACTGCTGCATTCTGAGCTCCACCCTGTGAGGTGCGCCCCTGCGACCACTGCGGGGAGATGAGAAAAACTACGAATTTCTTTCGTGGTGAGGAGGTTCAGCCCTCAGAATTGACGGTAGAAATCGTCTGCAAATGATTGTAAATGTCTTGTAAAATCCGGTGGAACTGTGTAGAACTGTGTAGACCTGTGTGGAGTTGAGAAGCGGCTGAAAAGTCATCCCACAGCACCGTCAAAGACTGCACCTGCTACCGATTTGCTGCGCTTCGCTGAGTCCCAATGGCTTTGTGCTGCTTGTCAGCTCACCAACGGAGGCGGGCCGAAATCTGCTATCCCAAAACCCTCGTGGTCGGACCCTTTCATCAAAAGTTTGGGGACCGAAATGTGGTTCATCATCTCATTGCATGCGATTGTTGGCTGAGAATGGGGATGAAATGTCATCCCAGGTGTACTTGATGCCAACCTTCTGAACATGCAATTAAGGTTATTCAAAAAGTGTACCTCCGCCGACAGATTGCAGCATATCTCCCCATTCTGAGAATCCGATTTTTTTCTTTTATATCGATGCACTCCATCATTTTCTTTCCATCTCGACACTTGTTGATGTAGTCTTTGGGAGACAAGTGATCAAATCTGTGAAAAAGTGTCGTTGTAATCGTGCTGGGCGCTGGCTTGAAGGAGGAGTCGCAGTAGGACGCAGGAAACTCGCGGGTTTTGAAGCTATGGATGCGATGGTCCCACTTCAACAGGGCACAGTGGTGCCAGGCCCAATACTGCAAGGCACTGTTGCACAGGGCACAGCGGTGGCACAGCCAGTTGCTTGGCATCCCTGGGGAGTTGGAGAATCGCGGCCCACGCAATCCATGCCTCCTATGCCACCAGTGCAGCAAGACATGGTACCACCAAAAGAAATTAAAGAAGGGCAATGTGGGTGGTGGCTTTATAGCATCGGATGGCTTTGCTGCTGCTGTGTCGGACCTATTGGCCCTCTTTTTTGGTTGGTGGTAGCCTGCCGGTACTACCGAAAACCTGAGGAAGAAAGGAAACAGCTTCCAAACGAAGGTCGGGTCGCATCGATCTCTTTGGTGACTGCCATCGTCGCCCTTGTCGTCATGAATGTGTTGTTGATAGGGATCCTCATACATGACAGCCTACGTGTCTCACCAGGGTGTCAAGTGCCATAACATCACGAGTCCGCTGAAGATGCACTGGAGAAGCGATGTGTCAGCGAGAGCTGCCATCATTCTTCCTGCACGAAGCCATGGCTGGAGACCTTCAATGACCTTCATCCTTTTGCATTCCAAATCTTCAAATCTGGACCCGCATGGATCTGCATTCCAAAGTTTTAATTCGCAAAGTTTCCTCACGTAGGAAGGTTTTGAAAGGCGTCGCGACGGTTGTACAGCGCCTCACGTGACCCAACCAAAGACCTGCTTTGCGAATCTGCCAAGCGATTCGTTGCCAAAAGAAATGGTACACTGTGGCATCGTTGTGCCGAAGTTCTTAGCATGTAATCTCTGCTGTGGTGCATCAATCTCCACTTCGCCCATCTTACATTTGATACATCCTTTAACCACCCAAAGGGCGGCAGAGATGCACAGAGATGCATTTGATTACTGTCGCCAAGATTCATGCCAGCAGCTGGCAGACCATCGTGTTTTCTTGTCCCGTGTTGGATTCAGCTGCGGAATGGACACGGGACAAGCTGTTCATCTCCTCGTCGTTTTGCTCCAGGCCTAGCTTTCGGAGCACGACAGAAGCAGAAGAGGCCGAGCATGGAGCATGGCGGGGCAAGATTCAGTGATGGTGCAGGGGGGATGGTCAAACGCTTTGAAGCTGAGGGCATGATGCAGATTCAATGTGATGCCCTGTCACTGTCGTGTTCAAGTCAGGCAGTCAACACTTAACACTCGACGCAAACCATATATTTTTCACACCACGCAAAACTTCAACATGTTTCAACATGAGGTTTTCAAATGCTCAAGGTCAGTCAGGTTAATGAACGATTAAACGGTTCTCATGTTCAGTCGTTCAATCATTCAGTCGGTTCTCAGGCTCACTGCAGCCCAAACGTGGGAGCCTTGGTAGCGCCGGTAGCTGTGCACCAGTGGCTTTTGGGAAGCCACAATTTCAGGATGGGTTCTGTGCTGTGAGTCAATGACTTGAGGCAAGAAAGAGCGCTCTACCAGCAACAGCAGATGTCATTAACACGTCATTGAAAGATCATTAATGAACAACAATGAGATAACAAACAATGACAACATGCGCAAATCAAGCGCCGCATATTTAGCAGTTACAGACCCAGAAGCCTTTGCTCATACAGACTGATTACTGTAAATGACTGTTCAATATGTCGCATTTCCCTGTTTGTGCAATAAATATTTATATATAATATATAACATTTTTTTACCCAACATGTATACTGTTGACATCCAATGTTGACAGCTTAGACGATATTTCTTTTATTGATAACTGTCAGCGGTTGAAAAGGTTACAGCCTGGAGCCGCTGTGAGGTTGAAGCCGCAGCCCGTTTTTAAACGGCAGGGCAGTGGCATAACAGACAGGACCGAGCTCTCAGCATGCAGCAACGGCACAGATGTTTCCCAAGACTTACAGGTTGGAGGTAAGACCGAGCTAACCTGAACCTACTTCGACTTTCCAAGACCTACTTAGAACTACTTAGAGCTGCTAAGAGTTACTAAGACTAAGAGATACTAAGAGTATCTAGCAGTGCTGACGTTCTTCGCTATCATTCCACCGTGTGAGTGCCAGGAGCAGGGTGACCTCCGCGGGTTCGGACAACGACAGCGAGAAGGGTAGTGCCTCCAGAGCTCGCAGGCGCCAATGGAATCAACATACGAGAATCTTCAAGAACAATTTCAACATAAGAAAGAATATTTAAAGAATATATTGTAAAAATAACAAAGTGGTTAAATAAAGATTCACGCGACTGATCAAATGATAGAATGATATTTGCTCAAAAATAGAAATTGTTCGAAATTGTTTCATAAAGAATGTTGATAAAAAGTTGATAACAACATTCAATAGTTCTATGAAATTGACAACAAAGCCTTCAAACGTCAATGAAATTTGATTGAACATCGATGAAAACATTTGAACAGCTATGGTTGGAGGGCAACGGTTGGGATGAGTGGGGAAGGATGTGGGATCCCTGCAGGCGTGGTAGATGCAAGACCAACAACCAGGACACAGGTCTGCCACTCAGAGCTTTTGGAAGGGCCGGGGCGGGACGCTTCCAATGCGCTTTCCCGAGGTGATACTAGTGATGGCCTAAGCGACGATTTGAGCCGCCTGAGATTCTCATCTTTCAGTTGAACACTGGCATTGAGGTCATCCAAAGATTGCATTTCGAAGTTGCAAAGTTTGTTTTCCATTCTGAAGGGGATTCAAAAGTTCACTTCATTTCATTAATACGAGTTTCTCCTAGTTTCCTCAATTCCTCCAAGTATTTTGCACCGCTTTCCTCTTGATCCTCTCCTGGGAGAACAGCTCAGGCTTGCGTGTGCGTGACGACAGTGCAGAAGAGGGCTCGTTCGGGAACCTATCAGGGAGACTGTGCCGAATGCCGCAGTTCAATGAATGTTGAGGTTCTCGAAATTTCTCCAAGTCTGTTTTTTGAGAGATATCAAATGTAAAGCTGTTCTCTCAGAGATTTTACAACGTAATTTAAAAAATGAAGTTTTCTTTGTGAATTGATGATTTTCTTAAGTTGGAGTGCCCCGATGGGCTCCGACCGGCTTCAACCCTAGGCCTGCGAGACGTGCAAAGCTCACTCGCGCCAACACTGCCAACCTGGGTGGCTTGAAGCCGAGCAGCCCTCAGCGCTTCAGCAAGGATGGGGAGGATACAGCAACATGCCAAAGATAAATCTTAAGCAATTTTATGCAATTTTGAATGTGCATCATACTCCATGGATGTCGATAGTGACCCATGGAGGGTGACCCAATTAACATGTGGAAATCGGTAGCGCCATATTTAAAGAAGCATCATGCCACAACAAGCAGAATCTCCAACGGAATGGCGAAGTTGCACAGTGCCGCTGTCTCGCAAGCAAGGTCAAATAGCCAACCCCTTACCACTCGAAAATACAGGAAGGATGGGGAGACTAGCAGACGATACCCAGAACCCTAGCAAAATCTCATGCTTTTGTGATGCTCGCAGTGGGCAACCCTTCCGTTCGCCATTGGTACACCGAGGAAAGCGGCAGAACCGAGTCTTAGAGCGTCGGTCAAGCCAACATGCCTTAGCATCCACGCTTCGGTTCAGTGCTACTACACCTGCCATTCAAACAGAGCACAGTCTCTTCAGGAAGATCCCATGATATGTGGGATGATATGGGATGATTGTAGATGACTCATGCTAGCTTCGACTTTGACGAAGGTTCTGCAGAGAAGCCGCTGATACTGCAGCAAGCCATGTCTTACCATAACCCGCAGCATTTTCAGCTCAGCAACGCGCAGCTCAGCAAGGCATTTCTGTGCCCAGTTCTGCCATGGCCGACGCAAAGGACGGAAAGTCAAGGCGCAAGATCACCAAAGAGACTTGGATGTTGCAGCAGTGGCAAATGTGTGGCCTGATGCTTACCGATCTAAATGGGAATTGTAGATGATTGTAGCATATTGTAGTACATCTAGTGGTTTCTGGTATGATGAAATCGATGTTGGAGATCTGGCTTCCACACAATCTGGAAGCCCTGGGGATGATCAAGGAATCCAGGCCAAGGGTGTGAAAAGGACTTGCCAAGCGCAAGTTGTCGACCCGTGGTTCGCGGCAAGGAAACACACCTGAAACATGAATCTAACACGTCATGAATCTGCATCTAAGGGCGAGTTGGAAAAGCACAACACCGATGACAACGCGTGGATGGCAGTTCATGGCCTTGTTCTTGACTTGAACAAGGCGCGTGACTCGCTGCGCGGCCGTGAATGTTTGTGGAAGCCTGGCTCCTGGAAACATGTCAGCATGATTCAGCATGACCTGCAATGTACGGCTGGCAATTCCTGGAAAAGCAATGGCTCAACGATTGGGCCCTGGAATGTTTTCATGTTCTTTTCATTCAGCGATTTCGCAGCACCCACTTTCGCAACGTTTATTCAGCTCCCAACTGCGCAGGAGTTCCTTGATGAGCATCCCGGTGGCCCTGATGTGGTCACTGCATTGGCTGGAAAGGAGCGGAGGGGACTTGGTTCGGTGGGAGGAGACCAATCAGATGTAACCATGAGGATATCATTGCATTGTCTTATTGGATTTTATTCGATTAAGATTATTCAAGCTCCTTTGAGTATGATAAGTATGAACGATGATTTTACGATAATGTGTGATATATTGAACTTCATTGACTATCGTCAATTGGAAACGCAATACGTTTGGAAACTGCAGTGCGATTGGAGTCAACAAAGTTGATTCCTTGTGTATAGCAATGTTTCTCCCCAAAAAAAGGGAGTATAATCTTATCCCCGAAAAAATAAGTGTTAAGAACAAGTTTTGTGAAGGCCACTCTGATGCTGAGCTTCAAGCGTTGCTCAGGACGGCACCCAGGATTTTGAGGACATCTCTCACAGCGACAGTGCCCGCGAATGGGCAAACAAGTGGCTTGACAGTCAATCGCATTGATGTTCGCATGTTTAATGCATTCTCATTGTACTCTTTATTGTTTTTATACTTCTTCGCAACTAGTCCATTGTAATTTTGATTCTTCTCATTATTCTCTACTTGCCATTTGGGTCCTTCACTTCTTTTTCTCTGGCACACCACACCGCTCGTGAAATAGACACTGAAACCATGGCCATGGCCAAGCCGGGCCACCGAGTGAGACACTTGGGCCATTTCTAGGCTGGTCATTGGCTACATGGAGGGCAATGAAGAAGAAGAGGAAGAGCTGAAAACGAAGCGCATTCCAAAGCATTCAGAGGCATGGCATCGCATGTCGTTCGAGTTTGTTGTAGCATCTGAGGATTTAGACACCGGTCACACTGACGGACTGCAGTTTTTCATTTTAACTTTTACATATTGTGTGTGCACGTTGGTGAGGCAGCAAGAGCAGGTGGAGGGGGTGGACTCGGGGCATTCGTGCCTGCAGTTGTGGTTTTGGCCTTGGCTGTGGCGGCCTACTTCTTCTTGAACAAATCCTAGGCCTTCCTCCTGACACCTGACCCTGACACGGCCATCTGTAAAAAGGTTCCAGGCAGTGAAAGTGCACTGCCCGAGGAACAGCCGAAACTCAGATGATCTCAGATCTCTGAAATTTCTGCTTGAGTTTTGCGAATCTTCGTGTTGGAAGCAACACCCAGTAGTGAGCTTTTGCGATACATCGGGAGCAAAGCATCAGCGTGAATGCGCAGTGAATGCAGCTTCTATTATGTGGGCACTTTCTCTCATTCACTTCCTCTTCATCAATTTATTCTATTTGTTCATTTCACTTTCATGTACTTCCATCCCACTGTCTTTTTCCAAAAGAGGGCGAGTTCGTTTCCATTGCCAGGGCTTTGCAGAAACGAAGCTGGACATAGCAGTGATGGCCTTGGCAGAAGGGGACTACCAACTGGCACGTGGTGAATCCAAAATCGACAGATTTTGACTCCGAGGAAGCGTCTTCTTCCAAGGCAAATCTGTCGAAGAAGGCTCAGATTTTCTTTCTTTTGCTCATCTTTCAAATTCTTCCACCGACTGTCGTTGCCCAAAAACCAGGGCCGGACAAGACCTATCGTCCGTCGGGTATCATGTCGACGTGAAGAAGAAGTTGTCAAGCAAAGAAAGAAGTCCCAATGACCCTGCCTAGTTTCTATAGTTGACTAAGCATGATTTGAATTGTTGTCTTATTGCTTCTTATCCCCAGTGCTGTTTCGCTGTGCAGCCTTGTGTTGTGACTCTTTCTGGTCGTTGGTCATTGTCCAATTTTTTCGCGTGCCGTGGAGGTCTTAGAGAAGCCAGCAGAGAGCGATGCAGAATCCCAGAAGGCCACGATTCAACGAGAGCATTGGATCATATCGTCTTTGATCTTTGGTTCCGCGGGCTTGAATCCCCCGATTTTTCAGTACCCAACATCGCCAATCACCTTGGATTTTCCATGGGTACACCATGGTAGAGCAAGCAACTAGATCGCATTGCGGAATGAATTGCGAAACCATTCTACGGAGGTCCATGTTCCCATGTAACTCAATACTCGACTGATTCGACCGAAAATGGGAGGAGGCTCGTGTCGATGCGCTTTCCCACTTGGCTTAGCCAGAGCCTACATTTTGTTGATAACCTACCATTGAAAACTACTTGAATTTCATTTCGGTATTAGCAACCCTACCGGGATAGTCGCTCATGTTACCAATTTGGGATGGGATTGCGTACCACTTGACCCTCTTGATACCGCTCTTGCTTGCAGCCACCACTGTTCTGATCCACGATTGACCATTCTGGTTGATCATAGTGTTAATCATTGGATGTTGAATTCTGGTATTTCATGATCATTGGGCAACCCATCAATTGTAACGCTATGGGGCATTACTACTATCCATAATCAAGATGCTTTCCTACTATTTTTGTAAATTCTTGCACACAAACAATTTCATATGAACCTTTGATCTATCATTTCCCAGCTGCCATGAACCAGCAGTCGTCCAGCACTCGACTGTGTGGCCAGGTTCCACCGTTGCCGCAGCGAACGCTGCCTGGCGGCTTCACCGTGGGAGAACGAGCTGTGCCATTGCAGCAGCTGGGGAAGGTAGCCATGATAACCACAGCAGCAGCTCGCAATGGCTGGTGTGTCATGATGCTCAGTGGTGGTTTACACATGTTCGTATACTGGTTTGTAATTATTCATACTGGTTGGTTTTACAAATTGTTCATTGTGGCTGGTTAATAGCTGATAGTCATTGGTTGGTGTATGTTTGTGTGCTATGGTTGGTGATGGTTTTGCATCTTACTTGTAGCATCAAGCACTTTAATCATAGGCATGGCAATCGTAGTCGCAGAACCTTGCAGTTGATGGTAGATCACCAGGTGGTTTACTGGATCTACCATCAGTGATTGGCCTATCATGGCCTGTCATGGTTGATGTCAGTCAGCAATGATTAGTACTGGTGAGTGATGGCTGAGAATTACAACTCCAGCACCAGTTTGTAGATCTTCTGTTGGTGATGGTTTAGAATGGTTGTAACGTTTGTTGTGGGCAGCCACGATGCTTGGTAGTAATGTCATTCAATTGGAACGACGCATGCTCTTCAACAATTTTGGTCACGAGCAAAGAATACTGTATACTTATACATCAACGGTTGGTTGCAATCGCTGGGTACCCACTTCACTTTGGTGATGACCCCTAATCACCCCAACTATGAGGGACGGCGATTCACCCGTTTGCCTTTGGGGTGCCACCATTCCTGCGGCCATATCGGACAGAGGGCGCTTCGGCAAACATGCGTCTTCACTATACCTTCAATGTTAGACTCTGGCTGTCATCTTGGATTTCCTGCTTCCTTCATGTTCAACACGCATCCATGGCAGGTGACTCTCATTTCAAGAGAATCGCAGAATCAATCGCCGCATCTGGCGAGTTTTTGGTCTTTCGACCGAGTGTCCATTTTTTGTCAAAACATCAGTGCTTCACATTCTGGACCGGTCTTTCCTTTGGAAGTAGTTTTGCTTCGACCAAATTGAATTGGAGGATGCTTGGTGAATGCATTTTAATCATTTCATCGCCAGATTGATGATGGAGCTCGGGCAAGAGGGCAACATCGTGGGAGCAGTGAGGGTCCCAGAGACGCTGTCAAGATGTGCTAAGGACGTACTGTATAATGTAGCGTTTGTCGCAAGATGACCTGCACATGTTGACACAGTTCGGTCTCGTCCACTGATCCCTTGAAGGTTTTCTGCAGCGGAATGATGCATCATAATCCAGATAAGCAGTTGACAAGAATCCTGCTTCAATATTGCTGTAGGGGTTGTACCATCCGATTCGGACTTACGCTGAATAATAAGTATTTCTGAGTGATAGTGATCATGGGAATTAATATTACATATACTACCAGTCACCACGAATCACTGAGAATGGCCTTTATACCATCAGAAGAACACGATTACTAAGAACATCATTAAATCATTTAAAGATATTTTAAGCCACCTTTGAACCATCATTAGACCATCATCCAAACATCGTTAACTAGCTAATTACTTCATTACCTCCCGTAAATTGAAGTAAATGTGTATACAACACAGTTAATTATGAATTATTCCACTCATCATTAATGGATCAGCTGCCCTAGCAAAAATAATAATGGATCAACGGGTCAATGGGAGTAGCTCTACTCAGGTCGAGCGTCGGTGTGGTGGAGAAGTAGACCTGCGACTCCTGGTGCGAGAGTCAGTTGCCGTTGTGGCGGCTGGGGAAGATCTTGGGAAGATCTTGGAAAGATCTTGGTGGATAAGTAGCCATAACTCACCAACAAGAAGGCAACCCAAGGATTGATTGCATTGATGGCTGATAGTAGATAAGGACCAAGGGATGAGTTTTTCATTTTTTGCTTTGATGGTCGCTAGTGATATGGCTGGTTTACCATTTCCAAGAAATGTGAAACTTCTGAAACGCGATGAGCCACGAGGAATCCACACTGCTGAGAAACTTGGAGCAACATTTGTGACTCGCGAGGTTCAATTCCCAAAGGGAGTCAACTGGTCCAGCTGCCATGTGGAATGCCATGGCATGGGATGGGGTCCGTTGGAGGTTTGAAACGGGTTTGCAATGGCAGGTGGCTAGCACCGTCACAGCTCAGTCATGATCTCAAGATTTCCAGCTGCTCCGTTTCTTCCCATTATAAAAGATGAACAAAGCCAAGCCCGGCGAGAGAGAGAGAGAGGATGAGAGAGAGACAGCCAACAGCAGCTCCTGAATTACATATAGACACATTAGACAGTAACATCAAAGGAACAGGCAATGAAGCTGATGTGCAACAGTTGCTGCGAGGTCAACCTGCACAGTTTGGAGCGGCTCGAGCAGCTGGAATCTATGGATTTAGCTGGGGTGCTCGCGCACCATCCTCAGCCCCAGCTGTCTCAGCAGTCTCCTCCGGTTGTGTCCTGGGTCCTGTGCCGCTGTGCCCAGGTCCGCTCCTTGGTGACGTTGTTGAAGCCACAAATGGCACAGCAACATCAGGACAGTTGGGAGGGGTCAGGCCAAACGGGCCGCAAATGTTCAAAGTGCCTCAAGTTGTTTGTTCAAGCTGACAATGCGAAACACACAACGCAAGGATTCTTAGTCGTCCTTCTGGTCGAAACAGGTGGCACATTTGACTATCATTTGGTTCAGGGTCATGCAGAGAAAGAGACATTTTTGTCAGGATGCAACAGACTTTGCTTTATTGTCAGCTCGGCAGATTGAGCTGCACAAGTTGAGCCTTGCACATCTCAGCCATCGCTTCCGGTCTTTGGCTCATAGTGACAGGCAGCCAGTGCGGCTGTCACGACATCTTGAAGGGATGTCGTCAGCTTCCCAGATGACGTGTCTCTGGGAAAGCCTTTAGGCTGAGTGCTGCTCAGTGCAATGCCAGTGTCTTGGCCAGTGCGGTGGATGATTGGTGCTTGTGCTATCTTAAGTGTCTTGCTACATTTTTCACCAAGAATGGACTTTGTTTCAAAGTGTGACTTTGTTGGGCCGTCTGGGCCTCTGAGGAATCCAAATTTGAAGCCTTCAACCGAGCGAATGGCTACTCCACACCCAGCAGTGAAGCATCTGGCATCATGTCAAGATCATTTTTGGCACCACCGGAAAAGCGCGACGGAGTGAGAGCGTATCAAATCGCTCCAATCCACTCCGGCATGTGTCATCCACCTCAGTCGGAGGCAGTACGTCGCGATCTCTTGGAGCATCTCAGCTGACAAACTGCGGTCGATGGTGCTATGATCAGCGGAACTCATACCCATTGTATCTATAGATTTTGTGACTTAGCTCATCAGTAAGTCCATATGCGTTGGGGATTTGCGATGCCACCTGATTTGCAGGTGGACTTGAGAGATTTCCATGTTGTCAAACAAAAACCAATAATTGGTGACAGAACACAACTCAATTGATTACTATTTTAGCAAACGTATCCAAAATCTATCAGTTCACAATCTCAAGTGTGTCCCCCAGCATTAGTCCAACCAACTAACACTTTGGTAGATGATAATCTCAGGTTTGCACCATACCTGCCCAGTGAACTTTCCATAGAGAAGTTGCAGAACTGTTGGGATGTTCACCCACAAATTTCTTGCTGAATTTCCAATGCAATCCCATGGTCACATGCCCAGAATCATCAAGAATCATCAAGAATCATAAGCATTTCTTGATCATTACAATGATCATAACCAGTTACAGCCGGTTCACAAGAATCCCATTTGAGAGAGAGACTTTGATGGCCAACCCCATGTGAAAAAGAGACTTCCCAAGGCCCTCATTGTCCACCTGTTTCCCCTCGTGGGCATTGCCCATCTTCGCCCATCCCACGGCATCCCACGGCATCGCGTGGTGCCCCAGGTACTTCGCGGCCAATGGCATCGTCCGCTCCTCGGTGACGCGTCTGCCGCGCCGCCCGGCCTTGGACCGTGGGGGCCGCGCCGCGCCGCGCTGGCGGCCCAGCGGCTTGGCACCGGTGCGCAGCTCCAGCTTGATGCTCGGCGCATGGGTGGCATGGGGAGCATGGGGAGCGAAGCCAAGGGGAACCAGTGGAGTGAGGAGATCTGATGAGATGTGAGGAGATGTGATAAGAAGTGATGAAGGTTGAGAATGTTGTTGGTTAAAGGATGTTGAAGGGTGAAAGTGGTCATGTTTTTTTTGGCAGGGTCCGGTTTTGGACAATCAATGCCGCAGCACTATGGCAGCTGTCTTGACTATGGCAGATATCTCGGTACATGATTTTTTTGTACTGCAAGTCCCCATCCCAAAAATCATCATTGCCGGAAAGCAATTTGGGACAAGGAAACTGTGAGCAGTCCTCTTGCACATCTTTTGCGCAGCTTCAGGATGTTATTGGGGCCGGATGCGGAGCCTGCAAAGATGCCCATCAAGATGTCCGTCATCACCCGAAAGCCCGTGCCATGGCAGATCCACTTTTGGACTCCCAAGGGCAGAACTGAGAGGAGCTCCTCATGCGCCAAGGTTCAGAAGAGACAGCTGCCCTTCGCGGCGCAAGGCCAGGACAGCAACAGCATGAGCAAAGCCGTTGATTCGTTGGCAGAACTGATTTTGAGGGATGGTCGAGTCATGTCGAGTCAATTTGTTTCGGGATTTGGTGCCTTGAAGCCATTTCTTGAAGGCCTTGTTTGTGTATTTCTTTGCAACTGGTCCAGGGGGTATCATTTAATCTCAATGCCGTTTTGCAAATTGCTTGATTTTGCCGGTGAGGCTTCTCATTGGTGTGACATATAGCTACTTCCATGGCTTTGTGAAGTGGCGCCCAACTACTCGTTTTCGTGTTTTCTTTCAGTTATGTTTGTCATCCTTTTCTTATTGTTTCTTTTTGTTTTCATCCCCCCTTCCAAAAACTATGAGGAAAAGGATAGTTGTCGCTATGGGGTTGTTGGTTTCCACCAGCAAGGCTGCCAAGGCTGCTAGATCTCTAAGCATGGGAGTGCCTCAAAATCCATGGCTTGAAGACATCAAGCGATTCGGATATTCCGGGGGTGATGTGACAAAGCCATAAGCAGCTAACAAAGATGCTGCGAATCCTGGTTTCTGCAGGTTTGTGATATCTTGTGAGGAGCACAGCGGTTTTGGTGGCAGATCAGCAGTATCCAAGCCACATCTTGCAAAGATATGTACAAAATTGAGCTTGAAACAGCTGGGCCTTTGGCAAAGCCAAGCCATTTCAGCCAGCAAAAGCCTAATCCGAGATCCCTTACCAGTTGGAGTGAAATGGAGTGGATCATTCAGCTTGAACTTGCCGTGCTTTTGTTCTTGGATTCTTGGTGACCAGCGACCGTTTGTTCTCTTTTGTTCTAATGTCGGTGACTTTGCACTTCTAGTTTCCAGCCAGCCCGTGGCTAAGCCATGGAATTCGAGCCCCGCGACATACAGCAAGCCGAAAAATGACGATGTCGCTTGTAGCTTGCCTGTGGTATTGCCTTTGGTCACCAGGTCTGCCTGTGATTATGTGTTGTATAAAAAGTTAAAAAGCTCTAAGTGGACAAGTGCGGATGCGTGTGTGAAAAAGACTAGCTGTGACAAGGGGCAGACTGCTATGCCAGTGATATGGTTGAAGCTTCGCAAGGAGTTGTGGCTTGGTGATGAGGGCACCGTCTCACACCCAGTTCCTAGAGCAGTGCGGAACGCTTCAGGATTCCAAACGTGGATCAGTTTGGATCAGTTTGGATTGTTGGAACTCGTCATCTTACCGGCCTCAGTTGGGAAGGCTCCGTAGGGCTCCTGGTCCTGGCACTCTGATGTTCTGAACGCAGGTGATTGGGCCATCCGTAGTGAAAGGAAAGATCGCAGTACGCCTCGGCCCCAGTGGCAGGGGCAATTCCAGCAGTACCGCGTCTTAGCGTTTAATGGAGCGATGCCAGGACATGTCCCACGCGCACACCACAGTTACTGAGTCTGTGAAGAGTTGGGGTTTCATCATTTTTCCATAGCTGGATATCCCGGTTCTCGTTGATGTGAAACCGTTTCACATCTTCTTAAGACATGTCAATTAGAGCCACTTAGTCCACAAGAGTGAGGCAACTGTTGAGAAAGCTCAGTTGCTGACACTTTCTCAGGCTTCGACAATTGCATCGGTGAGTGGAGTATTTGGCCAAGCCTCATTTGCAAGACAGAGGCGCGAGCAAAAGATGCCACGGTGCCAGGGTACAGTGCCATCCCCGAACCGGTTTGCAGGTCTACAGTGAGGCGATGCAGGAGAAATTCCACGGTTTTTCCCGCGGTGATCGCGTGGCCTGATCGCAGACGGTTCAATGTGGAAGCTTTCAACTGAGTCAGTAAGAATACTGACATATTCTGACCACACTGATCCACCAATCTACCTATCGTTGTGCACATTTCAATTTACAGATACACACACATGATATATTTACAAATGCATACATGCTTCGTCATGCAGTGATTTGTTGCTATTGTTCAATCCATGGGAGCTTTGTAGTGAATCACTTCAATGGCTGTTGGGATTCTCCACCAAGGTGCGAAGTCTCAGCCAGATTTTTGGAGCTCGCTCCTTTGATGCTCCTTGGCTTATGGACCCCCATGGGCCCCCATGGATCCCCACATTGTGCAGCAGGCCTCGCTAGAGCGGTAGCTTCTCCGAGGTGGTAGGGCAGATAGAGAACTTGATGAATAGATGATCAAAGCGACTTGTTTCATTGTTTTACCCATATCCATGTGTGACAACTGATTGCAACTACTTGATGGGAGTTCGATGCTTGTGGGGATGGAGTGGGTACAAGTCCAGGCCCACATGTCTCATGGGACCCACATTTCTGTTCGCAGCACATCTGAGGAGACGAGGCTCGCCATAGCGGAAAAGGAGGAAGGAACAGTTGTGGCGACCCTAGTTGCAGTGGGAAAGGTTCGGGTGGCTGCGATCTGACCTCTTGCAGTCCTCATTGAAAGGACTGTTGATAAAGCCACGCACTGGAGAAATTGTTTCGATGTGCATTGAACCTCATCAAACCTATCCATGTATCTAAATGTTAGATGATACTGCTCTTTGTTTTGCCGAATTTGTTTCCTTTTCCCTGATGCGGCACAAGCCCAAACGATCACAAGTCAAACTGCCACTGGACAAAAGTAGATCTGACAGCCCTGCCATCAGCACTGAACCGAGATTGGACCGGGTCACTCAAATGGCAAGGCACAGCTGTGACCCTTCCAGTGCAGATTCAGTTGTCTCCAAATGTCTCCAACGCATCATTGTTGATCCAAAAGCCGGTCAAAAGTATGTCCATGTCAACTTGAATGCAAGATGGTTTCGAGTCTCTAGATTTTCCAGTGGCCTCGCCTCGCACAACCCGGCCACCGACATGGCAGTGATTGCTACGGTGATTTTCCCGTGCATTTCGATGTGGCAGGTTCTAGTGCATTTCGATGCTGACGAGAGGATATGGAGTTTGAATCCCAAGCAGTTGGCCCGGGCCCAAGGATCCAAGCAGCAACGCCATCGTTGGGGGCGTAGGGGTTCTGCTCCCAGGAACTATCTCCCTCATGACGTGGAGATAGTTTTCCAGGCCCCGACCTCAGCACCACTCCGCCGTTTCGTTGCTTGGTTTATGTTGGATGGTGTTGGTGTTGAGCCGATCTGAATGATGGATGATGATGGATGATGATGGATGATGGTGGATGATGGTGGAGGTTCATGGATGTTCCACAAGCCATCATAAGTTATAAGTCATAAGCCATTCTGCAGATACGCAACTGGCAAGGGAATTTGCTCAAGTGTAAGGCGCTTCGTGTGCACTGAGTTGCATTGACCTCCACCTCCTTCACCTTGTTTTTAGGAGTTCAAGCATGGCAGCATCAAGCCAAGGAAGCTGCACGACATTTGTTGATGCAACATTTTCCGGTCGGGAAGTGGTATATTTATAGTATATTTTATTGTTCAAAGTTGTGTCGAATTGGTCAATGTGAAGGGTCAGCATGGGTGGGGTGTTTCGCAATCTTCAGTTGATATTTGGGTATATGCCAAAACAATGGCATCCCCAAAACCAATGGTTTCCATTTGATGGTTTCCATATGTAAAATGATATTTTTTTGGTGGGTTACTGGTGCAAACCCATTGGTGCATAGTTGTCCATATGGCTTCTTGCTTGCCATCAGTCCAGTGCCTGCAAAGCAGGCATGCCATCATTCTGTCTGACTTGCTTGCATTCGCGGGAAACAATGAGTGGCAGTTCATGACTACAAACTGTACAGTGCAGATCAACGCAACTTTTGCATTTCGTCAGATGTGAACCTATCAGTGTGTCGTGACGAGTCATGAGTTCAAGCCACCAACAAGTATTTGCAATGACAGTAGTTCCTGAAAAGATATGGAAAGAGATCGCAAAAGAGGTTGCGAATGCGAGTCAGTTGACGTGTGAAGTGATAATGCTCCATGAACCATTCGACCGGAATAGACGCTCAGCTGCGATGTCCATACGCCACGAGGCGCATTTTAAGCATGCCACAGTGATGAAGGGCCCATGATTTTGGAAACTGCCACAGGACTTGGAATGACTTGCAACATGAGTCAACGAAGTACGAGGGAAATCGCAGCTGAAGTGGGGCGCCAAGTCACCCAGTTGGTGAAGCCAACAGGGATGGCAGTTTCTGGCGAACAGAAGCGGCTTCTGTCCCACACTTTTCGTCTTGCGGAGTTGCTGGCAATGCTTTGTGCTTGGGGCTTGGGCCCCGCGGAAAGTCATGCGCCTGGTGAACGGCGCAACGTGTAAAACCTTGAGCATTGGAAACACATGGACACATCATTGGAAAATCGTCAAAGTAGTGGAAGAATATGTGGAAAACATGGAAAACATATATGGAAACTGCAGGAAACATAAAACATTTACTGGTTGCACATCTCAGATTATCCCGTGGCATTGGAACCACGAGACGCCAGGCTCCATCATTTGCCAGATCCAGATAGGACGTATCACCTGAAGTGGTTGGCCATAAGAAGACAGAACCACACAGGCACCAGCTGAGAGTGATCGCAATTGGACCGGTAACATTGGCCAATCAGCTTCTGGGCTTCCAGTTGTACAGCTGGAAAGTGGCAGTGGCAGAGAAAAGGCCGAGACAAATCCAAGATGTCAGAATTGAGTTGGTTGATGTGTGTTGGTGTTGTGTTCATTTTTCTCGAAGCAATCATTAGGCTCGGTCCAGTGATGAGATTCAGCCTTTGCAGTTGTGCAATGTGGTCTCAGCTTTGGTGCAACAGATGCAGAAGCTGATGTCTGTTATGGGGCTCCGGCCAGCTTACAGCAATGACGAGGACAAGAGACCAAGATCCTTCACCTATGCCTGACGTGAAGACTAAAAGCCTGTCATTTGACTCATGGTTTAATGCATGCTGATGCACGCTGCCCAGGTGTTTCAGGTTATTGCTTTCGAGCTTGGAATCCATTTGAATCATTGTTCATTTGAATCATCGTAAAATCATCAGACATATCCGTATCACTAATCCTCAATGAAAACTTTGGCATTCAAGCTTCGCTCAGTGTCAGATTCTGTCGCTCCGATGGCGCTCAAAGTATCGCATGCCTCAGCACCAGAGCCGGTGAGAGCTTGGACATTGCCATCGGGAGTACATGTGTTGCTCAACTGCAACATGTGCTGCATCAGAACTTCAGTAGCGAGTCAAAAACTGGCTCTGAGGTCGCTACTTCGAGATGGTGATGGCCGGACCTTTCCACAGAGGTGGAAGAAGAGTGCTGCAATGTTCACATGTTCTATGCTAATTACCCAAAATGAAGCAACCAAGCCAGCTGCTTCTCTGCTAAAGATGACCATCTTAAGTGAGAGATCAACGTTTTTTGCAGGGCAGTGTCACGCTGTGCCATGTTTGAGGTCGGTGACGTGTCACCTGGTGGGGCGACTGCCCAACGGATGCGTCTTCGAAAGCACCGAAGGGAAAGGCGGCAGCGCGATGGCGATGCAGCTGCAGAAAGGTGCTGTGATCCCAGGGATGGATCTGGCCATGCAGGACTGAGCAGCTGAAAGATCATCAAGACACAATATGAAAAATATTGAAAAATCATGAAGACAAGACACTTAGTAAGACTTATAGAACAACAAGAACACTCAGTGAGTAAGACCCATAGCAGCTGAGTATCATCAAGTCTTCCGAACTGTCCCATGGCCTCCCAGAAGAATGACTCAGTGCCTGCTACAAGATGAACCGATGTTGGCCGATGGTAGCCAGTATCACATGTTTTTGTTTGGCCATTCTCTCGAAGTGGAGATCTGTGGACGGCATGTTGGCAGGAGCTCACTTTGGGCTCCATCGCAGAGATCCGGATTCCTTCCGAGCTGGCGTACGGAAAGAAGGGCATTCCTCGTGTCTCAGACGATCTTACTTGGAATGGAGGGACGGGGCTTCACCTTAAGAAAGAAATTCTTGTTGAGTTCAAAACGCTATGAAGACGATTAAACAAGAACTGACAGCAACGAAATGACATGGACACCAACTGACCAATCTTGCCACTTTTGTCGCATTGCTCCCAGGTATTGTCCCACCTGACTCCGAGCTGATCTTCGAAGTTCATCTCTTGGAAGCCGATGGCATCCAGTGCTCCAAGGCCCTGTGCAGTCGATTGCCTCCAGGACCCAAGGAGTTCTTAGGACCCACGGAGGAACTTCATCATCCCTGGTGGCTGGCCCGGGTAGAGCTGCTCGGTCAACGCGGCAGATGTGTCCTACCTTTGGGGAAACCGGCCAGGGAACTTATGAACCCTCAACATGCTCAACATCACTGGCATTTTTCATATTTGATCAATCTGCAAGATTGGTATGTCACGTTGACCCTACCTTTGCAGCAGCATTTCTGCGGCATTTCTTGGCCAAGGTTACCACCCCCGCCGTTGTACTACCTGAATTTCTGCAAGCAAACCGCCAAGGGACGCACACCTGCGACTTGCTGTGCACACAACTTCTAAACTTTGACATATCAGACTTGCTAACTCACTGCCAGACTTGGGAACTTAGTAACTTGGTGTTGGGATCGTTTTTAGTGAGTTGCTTGCATCAGTTGCGGTTGCAGCTGAAGCTGGGTCAATTGGTGAGGTCCTCTTGGAGAATGCCCGATCGGTAGCACGTCGCAGCAGCAGCGAGCTGACCAATTTCGATGTCGGAACTGCGGAGGAACCTCTGATCCTCACAGATGCTCAGATGATGCCAGGGTTATTTGTGAGGTTGCCCCCTTGAAGTGATTGGCAATGATTGCACTTTTGGCTTATTCTGCCGTTGTTCAGACGTCCTTTTTGTATTACTTTGATTGCTTTTCCTGTTGCCTAACCATTTGCAACCTATTGGAGCTCTAAGGATGTGCAGACAGAATGGCGGGCACACGGCGTGTGGAATTTTCGATGGTTTCAGGAGCACTTGGGTGACAAACGACAGTTACTGAAATGGCTCGGACCTGTATTTACCCGCTGCTCGAATGCACAATATTGATAGCGCCATGTCAAGCTGGTTGCAACAAATCAAGCGAACTGGCAAGTTGGATCAATCTAGGCTGGATCAAGAATCTAAATACGCGCTGGTATCTCTTGCCCAGCAGATGTGTCCACATTGGACATGAGATGTCACCGTCTAAGGTCAAGAAAGTCTATGGGAAGCTCCTGTGTATGAGACCTCTGTCACGGACTATGTCAATTACGTGCAGGATCTCGAGAAGAAGGATCCCGAATGCGAAGAGCACAATGCAGCTCAATGCCCTAGGATCTTCGGCTGTCGTGGGTCAATCCAACACCCAACTTGTGACAAACTTGTCAATCCAAAGCTGTTCACTCTTCGGGTTTGAGAAGGGGCACGCAGATACTCCATGAATTTCCACGCACGGTATATTTCCCAACATTTCCCAACCCTTAACCCTTCACGAATCTTCACGATAACATGGCAAATGTACCCATGAAGTGTCCGGGGCACCGTGGGCGTCCGAGGCTTTACCTCAACGGATGGCCGGCCTTCGCGCAGTTGCCGTGGCTTCGAGGCTACGTTCTGCCAGATGGTGCTACGACCGCAGCAGCATCCATGCAGGGTAGCATCGAGGCGGGGATGGGCGCAGATGTGCTGTTGACACAGCCACTTAGGACATGGCAAAGAAGCATTAGACACAGAACTTGAAAACAATTTTAAGAACATGACATGCACAATAAAACTGCAAATTGTTTTCTATGCTTGTAATTGCGTCTCATGTATTGACACCTGCACAAACACGCTGTATCACACGATGTTTATGATCCACGAGATGTGCTTCCACCCCTGCGCGCAGGATTTGAACTCGCTCTTGATCCGGGAGTCAGAGGCCTTAAGAGAGGCGCGCCACCGGCACTGGCTCAGCACCTGAGCTGGTGAGATGACAGTAGGATGAGTGGCTATTGCGAACCATTGGAATTCCACTGGGAGAGCTTAATGTCACATATTCACCCAGCTCAACAAGGCCGTAGTAGCCATGTTGTTCTTGACATTTCCTGACCAACTAAGTCCAACCTTTGGGGAACAGGTTTGCCCCACAGCCTCGTGCCTCCTGAAATCAGTCGCGCTCCGCCACTCTGCTGCCAGTCTTTGTTGGAAGGGTTGACGGCTAGAGGCAGCTATCAACCGTCGGGAACTTGAAGCTGAAATCATTTAGAAAAAGCTTTCGACTGAATCACAAAACCATCACCAATCACAATCTGCTTTGAACAAGTGGGTAAAAGGAAGCTTGGCCCAAGAGCTAAGGCCAGACAAGGAAGAGCAAACACAAAAGCTCGACAACGAGGAGCTGCAAAGGTTGTCCTTGCATGGCATGGTGACATGCGACATGCGAAGATCAAGGACTGGGAGTTGACGAAGATCTTCATGTCACCGAAGGGTGCGATCACTCGCTTACACTATGACAACGGCGGCGCTCACGTTTGGGCTTCCCAGGTTATCACAGAATCAAGCAGGGGGAACTTTGGACCCTCTTGAAAATCGCAATCCTGTTTGACAACATGCCAGCGGTTGAATCTTGAGAACTTTTCTCCACGCTTTCTCCAATGAGATTTTCATTCTGTGATTTCTGTAGCTCTCGGAACGTTCTATCTCATCCAGGCCTGGCTCTCCCAAGTTCAAGGCCAGCAATACACTCGTGTAATGCAGTCATTTCTTCCAGCCTTTTTTTACACATCCGTGTGCTTTTAGTTGCCCTGAGCGTTTGGAATCAGAGCGCTTTCAGGGAGAAAGATGTTCGTTTGCTTCCCTCCATGTGCCGGGCTGCCCGTGGAAGGGGGAAGGAGGGCGTTCTTTTTCAGCTATTGAACTGTTTGAACGTCATGGAGCTCCGTATAGTTCACCATGGCAACATATCCATCATAAATGATGACTGCCCACAATTAATAGTTCTGATCGGGTTTCCGATTGGAAATCCGCATTGGGCCGGGCGATGGTTGTGGGGGCCCGGCAAGCATAGACATGGGCCAAATTAATATCAGATTCACAGCATTTGGCGGGGCTCATGCGCGAAGCAACAACAGCAGTGGGTCTTATATATATATATATATATTATATATTTATATATATATATATATATAGCCATTGGTCCCTATGTTTCCTCCACGTCAAGTCGTGTGGCGTAGCGGCTTTATAGTAGACAAATGCCGGGGTTCAGGCACCAAACACCAAACGAAAGTTTCTTTGCTACAGCATCCTCATCACATGATTCTCTCGGCCCTACGGCTGCTTTGAGAGAGCCATTGTTCACTTTCCACGGGTCCAAGGATCGAACCATGTCTTCAGTACTTGGTGCAACGGGAATGTGAACGCAGCTTCAGAACAATGCCTTGTGTGGTAGTGGTGGGTCCAAGTTTGTGTTGGACTACATTGTTCAATCGCTTTCTCAGGATTGTGTTGGTGGGTTGTTCAATCTCTTTCGAAGGAACAATTTTGCGTTGTCCTGTCACTTTTGTTGAGATTTGCCTGCAGCCTCCGTGACCTTGTGCTTGACTTGCAAAATTGAACTGAGATGACACTTTTTGTTTCAGTCTGGAGTTTTGAGCCCATGTTTGCTGAGAAGGCTTAATTTGTGCATTTGTTTGGGCACATTTACTGCAGATGATGGGATTTCCATGCGTTTTATGACAGTATTCTATGACTGAGAGCTGCAAACAGGCAGAGTCATCAGCCAGCCAACTTACGTTCAAGATAGCCGACACAAGCATAAAGAGGTCACTTTAACGAGGTGCCTTTTCTTGACTGGTGTGACGGAGCAATGGAGCTGCCAGCATTATCCAGAAAAGAAAAACGGTGCTTGGAAAGAGTTCTGCGGAACTACTGCGAATTTGGAGTGGGGCAAGACTATGAGGACCTTTGTGAAGAGGGCAAGAAGACCATGCTGCTTGCACTTGCCAATTCGGTATTGCAGAAGTTTGTGCTAGAAGCAGCCAATCACTCCAAGACACGCAGAAAGAAATTCCAAAAGGGCCCGGGAGAAGACCCTCTGATAGAAGCCTTGCTTGAAAGTGTTCATGACAAGACCATGCTGACAGGGGCAGAGGAGCTTCTGGAACATGTCCGCTTCCAGTTTCTGGGTTCCTGGGGTGTGCCAATAAGCTCCGATGACCTGATTCAGGAGCATCAGCTCATGGATTCGTGGCATGAACAACGAGCCAAGCAATGCGAAGACACGTCCAACTGTGGGACAAATATCTCTGTGCAGAAATCCAGCGAGAACACATCGTGGAATCTCTTGAAACCAATGTCAATATCGGAGCTCCAACTTTTTCAGACCATGAGAGGGAGGCGCTTGGAATGCAAAGTAGTTGGGCACCCGCAATATATGGTCGGAATCACAACCATTCTACAAGACCCCTTCGGAAGCGCTGTTCAGTGCGGCATTTACAATTTGAAAGGTGTGGTTGATTGGCACTCGGCACAACAAGTATTGCCGAAAGGGTCCACGGTGATGATCTGATCTCTTCAAATCTAATCCTTAATCCTTATCCCGGATTGCGGATTGTAGCATTGTGGATTGGTAGCTGCAGGGTGCAACCTATAGTGGTGCAGAGGAAGCAATCTGTGAAGGTTTGGTGCAAACCATTGTGCTGTCCAACGTTTGTTGTTTGGGCTACTTAGGGTGCTGTTCAAAGCTGCGCATGGGTGCTGTACTTGTTGCTTGCTATTTGTCAAGCTCTCAATCAGTTCCAACCTTGAATGACTTGATGCCCACTCCAGAGTACAAAACGAGTGGTTTCGAGCCCGAAACCACTCCAAACGTACTTCGGAGTGGTCCTCAGATTGCTGGTTCCCCTCTGTTTGCAGGTCCAGCGGTCACACCTCATATGCACCCGGATTGCGGATTGATACGGATTGCCCACATAGCACGGATTACCCGGATTACGGATTAGTTTTGTACATTTCCAATTTCGAAGCAGCCAGATGATTGCAGAACCCTTCTTGAAGGTTATGACAGACGGGAAGCGTGGCGTTCGCGTTGACAATCCTGACGAGATCCGTATCTGTCTCCCTGGTGCCAGGAGTCCTATCCCTACCGGAAACATTTCTGCAGGACAGTACCAAGCGACAAAGCAGACAGATTGCAAGCCTGAGAGTCACAGCAATCCGGAAATCGACATCCTGGACGATTACAGAGTTGGCCAGCGTGTCAGGGTGATTGGATTGAAATCCAACAAGCAATCCAGGTTGAATGGGCGAGTGGGCATGATAACTGCACAAGACCCAGAAGACTTGGAGCGTGTCACAGTGGAAGTTGATAGCGCAACTGGAAAGGCAGAAACCCTCAAAATTCAGCCGGCCAATTTGGAAATTATTGAGGAGGCTTCTTTGGACAGTTTGGAGGAGATTTTGGAGACCAAGGCCAGGGCCAACGAAGCGTATTCCAGAGGTGACATCGACGCGGCCGTGACTGGCTACAACAAAGCGATCAGCAGCTTGTCTTTACACAAGACTTCCGGAGGACATTCAGAGCTTACCAAGTGTCTTTGCAACAGAGCTCTTTGTTTCCTGAAGCAGCAGAAATGGCACTCAGCCAAAGCTGATGCAGCCTTAGCGCTCAAGCTGGAACCTGCCAATGCTAAGGCTCACTTTCGAATGGCTTGTGCTATCTTCAGGGAGGGTGAGGTGGCAAGCCAAACAGACATCAACCAAACATCCTTCCACACCTGTGTTGCCGTTGCTTTGGTTCCAAAGGCAGACGCTTCAATGACAGATTTGCTTGGAAAGGTGAGTGAGAAGTCAGCGAAACCAGTGGCCAAAGTGCATGAACTCAAGTCAGTCAGCACACCTTCGGACCTCGATATTGCCCTCAGGATGGAACACATCAGGTTCATAGTTGCTTGGACGTTGGTAAAGCTGCAATAGATTGAGTGTGATTCACATGAATATTTTTATAAAAAAATGAAATACGACTCATCAGGATAACAATAATGCTGATAATGATGATTATTGATTCCCCATTTGCGATAGCCATGAATCTATTTCGGAATTGTCCTGCAACGTGCTGTCGCATGCAAGTTCCAAAATCCAAGCAAGTATGCAGAAACATCGTTTCAGTTGATGCCCATGCTGCACATATGGTCTGTAGTGTGCGCCCGCAGGTCGAAGCCACCACTTTCACAACACCGAAGATTTTCATCTACATGCTGTGTTCTGTATATATGTGTCCATGGATTAGTTCACAGCGCTTTTGAAATTCTGAAGGAAGTATGAAGGTGTGCCGCAGTCAAATGACATTGGTATGCGCATCAGGTTTGGTTTTAAATTGTTGACCGTCAGGAGCTTCCACTACTGCATCCATTGTTTCTGTCATGTCCTTCCTTGACACGCTCCGGCAAGCAATTCAAGCGGACGCAGATCGCCAACATGCAGACATTCCATGTCTTTTCCATAGATTTTTTTCTGGTGCCGTCCAAAAACGTCATCAAGGTGTTCCAGGATATTTCATGATGTTGTTAGTGCTGCACAGTAGGGTGTCACAGGTGGGTGCCCGTCTTTATTTGCAAAGCCAAATCGGCCTGTATAAACAAAATTTTGAGAAGGATTGGTTCAAATTCTGCCCCGGCAAGAGCAGCAGATTTCAAGAAGGTATGAGCTGTCAAAAGAGCCGGGTGCGCCTCCAAGACAGGCTTCAAACCCTGTATTGAGCTGAGCGCATTTACCAACCAGAATTCTCATTTTAACTTTTTACCATTTTCTGCTGCGGGTTTGTCTGCTTGCTTCCATTCCTGTCTACTTGCTCCTGCAAATCTGTGCAGGGTCGCACAAGAACAACAAGCAT
Organism: Symbiodinium kawagutii; assembly: GCA_009767595.1. NCBI lineage: Eukaryota > Dinophyceae > Suessiales > Symbiodiniaceae > Symbiodinium > Symbiodinium kawagutii. Next base: position 101,529 of record VSDK01004392.1, on the reverse strand, counting down.
TTTATATACGCATAATTATCTAGCAAATTCTATCAACAAGTGCAGATGCAAGACAGACCTTGAGAATCGTTGAGATCATTGCTTCATGGCTCCTAGATAAGAATTGGCTCCCCAGATCTTGGAGTTTGCTGGACCTTCAGAAACTCACAGTGGACTGGATTCTAGTGTGCGCTGGGTCCGATGCGAAGCAACTTGCAATCCCAACAAGCATTGCCAAACTAGTTGGCAAAAAGACATTTAGAATGCCACGGGAACGCAAATGATTCTAATTCCAAACATGCTTCCACAGGTGCATATGTATACGCATGCTTGCAAATTTGCAGAATGCACGTCCGTACATCAAATAGTCTCCATCAGTAGGTCCTTTATTTGTTTTAGGATGTTTTCCGTTCTTGAGATAATTTTGCGGTTAAAAAAGAAAGAAGAAGAAAGCAAGCAAGAGAGCGAGCAAGCAAGCAAGCTAGCAAGCCAAAGGGCAAGCAAGCAAGCAAGCAAGCAAGCAAGCTGGCAACAACCCTAAAACCATAATCCCGAGAATCAATCCGAAAACAAACCAAACACTGCAAATCACCCCGCCAGCAAGCTAGCAAGCAAGCTAGCAACAACCCCAAAACCAGAATCCCAAAACTTAACCCTAAAACAATAACGCTGAAAGCGTAGAGCTTAAAATCACCCCGGAAACCATTTAATTTGAAATAAATCCTAAAAGAATAAACCCTAAAGCCAACCTTGAAACCAAAAACCTCAAAATCAACATTGAAACCAGAAACCCTAAAATCGAGCTCAAACCACAAAGCAGAAACCATTAAGCTTAAATCAATCCTAAAAGCATAATCCCTAAAATCAACCGCAAAAAATTGCAAACCCTAAAGCCATAAATCCTAAGATCACCCTAAGATCAAACTTAAAGCCAAAAAGCCATCTTAGCACCAACCCTAAAACCATGAACCTTAAATTGATCCCTGAAAGAATAAAACCTTAACCCAACCCGAAGACCAGAAATGCTAAAAGCAACCCTCAGATCATAGACTCTAGAACCACAAACCCTGAACTCAGCTCTAAAACCATAATTAAACTGTAAAAGCAACCCTGCAACAAGAAAGCTTAAAAACAACCCCTAAAAGAACAACCCCCAAAACCAACCTTAAAACCAGAAAGCTTAAAGTCAACCTTAAAACCAGGAAGGCTAAAATCAACCCCGAAACCACAACTCTATAACGAAAGATTTTAAATCAATCCTAAAACCAAAAAACCTAAAAACAATTGTAAACCCTGAAGGGGGATAGTGGTCCAAAAGCGTCCCTAAAACCAAAAACCCTAAACCCGACCCCAACCCTACAACCATAAATAAACCCTAAAAGCAACCCTAAAATCAGAAAACTTCAAATCAACCCTGAAACCTGGAACCTTAAAATCAACCCTAAAACTAATACCGAATACCTTAAAATCAACCCTTGAACCATCAACGATCAAGGGTAAAACCAGAGCACAAGCTAGCGACAACCCTCAAACCATAATCCCTACAACCAACTCTGAAACCACAAAGCAGAAACCATAAAACTTAAATCAATCCTGAAACCAGAAACCCTGAAGCCATAATTCCTAAAATCGACCCAAAAAAATTGTAAACCCTCATATCAACCCTAAAGCCCGAAAACAATCATAACAGCAACCCTAAAACTGAAACAATAAACCCTAAATTCAACCCTAAAACCATGAACTCAAAAACCCAACCCTAAAACCAGAAATCCTAAAAGCAACCCTAAGACCACAGACTCTTAAACCATAAACCTTAAACCATAAACCCGACCCTAAAAGAAGAAACCCTGAAGCAATTCTTGAAACCAAAAACCTCAAAATCAACAGTGAAACCAGAAGCCCTAAAAGCAACCCCAAACCATAACGCAGAAACCATTAAACTTAAATCAATCCTAAAAGAAGAATCCTTAAAAATCAAAATCAAAAACTAGAAACCCTAAACCCATAAATCCTAAGATCACCTTAAATCAACCTTAAAGCCAAAAAGCCATGATAGCATCAACCCTGAAGCCAAAATGATTGTACTTGTGGTACCATTATGGGGTCACTTCCGCAAATTCTAATCCCACCACACCCAAAGAGGTATGACCACCCGGCCACATTGTATTTGCTTCAGCTTTTTCCAGACCAGAAACGGAAAAAAAAACAAACTTGAAAACAACCCATCAATCTATCTACCTAGAGCTCACCAGGTGCAGCGGGCTTTAGCGCCAATCTTGACCGCTGAGCATACCTTTTTCTTCTGTAGATGATGTAGGTGCAGCCAAGGTTGGACAACTGATCCCCGTAACTAATTCCCGTTAGATATAACTCCCAGGGGGTTGAAGTCTGGGACATCAGTGATTTAGTCGTGGCATTCAACTCTGCCAAGGTTTTGCTCCCTGGCGAATTTAAGGGCCCTGCCGAAGTACCACATATCGTGGCGCGGGACATGACAATTGCAGGTCTTGGTCAAGTGACATTCCTCAAGAACTACACAAAGGTTTTTCGTGTGGTGAACGCACGGCTTCACCTGAGCAATGTTCGAGTGACTGACGGGTGCAAATATGAACCTGGATACGCAGCTCTCGGTGTAGAGGGACGCAATGGATGGCTGACGCTTTCCAACTGCCTCGTGGAAGACTCTTGTGAAGTTGGGATCCTTGCTGATGAAGAAGGACGATGTACCATCGAAGACTGCCAGTTTCGTCGCCTGGGCAGCCAAGCAGTGGAGGTGAGAGAAATGGGTCAAGTGGAGATCCGACGGTCACAGTTGACTCAGGTGTGGAGAGGTGTATGTGCATATGCAGGGGCCCGCAGCGTGCACATGGAAGAAGTTTTGATTGAGAACAGTTCAAATGAAGGTGTCATGGCTTCCGGAGATGTGCAGAATTCTGAAACCAAGAAGTTGCAGCAACTGCAAGAGTTCAGTGGCAAACAAAATGATGCGCTTGGCGCACCAGGGTGGGCTCAAAGGAAGGCAGAAAGAACCCTTGGCAGAGCAACCTCTGCGTTCGCAAAGGTCCGAGCAGAGGAGTTGGGCTGGAATGGGAGGCTTGTTTTGGCCATGTCAGATTGCAGCATCAAGCACTCTCGAGGTGTGGCTTGTAGCATTGACGAGGGCTGCGCCGCTGTCATTACCCGTTGCACTTTTGAGGCAACCATTACGGGCACCTTGAACCCATGGCCCGGATATGGTGTGCTAGTCAAGGGCGGGTCTGATGCCACAATTCGCTATTGCAGATTCGTCAAGAACACAATTGGCGCGTCAGTGGGATTCAACTACGACGGAGTCGTTTTGGTGGAAGGCTGCGTCTTTGCCAGAAACCTTGTAGGCGACTTGGAGGACCAAACATGTTCAAAAGCCAGGCAGCTTGAGGAAGACTTTCGCAAAATTGCTCCCAAAGATATGCTGAAGAAAATTGATGCAGACCGTCGTTTGCACGAGGAAGCAGGTGCTTGGAGCGCCCAAGATGGAGTGCGAGAATCCGGCAACAAATACCTATCAAAATCTGAGAGGGTTCCCGAAATCCATGAGTTCCAGGAGCACAAACAAGAGATCAAGGGCAAGCAGCCTTTGCCTCAGAAGTTAGCTTGGGAAGCTGCAGCACGAGGAAGCTTTGACTTGGCCACCCCTTGTCCTTGTGGTTTCTCTTGCACGGAACTTGGAAACAGTGCGGAATGCAATCAGCTTGCCTTAGGGAATCATATCGACTTTCCCCCCTTCATGTGCTTGCCCTGCAGTGAAAGCTTGACCACAAAGCAAGATGACCCAAATGCTCAGTTCTACTTTCAGTCCGAGCAAGTGCCGTCACGACATTGGTGTCTGCTCGGTCAGGTCATATCTGTTCAGCTTCCTCGCACTGCAGATGCCCACTCCTTCATGGCTGCCCATGGAACTGAAGCAGCAAAGAGCATCAAACTGCGAACAAAGTTTGGAGATCAGTCAGCTGCCCTTCCGGATGTGGAAGTCTTGTTGTTGTCAGACGAACCGCTGGTTATGGGCAGCTCCAAGATTGAAGAAGGTGCCACGCTTGCGGTCTTGTACGCTGAGGCAAGCGAGATTGACATCACAAAGGGTATCGGCCAAGTTTTTGTCAAGAGGAACTCCTTGATCTATGCTTTTGGCGCCACGCTTGAAGAAGTGCTAAATGGAGCCTGCAGCTGCTTGTCAGAGATGCTAGTGTTGGGGGGTGTAAGGATTTCCCCTCTGGTCGGTTGCACAGCTTTGACCACGAGATTTCCTCCATAGAAAGACATAGAAGATTAGTTTCGAACTTAGACTGTGGGGGTTTAGATTTGATAAAGTCGTTTTCAAAATTGTCTCAATGTTGTCTCAATTCATCACAATTCTGATTTCTCCTCAATCTTTCTCATTTTTCTCCATCTTTCTCAATCTTTCTCAATGCTGTCTCAAGATTGGGAAAGGCTGAGAAACATTGAGAAAGATTGAGATGAATTGAAACAACATTGGGACAATTTTAAGAAACCTATCAAGTCTAAACCCCCCCGCATTCTAAGCCCCTTGGTGGGTTTGCTGAATGAAGATGGGCTCTGCTTGGAATCACGTTGTCAAACATGATTCTTTTTTGGGACTACTATATGATTTTGTCTCGCGCAATACTTCTAAGTTTTGGCCTGGGAACCGGAAATTGTTTTTCTCCAACGGTTCTGTGGCAAAGCTCCCAAGCCATCCGCGTGAGGTGTTTGATGACACGCGGTTCGATTTTCGTTCATTTCTAAACACGGCGCTGCACTGGTTGTTGGTTTTGGTCTCAAAGCGTTGTTGACCTGACAGCATCATCATACCAATGAACCAAAGAAGGGCTGAACTCCGGGAGTCGTGTTGAGATCAGTTTGGGGTTGGATGATTGTGAAGTTGAGGCATCTTGCGAACTTGCCATTCCAAATGTGTTGAGACCGAGGTGCTGAGACGTCGGACAGCCTCAAGAATCTATTGCCCCAAAAAGCTATGCTCAAAAAGCTGGCATCTGCGGAGTTTCGGACCTTTGACTCTCACTTCAGCTTTGCGCAATGGGCAGGTGAGCTGGAGGCCAACTTGCCCATGGAAATCATCCCAGAAAATTTGGTACCGAGTCCAGTCCAAGGAGTTTTGGGTGCAGAAGACCTGTGTAGCTTGTTGGATGATGATGACAAGCTGGCTGAAGCCATCCGCCAAGTTGAAGAAGCGCTCCAGGCGTGAAGCATCGTGAAGCGCCCAAAGTGTTTCGAAGCCAATTCATTTTCTAAATGTCCTATGGAAGATTTCGGAGTTGCTATCACAAAGTGTGTGAGGCCTTGTTGACATGGGGGGAAGGAAGGGGTTTGCCAGCGCCCAGGAGAAAACTGCAGATGGCCCCTTTGTAATCACAAAGGAAAGAGGCCGCAAAAAGTTGCAGAACAAAATGAAACGAGCAAGAGAACGTCTTGCAAAGATGGAAGAAGGCGACAAGTCAGCATCGGCCCAAGCCGAAGTTGTTGACATTGTCGCGGAACAGGCTCAAGTTCTCCAACCAACTGAAGATTATGAAGAGCATCCAACCGTTCCTGACAGGTCTAAGATGATCGGCCTGGGCGAGGTTGATGAAGATGGATACCATGGAGTTCAGTGGCTGCCACCATGGGCCGACGTGTCAGCTAGAGGCTGGCGTTCATGCCGGAAGGCCTCCCACCTTTTCCTGTCCTATCCCAAGCATATTCAAAGACCTTTGGAGAAGTGGTGCATCAACATCAATCCTACGGCCTTTTGTTCCTCGCCATGTGAAAGACATTGCGCATGGTCGGGTCTTCTGAATTTTCTGAAGCAAAGACATGATAGCGCCCCAGCCAACAGGAATATAGTCAGCCTGCGCTAAAAGGACTCCGACATACTCTGACTTTGATTGCCCTATCTAAAACTAAACCTTGTGCAAACATGCGATTTCCCAGGTCCCCCTCTTGTGGTTGTTGTTGTTCTTTTTTCCCACTTCTCCTGCCACTGTGTTTCTTGGAAGCCTTTCGTTGGTGCCGTCAATTTTCAAGGCCTTTCATTTGGGCGGGCGATGGAAGCCTTTAGAAACACCCTCGCTCCTTTTCAATTCCAAATTTGGTTCTCCCGTCTGTCTTCGATATATTTGTGGAGGCTCCACATTGGTTTTTGAACCTTTTAAATCGTTTGTGCCGTGCTCGCGCGTCATTGTGGTCATGCGGTTCTTTAAGAAATTGATGTCCAAAGAAGTTCACAGTGTGAAATATGATTTCAACATGTCCCAGTCCAAAAATGGTCACATGCGTTGCCTGAATTTGTCAGATTGCCCCAGCTGACCGCTTTAGTATCTGTGAACCCCGACCTAACCATTTTCCCACGCTGGGATCTCAGAAAGTCAAGCCAGCATTGTATAGATGATTTCTCTCGATAGGGCTTGTGATGATCAATAGTTGGTCACTCTTAAAGGTCGTGAAGCTACCTCGTTGAAGATATCATCTTAGAATATCTTAGATCTTAGGCATAAAGCTGGGGGTAGGACTTGATGGTCTTGAACCGCCGCTCAGGGAAATTGTGACCAGACCTCTGTAGAAACTTGCATGTGTTGCAAGCGAATGCTTTCGTACAAAATCACGATGGAATGAAAGCTGCGGGCGGGTGGAATGAAAGCTGAACGGTGCAGCTCTGTGCCGCTCAGGTTCTGACTTCACGGAGCTGTCTGAAGGGCGCAGCCAGCCGCGTGTATTGAGCTGTTGGGGTCATGCGCCGGGCCGCCCCGGTCATCGGATTCCGGACATGGCCAATGGCATGAGGCCGGCCACAAGGGTTCTGACGAAGTATCCTGTGAACATTTTTTCAACCACGACATTGAGTGTTTTACCATGAGTAGCTGGGAACACTTGTCATTTAAGACGAGGGTTATGATCGGCTGCAAGATTGGTTGCTAAAACCTAGAGGATCATGGAATGTTGCTTCTGGGTCATGAAGGCTATCTTGTCCACAGGTTATGGAAACTTCGCCCGAGCGAGATCACATTCAGCCAAGATTCCATCGGCAGGAAATTTACTGATGGTCACTCTTTGGATGAAACATTGAAACAACTTCTCTCTGGGGACTGCAAAGTCGATGAGATTGAGAAGATCAAGATCACTTGGCATAGCCATCCGTGGAAATCACCAGGTCAAGCTCGTTGGTGGACCTACACCGGGAACAGACGACTAAGTCTCTTCCAGACTTTAGAAGAGAAGGGCCACTTGCAGTTTATAGTCGCTGAGATGGTCAATGTGCCTGTGCCGGAGTGGCGAATGACGACCAAGAGGCCTGGTGACCAACCTCGAAGAAGGTGAGGTTCCACGCGCGACTTCTGCGATTACGAGCGTGGCATTGCAGAGGCGCAAAAAGTAGTAAAGGGCTCAGAAACCACCTGGCTGGGCATGACATCATGCATGGTTAGTTCTTGTATGGCTTGAATTGCGAACAAATGTGTTCCCCAACCAAGAGTTGTATAACGGGTGAGAATTCACAAGTGGTTCTGGTAGTTGGTTTGGGGCCGCTAGGTCCATGCCAAAGAGAAAATGGGAAGGTGAACGTGCCGAGCCATCACCGATTTGTCTACTTTTCCTGAGGTGTTCACATGGTCATGCCATGGCGTTCAAGTTTTTGAAGATGACATGAGACCCTTCTCCATGCCATTGCATTTGTTAGCCTCGCAAGCCTGTGGTCGGGTTGTCAGGTGGTACACCCCGTGGCCTCTGAATGATCATGAGAACCTTTTAGAAATAGACTGGAATTAACATTCTGGCCATTGGTGATTCCTGGAGCTTCACATCCCAGCACTGCGGAAAAATCCACTCCATCACGGCAGTTTCAGCCGTGCGCTTGAACTCACGCCAAGACACACTTCTTTGTCGTCTTGGCCGAAAAGTGGCTGAGGTGGCCGGAGTGATTCGCTTGGTGCGATAGCGCGCTCCATGAACCAACCACCCACCGATCATTTACTAACCATTCCCCTCCCTTCACGGTTGACCTTGAACATCCTTCGACTACAATCTTTCAAGATGTTGGTTCCGGAAAGGCTCTCAAGGTGGCGGTTTCCATGACGAAGCGAGGCAAATAAATGGGTCTTGTTCAACAAGGTCTCACCCATCTTGCAGCACTTTTCGCCACACCTTCCAAAAAAACTACACAACAATGTAAACCCCAAAAAAACAAAAAGCATTTGAACCCTTTTAACCAAACCCATTTGAACCACAACAGATGGACGAAACCTGGTTTGAACCCTTCGCAGATGCGGCGCCATGGCTTGCGGTTGAAACAGCTCAATGAAGCGGCTGGTGCAAGCTGCAAGCCGGTTGCCTTTCCGGAAGGTGCTCAGTTCGGGGCCCTTCAGCTGACGCATCCAACCCCCTGCGTGTTACTTGTTGATATTCGGCGTTTCTAGCATTTGATTTCAATGGGGGTCAACCTGCACTTTCGTAACACGAATTCATCAATAATGTGGTTCATATGCACACATGCATGTACATCCAGAGTGAGGATCATTCTTGCTCCCCCGATCTGCTGGAAACTCATGGAGTACACATCTACCAAGCAGCAGAACAGATGCCTTTGAAACTGCCGCAGCCAACAGTCTGAGGTGCTGCCGGTTTTTGCCGGAGTTGCAGCTGGGACCAACATGAGGCGGGCCACTGTGTTGCCATGTCAGATTTCAGCGTTCAGTATTCACCATTATGAAACACTATTAGCTACAGCCATTATTAACCACCAGTATCCACTGATAAGCCACTAATCCCCTGTGGGCCGTTGACCCCGAAACATACGGACCCACATTCCCAAACTTCGTGACCAGCGTCTCCGTTTGTGGCAGGCTTCGCTGCGATTCTGAGTTGGAAGAGGCTGGTCAAGTGTTCAGCTTGATCATTGATGGTGCACAACCCGGGTTTGCCGTGGATAAATTGTGATAAATTCACATCAGTGAAGGTTGAATCCAGGGAAATGATGGACACTGCACAGCCAAGAAAAAGAATCATCAAGTTGTCTCATTTATATGTTTTTTCCATGCCTTTTGTGGATAGATTTTTTGGAGCATGTGTAAACAAGATTTATATGTGTAAAGATCTATGGATCCATAGCATGTGTAAAGAGCCTGTGTCATTTCTATGGATCTCGGCTTTGCGCCAGGACAAGTTGCGGCAGCGCGCCGCGTTGGTGCGGAGCATTCAGCTGGGCGATGTGACGGCGGTGCTGGGGACCCTGGGGACCCCGGACCGTGACGTGGATGAGCCCCTGACGTCTCTAGGCGCATCAGGGAGCTGTCCCATGGTGAGCCCAGCCAGTGAGGTCCATGGCACAGTGGTACCTACAGAAATTGAAATTTGTAATGCAAAGCCGTGCAAGGCATACTGTGGCAATGTGCTACACTAAATGTTTGACCTTGATGAACATGATGTTGAGATATCTTGTGGCTGTTGGGGTTCATCCTGCATTTCGCGGCAGGCCAAACAGCTTTGCACATGGCCTGTGCCACGGGAGCGCTTCCACTGGTCGTGGCGTTGCTGAAAGCAGGAGCTGATCCAAACCTCCGCGATCGCACCGGAGCTTCCTGTGTGGCGATGGCATCTTCAGCTGGCCACGCACATGTTGTCCAAAAGCTCCCTGGACTTGTAAGATTAAGCGGGAACCAACTTCCCATCAATTCTAGACACACATTAAGTCAGTATAGGGGAGAATTCGCGGCATAGGACTCATTGATTTCAACACCTTTCAATCTTTTGAGCATTGCCGAGATCCTCGGATCAGTTGACAGCTGTCAGGCTTCTTGAGCACAACTCGACTGTGCCCACCTACGATGTTGCGGGGCTGACGCCAGTGCACAAAGCAGTGGGCTTCGGACAGCCTGATTGTTTGAGATGCCTTCTGGAACATGGAGTTGACCCCAATGTCTTGACAGGAGCCCTTCTGATGACCAAGTTGTTGCTGAACCATGCTCACGCATGGTAGCATAGTGAAAAGTAGTATTGACATGTATTGACCATGGTTCTAAGGTGTCGCAGTGACACATCTGTAGTTGGATCCCTCTTGCTTTCAGGAGACATGCAGAGGGATTTTTCATGCCTAAGCCCCCACGACCTCCCTGAAGGAGATGTGACCCTTCCAGCAGACTATGGTGCAGCTCCATCCCGATATGAAACAGCCCTACACATTGCTGCACGGTTGTTGACGCGTGCCATTAACAGTCCAGATGGGGCGGGTTCATCTGAACGGCAACAGCGACAACAACGAGAACTCATGAAGATTTTGCTGGACTTTGGGGCTGATGCACTGGCTCAAGACGTCAATGGTCATTTGGAAGGCAAAGTCAAACCGGCAACGTTTCTCAATTGTCTTGCAATTTTAGAGCTTCGAGTTGATGACAGCTTGGAAAACAATTTCAATTAAACAGGGCGCCCTTCTGTTCTGACTGACAGAAGTAGAACTGTAGCCTGTAGCCTGACCAACTATTGCTGGTCTTCGGCCCAGACCAGTTTCTTGTGACTGAACTTGCCACTGAGGCGACACTCCTTTGCACTACAGCGTGCGCACGGGAGATGTGTGGGGCTTCTGCTTGCTGCTGCAAAGCGTCGATGATCCCAAGAAAGCGTTGGAAACAAGCAATGCCTTGGGTGAGGACGTTTGGAGCAGCATCAATGACTCCAGCTTTCCAATGCGAATAGCTGCAAAGACAGCTCCAGGGATGCTCCATTTGAAGCAACGAATCAAGTTGTTGATGGCCACAGGCTTCTGAGGCGAAATAGAAAAAATTGTGAAGTCCTGCAGCCTTCGCTGCCTTGAAACGGTTGGCAGATATGCATTGATGGATTCAGATGTCGGCGTTCTGAGGATGGGGAGCACCTGCATCCCTTTGAGGGCGACGAAGGTTTGCTGAACGGTTCCTGGTGCCTCGGCCATGTTCAGACTTGGGAGAAATCGAATCTTGATGATCAGATTCACACTCTTGAATGAAATGTAATTGATTATTGTTGGTATGTTTGCCATGTTGTTGGACAAAAATCATTCGGTACTGAACAATGAGAGGCATTTGTTCCCAATATCAACAATGATCATTCATGGTCAACAAATTCCATCAATTGGAACCATGACTAACCACCATGACAGGTAGTTGGATATCATCAGTTCATTGGTTGGAGATCATCGGCCATGACCAACCAACAGGTGATCCTTGGTCGCCAGCCACGAAGCTGCCACTGAGCCCTGCGACTGCCCAGGTTGGATCCCTTGGACCCGGAGGTCTTCGAGAAGTGGCCGGTGGGATCTGCTACTGAATTCGCTGGTGAACTGCTGTAGCTGGTTGCCTCTGGCAGGTTTAATCGCTGCCTAATGAGCTGGGTAAGTGGCCACATACCTGGGTAGAGTTAATGAAAGTTGACAATGGTTAAAGATTGTTGATGGTTAATATTTAGCATTTTGGAGTAGCAGGAGTTGATATATCTATTTTTGTACTGGGTCAAGGTTTTTTTTCCTTCCTTCAAAGAGGGATAATAGTTTTTTTTCCTTGGCCATTTTTGCCGTTGCAGTTTTTTTTCGGCCACCAACCTGTGCAAGAGGCATAGGTCAATGGAAGTCAGGGCAAGAAGTGGGGTTGTTTCACCTTTTCCTTGGTTCTGATGGCCTACTCTGAAGGATTGTCACCTGGCACGTGTCCTGGACTGCCAGGATGTCAAGAAAGCTACGCCCTACGTTGCTGTGGTTGAGGCTGGCGAGACCATCGTCGCACCCAAGGCAGGTTCGAAGCCATGAAACCATAGCAACTTCATTGTTCACTGCAGCTGTCCAGCATTCCCTGTCCGCAACTGGGTGAAACATTGCTTGGACCATCTTGAAACGACTATCAGTTGCCTATCCATTTCGCCTTCATCGCCCCTTTCAGAGACTTCATGGCTTATCAGTTTCTTGTGCCAATCCCATATGATCCAATATTATTAGTTGCTATCCCCAAGCCCTTATCAACCAATCTCAAGCATCCTTGAGGTGAGATCGTGTTGATAGTCATTAGGAACTACTATGAACCAAAATAGTCATCATCGTTGATTACCAATCGTGCTGGACTGCACCGCACCTAGCATCAATTCACTATACCAACCATGGTTTTTGTTGCATGAATCGTGCAACGGTGGTATAAACCAGCCACCCAAACATCAACAACCATCATGTTGCAGCACCAAGCCTGATTCATTAGCCCATGGAACGGTAGCAACCAGCAACCGATTGGAATGGCTCGCTTTCCGAGCTCCACATGCTTTGCAGGGCTGGTGGCATTATGCGGTCTCGCTCGATAGTTCGGCTGCATGGCAGGAACACAACTAAGAGATGTCAGCATTTCTTGTGCCAGCTACCAAAAATGAATGAATTCCAACCCAAACATCCCTAAACTCATGGTTGTTTCCCCTGCAGTGCTTTGTTGGATCTTGTTAAGATGTGACTTGTATCAAGTCTTGTGTTGGCGAGAATGTACTGAAAAGCTGTTCTGCTGACTGGGCTGAAGCGTCGAAGCAGCACTAAGGTGACCATCATGCGCAATTTCTATAGCACCAGCAACCAATGGGATCTGATCCTCGGCAGCCCAAACGGACAAATTTCAAGATATGACCACTTGGTGGCATATTGATCATACTTCATCATTCTGGCCACTTAACCACCAGTAACAACTCAAACGAATCCTAATTCGATGGTTACTCCGTCACACTCCGTTAGACCATGTTAACACTCAGATACACTCGTGACACTCGGTCACACCATGTTCCACCATTTTGCACCTTTTTACGGCCGTGCTTTGGTTGCTTTGCACAGGATTCGGCGCAAGGACAGCGGCTTGGCGCAGGCCATTGCGACGCATGTGGGGGGCCTTGGCCTTGGTCGCGCAGGGTTGGATTTCTGCAGGGCTGGGAACTTACTGAGGAATCATGGCAGAAAGAGCTTGGAAAATGGTGTTTTTTTGGACTTGTTTAAGCCCACCTTGTGAAGGGGTTGGCTTGGTAAGCCAACCTTTGTTGAGCAAGCATGAGCAAGTAGCATGTGCATTTCGTAAGCCCCAATGGAGCTTGGTTTATTGGCCAACAGTTTGCGCAATCATGGCAGGCTTACAAATTCCATCCAAGCAACATTGGCAAATTGACGGTATCGAATAGCATCACGTCTTGATGGCCAAAGTATTATATCGATATATATGTCCTATGTCAAGCTCCTCAAAATACTAGAACGGCTTGATGGACATCACTGCTGAAGCAGATAAAGGCTCAGGCCACTGCCTGTGGTTGTTGACACCCGGCTGCTATCGCTGCCAGGTCCTCCGAAAGCAGCCCAAGCTCAAGGACCAACCGGAAGCAGTCACTTGGCGAGCCGACTTCGACTCACTTTCAGCTTCCGAAGTACTTTTAAACCATGAGGAAGCGGAAAGTGGTTCCTTAACAAGCTTAAACTCAACGTGCTATGTACTCACTTAACATACTTATTCCCATGAACCACCCTGAAGATGGAGAAAAAGGGGATTAAGGTTAGAATCTGGAAGGAATCTGTTGGAAATTCAAAGATGAGGAATCTAAGGAGGGCTCCAATGTACAAAGATTCCCCTCTCGTTGAAGTTGTGTGCCCAGGTGCTCAATGACATTGCCACGAAGACCGTGCTGAAGCTGCGTGGGGAACACCAAAACAGCCGTCAGGAGATGTTGCATTTTAGCAATGCCAGGGCTGCCAGAGGTTTTGGACAGTGATGGGTTCTGGGAGAGCTTGATGACTTGGTCTTCCCATGGGGGAGGCTGCATTGGAAGGGGAAACTTCTCGTTTGGGGATTGTGATTGCCATGTTTCAACGGATCCCTTGGTGCTCAACGTGAGGCGAAACCTTTGTGGAGAACCGGCGGAAAGTAGCGGCATGATGGACCAAGAGTGTCCAAGAAAGTAAGGAACCTTCTTTGGTGCGCATGAGGCCCCGACAAAATAAACGTTGCGGAAATGCAACGCTGCAGAACTGTGGGGTGAGTTTTGGTCGTCACACCTTGCTCTTGGTCCTGTCGCATTCATCTGCGTTTCTGACTGTTCGTTTTTTTGGGGATCGGTGCTGTACCCGAATGGATCCCCAAGAAGAGCAGTGCGAGAACATGCAACTTGGATCAACTTGGCTTCGCAGACATGGCAGATGTATCAAGCTGTAGGAGGGGTTGAGAAGGCATAGGGCACAAGCTCCCGAGCCAACTCAAAGCCCGAATTCAGAGGTCAAGATGGTCAGGTGCTCAGAGGCGGGAGAAGCTTTGCCTCTAACATTCAGCGAGAAACTGAGTGCTGGCAACTCACCAACAATCCCCAACTATCCACAACCATCCCCAACCATCGCCAACCAAAGATTTTCATTTTCGAGCTGGCAGCGAGACAAGCCCAAGGCCCTGTTCTTTTTCGCAGCCTTTTTGGCGCTGCTTACAGATGTATTGGCTGATGTCGACGACAACGACACTGAGGCACTGGCGTTTGGGCCCCTTGGCATCATCCTTCCCCAGCCTGTCATGACCAAGCAGACAGCATGGCCTCCAGATATGATAAAGGTTGATTGCTACAAGTAAGCATGATGAATTGAGCCAAGAGCTGGCTTGGAATGGTGGCGTCTACTGTAATTACTACTCTTGATATCACTGGGTTGATTCCTAAATCTCATTCCCAACTAGTTACTAGCTGGAATGATCATCCAGGAAACCCTCAAAAAAAGCATAAGAGAGAGAGAGGGATGATACTTGTCGTTAGCGTCGTAGCTGTGCTTTCGTGTTCATTCCTTTTTCCAGATACCTTTCTCAGTGGTGTTTCTCTTTGCCACTGGTTGGCATTCCTTAGAGTCGTCCTAAGGTGTTCTCTTCCCGAATCTTACTCGCGGGAAAGCTTAAAGAAGCTCATCGAATTGAATTGTGCAAAGGTACCTCAGCTGTGTTGTAGCATGGTCTTGGGATATGAGGCCGTCCATGGCATGAAGACGAGTGCTGAGTATCAACCATCCTTCAATAGCCAACAGGCGTCGACGATGATTGATTAGCCAGAATCATTGCTTACGTTTACTTGCCATATCTTACCATAATTAGCCGGTCCTTTTCAGTAACAAACAACTGCTGTACCAGATGCTGACCCAATCCTGTCTTGAGGTCACAAAATCAGTGGAGGATTTTGTCTCCATGGGATCTGGAACACGAATAGATCTCGATAAAGGCAGGTGGTGTGCCATGCTTTGCTGTGACACGCTGTGACTTGTATGCTGCTTGTATGGCTAAAAGGTAGGGCATGGTAGGGCACTGTAAGGAGAAGAAGTTGGTGTCGCAGTGGTGCAGTTTCAGGTTTAGTGATGCTGCTTGGGGACGACTATAGCCTGAACACCATGCAGTGGCAAGAGAAGGGCGATCTCGCAGCGGAGTTGTGTGTGAATGCATCAAGGCCCATGCTGTATTGAATGGGATCGATGCGTTTTAACAGGGTGTCAACCGTGGTCTTGGTTGCACCTCTGCGGAATTGCTGTTGTCATTTTTTTCGCCATTGGACGGAGAGAGAAGGCTCGTTCCCTAGTGCACTGAGATGGGTAACGACACGATCATCATATGACATGTGGATACCAGTGGCATCTACTTGTTGTACGGACAGGGTTGGTTTGTAGCACGAGCTCCTCTGGGCACTGCATGACAGATTTGGGCAGGCAAATTGCTGAGACGGAGGCCCTCCTCGGGGTTCTGCCGGAAAACGAAAGCCTTCACCAGACTCGAGAAGCTGCCATCCTGGCTGTGAATGCGTCACTTGGCGCTTCAGGATCTGGCTGACAGCACATCCCAGGGATGAAACGATGATGCCACTGCCATGCTTTATCCATGTTTCTCCGATTCAAGTTGTCGGTGCCCACAATGTACCCACAGTGTGCCCACAATGGTCTGTGAATTTCTAGTGAGTGAATTAAATCCGAACCCAAGTCGATTTCACAACTTTGAGGTGGGGAGCTGTGATGCTCCAGGGTCGCAAGTGCTGCACCCTGCCGCGGGCTCCATACTGCATCGACACCACTTGGTCAGCTTCGACAGTCGCTTGGAACACAAGAAATCTACATTCCTTTGGAGATTCCTAGGCATTTCTTTTGCATTCCTTGTGGATCGTGTGGATTCTTGGAGATGTCCTGTTTGAATTTCTGGCGGGTTTTGGTCAGACATCGTGTGGCAATGCTGGCTTTGCATATAGATAGGCATAACGTACCCCCAAGTACCATCATGATCATGGATGTCATCCCAATCCAGCCCATCATTCTCAGGGGAAACATATCCATTTGGGTGGTCGACTGTTGGCAGATCCCATTTGGAGCCTGGACACGGAGTTTGCTCAGGTGGCACTTTTGGTTCCTATGGTCTTCCTTGCCATCTTGTCCCTTGGGTCGCACTGGGATTGTCATGGGGTGACATTTGAAGTAACCTTCAGATTGCTGGTTTCCGTTTCCACATATAGGAAATCACCTAAATACTGGATGGCACTGGATGG
>VSDK01004392.1:50005-80005 GCA_009767595.1 Symbiodinium kawagutii | reverse complement strand
CATCCTGACATTCCTGTGATTTCTCCAATGGCTCATCAGGACGGGTGCTGCGTTTGCAGGCACCTTTGGCGTGCTTTAGCCGCAGTGCCTGGGCTGCAAGAAGGGTTGTTGCGGCCTGCACCGCAGTGCCTTCATTGCAGTTGTTGATCCGCTCCAAGGTATTTGGAAGGCACTTTGGTGGAGCCTGCCTCAGTCGAAGCCCAGAGACAGAGAGAGAGAAGAGAGAGAGAGAGAGAGAAAGAAGAGAAAAAAAAAGAGAAGAAAAAAAGAGATGAGAAGAGATGTCGATTCATAGTCATTGAACATTGAATGATTTCCATTTGATTCTTGTTGTGCTTCGCTTGGGTGAGCCACAAGCTTCCAGCTGCAGGATGTTGCCAGTCCTGACGTATATTGGAATTCGTGATTCAACCCTGGGTGAAGATAGCCAGCTGGGATTGCCGTTGGTACCTTTGTTGGTGTTTCACTTTGTGCTCTCGGGGATCGGCTTGGGATATTTGCTCTTTGTGCCATCGGGCTCGTGTATCAGAAGCTGCGGCAGCAACTCAGACAAGATGTGGGAGATGAGTCCAGTACCATTCCTTTCACGGCTGGTGCGCTACATCTTTTGGATCACCCTCTTTGCCATCAAGTTCCTCTTGGCGACCATCATCTTCCGTGCAATGTTTGAAGCTACTGTGGAGTTGCAGATTGCCCTGCCTGGACGCGAGTCGGTCTCAGAGCTGTCCAAGATCTATTACAGCACCGAGTGGGGCTCGGACTTCTTGTTGTGGTTTGCACCTTGGAAAGTGACTTCAGTTCTTTGTCCTCACAGAACTGGTGGCCAATTAGTCCATGAAATTTCTACCATGAATCATGAGTGTGTCATTTCCGCTGCATTGGCAATAGGTTCTTCACTCGCTTCCCTTTGCAACCACCCTCACAGTACTGAAAAGTCAGCGAGCATTCTTGTCAATATAGAGGGTCCTTCGGTTTTACTTTGCAGTCAAATCTTGAAGATCGAGAAGGGGCTACATTCAAGAAAACAAGAGCCAAGAAAAGAAATGAAAACTGAAACAAGATGAAACAAGATAAAACTCAGCAAACAGCAAGGTACTTTGGTCCACGACCTTCGTTCTCTTCATCTCGGATACGCAGCTGTGGTTCACCTTGCTGTGCTCCATCCTGGGCGTGGCGACTGTCATGGTCCAGCGTGGTGGCCGTTGTTTCACCTGGGCCGTGGAGGATTCCGTGGCGAAGTTGCCGGAACGCTTCTCGCGAAAGGTGAGGGAACCAGTGGGAACCCGGTGATCCCTTGTTGTTGAGCTTGTGCCGTGCTACTCTTCCAAACGGCATGGATGAGCATGGCACATTCACCAAAAAGATGCCATTGAAATGGTGAGCCAAATGAATGTCCAATGAATGTTGTTCCTTCTGCAGGACTGAATGATTGGTTTGTAGGACCGAAGAGTAAGAGGGTTTACGACAGAAGGACAACAGGAGAAAGCTTTGGATAAGCTCCTTTTTATTACAGGATAGACTCCTATTAAGGTATGAAAGTAGCACCTTCTGCGGCCGTCAGGTGCTCCCATATTCCTTCGGAATGTCCGAGAGCCGCGTCGGAGAGCAGGTGAGAGCGCTGCCTCCGTGCCAGGAGTTGGTTCTATTGTCTACTCAGCCAGGTGTTTAACCCATGGCATCCCATGACTGGTGCATATTAAGTGTTGCAAAATGCTTAAGATTGGTGAAGCCAGGCTAAGCCACTCATGCTAATTAATTATGCAATTTTTATGTTGATCTATTCTTGTTGGCTGGGCTTGTCGATTTGTTTTTTCGAGCGTGGTATTGAGGTGGCGCAGTTTTCGCCATACTTCCCTGCCATTTGGGACCGGATCTTGGAGTACATGCGATACGAGGACAAGATCGACAATCACCTCATGGGAGATTTGTCCTTCAAATCAGGTGAGTCTGGACATCAGGTGCGAGGAAGAAAAGTCAAGTAGATCTCACAAACTCCGAGTCTTGCTGATTGCACAAAACCTGAGAGAATGCCGAAGATTTGCTCATGAATTTCATGGCAGCTTTGTTTATCGTTTGCAGTTTCCTAAGTTGAACTTCACCAGGTCTACTGGCAACAACTGCGACAGCCTTTGGCCAAGCGACGCCGTGATCCCGCTTCTCCCAGTGGTCGCGATGAGGATGGCACTGAGCTGATGGTTGGGGGCAGCTATGCAACGACCACCTTGCCCAAAACGGCGCAAAGCTCGGTCGGAACTCCAAAGCCCCGGAGGAAGATCAAAGTTCCGGACATTTTCAGAGAGAAAACCGCGTTCGAGGTGGGAAAAGAAATCTCTCAGCACCGAGTTGGAACAATTTTGGAGATTGAAACATATTGAAACTCTCACGATTTGCCCTTTCTCAATCTTTCTCATGTAAGACGCACTGTGTTTGGAGGTGGGTTTCAAGACCTACTGCTGCATGCATGATGCGCACTGGCCCAACAATGCAGACGCCACTTGGACAGCTGAGCAGGAGCATCAGGAGCCTGGTGATGGACTTCTTACAGCAACGTAGGGATAACCTTCAATACCAACTTGGGTCAAGTGACAACCTCCAACAAGGCAGTATAACAGTACCATATACTAAAAACAAGGTATACTAAACGGCAGTATAACATGGTACCGCTGTTTGCCATCAAGTTGGCCGTTGGTTCCAAGAATCGAACCACCGGTTGAGTGCTGCATGCCGAGGTGCAGTGGCGGCTCCTTGCGTTGTCTCGTGGCTTGGGACTTCCTATGCCACGACCCTTTCGCGCTCCGTACTTCCCCGGCCTCACTGTGTGTGGCCTGGAGCACGATGGCTCTGCATGACCCCACCATGTGTTTGTCGGTGATGGTCAAGATATGTCAAGGTCCGGCACCGTGAACTTCCATAACCTGGTGTTGTTGGGATAGGCACCTGTCCATTTTGGGCAGCGCAATGATTGATACCCGATGATGAATTATTTGATTTGCGATGATCAACCTTCAGTACTATAGTTATACATGACATTATCATTCATCACGAATCAGCGTAATTGCAATGATGTTGAGAATCAACAGTATCTCGGATAGGGTTGGTCCACCCCTGCGAAAGCAATCATTTGAAGCATGCTTGTTCTGTATGATGAATTCCATTTGCCTCGCCGCTGACATAGCATGATTTGGTCCACGGGTTACCCTTGACTTCCCAAGTGAGCATTGTGAGGCATTCCACACTACGGGGAGTCCATCCTGATGCTGAAGAAAGAACTGTTTCAGGGCCGAGAGGAGAATGTTCCTCTCATGGACTGGTGTCGGTCTCAGTGATCGATTGCTTCACTGATCGACAAACGTCACAATCAGAGCGGTCAAGCAGATCGACATTTGGGCTTTGGTCACTGACGCCATTTGCACCAAGGCTTGCCGCCAAGTACGAGGAAGAGTTTCTCACGTTCTCCAATCGCATGCAGGCCGAGTTGGTGTGCCCACGAATCTGAAGAGATTTCACCCTGGCTTGTTTCAGATTTTTGAGATGTAAACAAAGGATTTCACCCGTTGAAGGTGCCTATGAGTTGACGCCCTGCTGCAGGTGAAATGGGGAGACAGTGGGTGGCCAGTGCAAGGAAGTCAGTGGGAAGAGCATCTTGGCAGATCTTGGCACCCAAACAGCTACGCTCTGCCAATGCAGTGATATTCATTCTATTACCTAATCAGATTGACATGTATTTTACACCTATATCATATTTACCTATAGCCATGGAGCTTTCTAGCTAATGCAATATAGCTCGAGCCCAGGGTTTGTAACGGATCTTCCAGGTACATCTGAAATATCTACAGGTACATTGGACAGCCAAGGTACACGGATCAACAGTGGAGTACCATCAGTGCTTGGGCATCGATGCGGATGCAAACGCTATGGCGTACAGTGGGCCACTCAGCGCTGGTGCCCTCGGGGTTTCCCATGTGGTGCGCCGGTGACTGTGGCGCCATCCCCCTGTCCCCGCCAGGTCGCCGGTATGTGCTTGTACCATCCAGCTTTGCAATGCCACTGGGAGGCCGCGCAGATGAGTTGTATATACTGCATGGTTTATGATGAAAGCAGTCAATGCATGTCAATGATGGCCAATAGATGTATACATCAATAATGTCAGTTAACCAATGAATGATGTCAATGGTTGATGTTTTAGAACGATGGTTGTAGTACTTGGTCAGTTCGTTGACGATCATTTCCCCCTGAGGTGCAGGCTGACCGCAAGAGCAGTCTGGCCAAGCCAGGAATTTGGAATGCCAGCGATTGCTTCACATGTTTCCTGGCAGAATTTTGGAGTACTTTTATACGTTTTTGCTGCTTGACACTGTTGTGCTGTCGTGAGGAGAATCTTTTCGCTGCCTAGGTTTGGTTTCAATGCAGATGTGCCTTGGAATGCCTTGCATGTTGTGGGGCTAATCTGGAGGTCGTTCCGACAAATTTGATGGAGGGTCAGGGGGGTTGCAGTGAGGAATGTTCGGATGGCCTGGTTCCAAGGTACAAGTTTTTTGACAAGACGCAGCTTGAGCACACGAACAGGACTGCCTTCCTCCAATCCCCGGTTGCAGAAAATGGTATGGAAACTTTCTCATCACCAACCACCATTTAGTTTTCACATTTCTACATGAATTTGCTTGCCACAGACCTTAGCAGGTGAAATGCCGTGAATCAGGGATGGGTTTGAAGCCCCTCAACACTGAACAGAAGCACATAGAAGCACCCCTCCACCAGGATGTTTGCGAAATTCCCGGACTGTTTGAAGGTGGCCTTCATTGACTGTGTCTGCCGGCGGAAGCCTTCAGTGTTGGAAGTTG
Organism: Symbiodinium kawagutii; assembly: GCA_009767595.1. Taxonomy (NCBI): domain Eukaryota; class Dinophyceae; order Suessiales; family Symbiodiniaceae; genus Symbiodinium; species Symbiodinium kawagutii. The sequence goes on along the minus strand of VSDK01004392.1, from coordinate 75,164 downwards.
GTGGCCCCCAAACCCAAGTAGACGAACCACACATACTGTTCGAAGTAACCGCTTCAACCCAAGAACCTTGGAAGGGTTGATTGGCTTGTTCATTGTTGGACTTTATGCTGTTTCTGGCTTTAAGGGTTTTTCTCACTTGGTAAATCTCGGTAGTGTTCCAAGTCTGAACATGGTTTCAGTCTGACAACCTGCTGATACTGTGTCAACCTGCTCTACCTCATTTTCTCTCTTTGCAGTGGTGTTTCATCAAGAAAATGAAGTGACTGGAGAAATAATGATTTTGCTGTGCTTTTTTTGGTGAGCCAAACCATGCACTGATCAAACCCAATTTTGCCCGATTAATTGTCCAATTCAACATGTACTTTGGCTGTTGCTGCTTTGCATCCCGCACATTTGACTGCGCTGAGGATGACAAAGGCATCACGGCTGAGTTGGACTTGGTTCACCCGAAGCAGAAGCGCCGGTACTACAGCAGTTTGATTGATGGCGCCTGTGAAGACTTACCGTCAGGTTTGAAGAAGGCTCGCAACAGTGGGCCGTGGACTGCCATAGGCCATCACTTCTCGAAGCTTTAAAGTTGGGCTCCCACAGATCTTTACCGATGGTTGAACGATGGGTCATACCGTTGAGCCATGCAATTCTCATGATTTTGAGCCAAAGATCTGAGTTTCCCTGTGCTGGAGGCCAAATTCCGCGTGGAACTTCCCGGCTATCCGATTTTGGGCGACGGCAAAGGGGACAACCAAAACCACGCGATTCCCTTCATGCGTGGAGTCTTCAGCCAGTGCATCGATGCGAATCAAGGGGCCTACTTTGCCCCTCGGGCGCAATAATTTGCCTGTGCAAAATTCAGCTATTTAGATATCATTCTATATTGGCTTTTGTTTTCTTATTAATTAGCTTTTTGGGGGGTTGATTTTGCTGTACGAGACTGGGCCTCTACTTTTGGATGTATTAGTGGTACACGCAGCCGCCACGTATGCACACCAACGGTTGTTCCTTTCTGTTGTTACAAACCGCTTCAATGAACCATCACAAGCCCAGCTATAGCCATTGCCAACCAGTGCCAATCTTTGATTAAGTCCTTCGTCCACTTAATCTTCGTTGTCTAATATTGATTGTGGAGGGCAAGCCGTTGAACGCCCTGGCAAAAGAACTTGGTACTTGGGAATGACAGTTGGCATTCAAATGCCACGCCGTATGCCACTACCAAACATTTAATACGTTGCCTCAGTTGCTAATGGGTACGATCGATTCCTATCAGCTGTTGCCATACTGTTGTTAGGCCATCTAAACTTCTGCCGCCCAGGAGCAGATGATGTTGCTGCCTTGTGCTCTGGGTGGCTTGGAGCTGGGAACTGGTGATACCCTTCCTGCATCCCCAACCGGTTTTTTTCGTGAGCACCGAAAGGATGAGCAAAACATGTTTTTTTAAATTCAGTTTTCCTGGATTTCAGTGTTTTTTGATGTTTGTGAAAAGCTCGTTTTGTAAAGGCCTCATGAAACTCAGGCAGGTCTCACCATCAGATTTTTGGTGAGCGTTGATGACCCATGTCCTGGGGATGCAACTTTCAACCGTGTCCGGGGCTGCTGCCTAGGCGAGTTCCGCTCGAAGAAGCGAGGAGACAGCCTTTCGAAGAAGATCGTGGGCTTTCCGGAGCACATCACCAGATGCTCGGCGATAAAACTTCAAGAGCGGGCATGGCATTGATATAGCATTGAGTCAGTTGACGAGTGATCGCTGCTTGTTTTTCACTGCTTCGCACTGCTTCAAAATCGACTGCTTCGCTGCTTGTTTTTCACTTCAGCATTTGTGCTGCTCTTTCGGCTGAGATGTGTTGAGTGCCAACGCTGAACCCCTGGAGCTGGTGCAGGTGACATCGGTTCGATCGGAGATTTCGCTGCCTCGGCAGAAGTGGCCTTCGGCACCATTTTGCAGCGAACATATGTCCCTTGATGCACTTTTGCAATGGGTGGCTGTCCACAAATGATGGTACAGTATCGTCCAAGAGCTAATTTTCATAAGAAAGCCATGGAAAAACCACAAGGTTTTTGAGCGTACATGTTTAGACAAAACCCAATGCTTGCACACAATTGTGATCAGCCAAGATTAGCCAAAATTCAGGCTGTGCTTGGTGCCCGTATGCACTACGGACATCCTGACATCATGAACAAGCCACTTGCCAAAAATGAAGCCACGTCAAGCCACAAAGCTTATTGGATACCATAGATGACAAGGCCAAGCGCACTGCAGTGTGTGCTTTCCTTTCTCTTGCTTGCAATGTCCATCGAGAGAGGGACATTTTCTCTTGCAATGCCCATAGAGTGCCGTAGCTTGTGTGACTTGAGGCTCTTTATGATGCAGCAGGGGGGCGTTTCCAAAGCTACGAAGACGGTGAACCTTTCGGAGGACATTTTCGCAGGACAGGTTTCCCAGCTCCACAGCTGCCGCAGTCACTGTTCGGATGCCACTTGTGCAGCGACGCTGGCTGTGGGCTGACTGTGGTCAGGAATGGACTTTACTTTGCGGGGCAATGGGCGATCGATCAAGCAGCTTGGCTCCAGAAGCTCTGACGTAGCGGTTGCATCAAGGAGCAGAACCAGCAGATCTCCCAAGATTCATAGATTGAGCATTCATGGCATTTCATGACTAAAGATGATAAAGATGATCTTCGGTGTTTTATTGTGTTTTGCTTCTTTATGTTGCTTTACTTGTGTTTCTGGCTGAGGCACTCTGAATACTTCCACTTGGCCAAGGCCAGCAGTAAGCGGAATGAGTATGCTAAAAAGTCAGGGAAAAACATGGAAAAACAGAATCTTCACATCTACAAGAAGAAGATAGATAAAATTGACAATTGAAAATTGACAAAAAGTGCATTGACAAATACAAAATCTGATAGATTAAACCACTTATTTTGACAAAGATTTACAGCTTCTGATTGTGGCGGCTTGGATGTCACTGCCACTGCTAGGGGCGTGACCTTGGCTTCAACACGGTGCTTGGCTTCTTCTCCAAGCTCTCTTCTGGCACGGGTGCATTGGCAGCAGCCACAGCATTGGAAAACCTTTTCGTTTGGTGAAATGAAATGGTAATGACTGGTTGCATCTGGTTGAATCTGGTTCACGTATCAAATGTGGCAATGACTGGCCAAGCACCATAATGATATAGGATAGGTTATCTCCGCAGTGGTGCGAACACAAAGCACTCGACTAGTGACACTGTATACATATGCACCATCCTGGCCTGCAAGACCTTCAGCCCGCAGTATCAACTTTGAGCAAAGACGTAGCCCGAGTTGTTTTCTACGATCCGCATTTTTGTTCAATAAAAGTGCTAGGTGCATCTAGGAGCAACAATTCTCACCCATTGTGAAGACTTGTTCAGCAGCTCTAGCCATCACATGCCATCACTTTTCATGACTGACCATCCTTAAATATCAGACTGGAGATTTATTGTTGGATTGTGGCATGCCAATCTTTCCGCGACTTGATCATCTACTATACATCATTGCCAGACATCATTTCAAAACAATTCATTTTTTAACATGCAATCATTATCCACCATTAGCCACAACTAAGCCTTTGGATGCCTTTGGTCACTGTACATCATTACGCAACATCATGACCATTCTTAAAAACAACTTAGTTATACGAATCTGCAATCATGGGCCATCATTAGCCACATTTAAACCTTCGATTAGCCATCATTTTAGCAATCATTAACCATCATTAGCCATCATCCGCCATAGTGAGAAGCAGAAGGCCACAGTGCAGACACCTCTGAGGTGAACAAGTACTGACACGGCAAGCCTTTCGACTGGGGCAGGTGCTTCATTTGCCCGAGGTGCGATGATGCTGTGGGACAGGAAACCCCGGTGAAATTCCGTGAAGATGAGCCACCGTCCATATTTGTTTGTGTCAATGCCGATGTTTGTTGAAATGGTTGATGATTGATGATACTATTACCATAGCCATGGGAGAACATCTGACCAGGTCAATCACGGTTCCAAAAATGTGAAGTCTCTTGCTACGATTAAGTTAAGCCTACCAGCTACGGGTACCACCCTGCTATCCATGGATAGCCCGCGACATCATGAGCCTCGGTGAAGGCATTGACATTCTACTACGCTCCTTGGCTGCATCGAATGCAACTGGCCATTGCGGCCCTTCAGACTACTGAGATTCGAATCCCTACGTTTCACTAAGGCCCACGTGGGATATTATTTCACGTCCCTCGGCAGAGTCAAGATGTGCAGAACCACCACTGTCCAAGCCTCAAAACAAATTGGCAGTGTCAAAAGTTTCATCGCGACAGGCAACTCTTCGTCTCTTGGAGTATGCCGTTGCTGGTCTTCGTTTGGCTGCTCGTCCTGCTGGCGGATGAGGCTTGGATTCGTTTCAAACACACACATTGCATAGGAGGACTTCATCATGCGAATCCATTCCATTGGATTTGAGTTATTGATTGCTGCTGGAATCTTTTCATCATGTTTCCAGATGTTCTCCTTTCTCCTGGTCGTAATCTTTTGCTGTTTCCGCTGCCCCGTTGCAGCTGACAGTTCTCAAGTGATACAGCGCCAGGTGCGCGATGGGATCTTTGAAGCTTTCCTGAACCTGGAGCAGGTGCCATCGAGTGCCATGCCATCGCATAAAATGCCCTGCCTTTGGAATCTGCGTTTGCTCAGCTTGGTGCAGACTTGACACTGGACAGGTGAAGATGACATCCGCGGAAGTAATGGCGAAGACGGTTGGGGCTGCGAACTCAGCGACATCAGCTGGAGAGGCCACCTGTCACCTTGGCAGCTGAGGTTTGGTTCTCTTGGCTGCTGCTGCTCTTCCTTGTGGCCACCTCTTTGCCACTTCTGGCGCCCAGACAGAGTTGCGGACATGTGACTTTACATGACTCTACCAGGCTATAGATGGCTACAGGCTACAGTAGTTATTGCTACTAGTAAGTAGTTCTTGATATCCATTGGCTGGTTGATTCCCATGTGATTCTCATGTGCTAGCAACTGGTTGAAAGGTGTTCACATGAAATGTGGACTTGGCACTGCAGGCCGAGATGTGGATGGAACGAAATCTCAAGGCCTCAAGACAGAGCATTATGTTGCCACAGATACCAGAAGACAGGTTGATGACGCTTCAATGGTGGTTGCTTGCGACAAGATTTGGCCTGAAAGTGCTGCACCAGGTTGCATGCGAACGATTCTTCAAGCAGATGTTTACCCTCTCCCCGTTTCTTGGCTCCCACATGGGAACGCTGAGCCCGCAAGATTCGCATCCAAGATCATCCAAGTGATTTCTGCAAGACTCAGTGTAGTCACTAGAGTCATCTAGCCGTCTTAGTGGCATGTACAATTACGGAGCTGCCGTTGGCCTCACATGTTGGTCAGCATTTATCAGGCTCCAGATCCAATCCCTCATTTGCCTTGTCGATCCCTGTTGCCACCGCAGGTTGATGTTCATTTTCCAAGCCAAGATCATCGGACATTATGTGCCTCGGTACGAGCTTCAAAAAGCTCAAGCCATGGTTCTGAAATGTGATGGGGGGATAACTGCCACACTCAAAAGAGAAACTTGGGCTGTGACCACCGTAAACGTGAATCCTTCTCCCTACTAACACTACTGTGATATTGGTCATCCACGTTTATGATGAGTTTGCGAATTTTTCCTGTACTGTATTGCTCCTGGAGGAGCAGGGCTCCCAAGACAACAAAGTTTTGGTCATGGCTCAACAGTGGCTCTTCTGACAGTCTTTCCCAGCATCCTTTTCATGTCGCAGGGAGTGTCCTCATGACGACACTGCAATAGATCAAGTGATGACACAACGCGGTGCTTTCTTCGAGGTCATCAATGAGATTCGCTACGGTGGCGCCACATATGTCTCCACTGGCAGAGGGCTGCCAACAGATCGGCGACCCTTCATAGGGGAGGCTGTTCCAGGAAAGCTTCTTGCCTGCACCACGAGGCTTCCTCTGTCCACTGCATACTGTTTGCCAGGGTTGGGGTTGGAACATGCATGTTGATGAGGGGAGGGGAAAAACCTCGATCACAGGTGACACAAGATGACAAGGGAATGTTTGCCACAGCGCCACAGCGCCGTCCTAGTGAGGTTTCAGCTGAAGAAGCTTGGAGGTCTTTACCTCGATTATGCCTCCATTGCATACTACGCCACTTGATCCGAAACTTTTCATTGGTGCAATGGAGATATGTGATGCCCTCTTGCAATCCCTTGCTCGAATAGTATCCGAGTGCTGGATTGAAAGTATTTGAAAATAATGTGATTGGATGTGATTGGGTGATTGGTTCGCTTCCAAGGATGGCGTTACGCTTCTTGCCGGCGTGGTGCTGATTTATTTGTCTGGAGGTGTGTCAGGCTAGGCCCAGCTTGGCAGCATGGCACCCAGCACCCTGGTGCCACGGGTGAAGTCCCTGTGCCAGGCGCTGGGGCTTTCCGCAACGACGTTTGGTGGGTCTTCATCTGCATGTTTTTGACAGTGACTTCGTGGCTTTGGGCGCCTTTCATCTTCAACCCCTATCAGTTCTTGGCTCTGCATATAAGCCTTGATATAAGCACCGCAACTGCACTGCTACTTGTGCCACAGTTACCTGCCCACCGCTGCCATGCCGCTGTCATGGCCAGTTTTTGAGATCATAGATATCTAGACTGAGGTTTGTGTGGAAGCATTTTTGCGAGGACACTGCCCTGCTCTTGGAATGGCCATGCAAGGTTTGTCTCCGTGCCCCACCTTGCCCTTTAACTCGAGAACTTCAGTAGTCTTAAGATGAAACAAGAGGAAGTGGAAGAACCATGTTCCGAGAGCACAGCGGTTGCCGTAGGACTTCCGTTGTTTGGTCGCCTTCTTCTTGGAGGACTGACGTCGATCAACTCCTGTCCGGATTTTTGGTGCCTTCCGTTCTGGTTGCAGGACAGTGGCAGACATTGGGTCGAGTGGTACGATCGAACTCAGTTGAAACCGCGCAGTGGTGGACTTCATGCATCTATGGCAACTCTGCTGCATCCTGACATCAGCACAGAAAAATCAACGTAAACATCCTTACAAATTGGTTTTCGAAATGCTACCCTTGAAACCGAGGTAGACATCACGCAACTGGGACGCAAGTAGGGCCAGAGAGAAGCTCATGATCCATGACCGAAATCCAAAGAATCAAGATCAGTACCGTGCACATCCAGGCACATGAGAATCTTGACACGCTAACCGGGGGATTTGTTGCCCTTGAGGTTTGTCGTTGCGGTCTTCTTCCTTGCAGCGTGGTATGCCATGATCAACATGAAGATCGATGCGTTGATGCTGGCATATTCAGGCACACAGCTGCAGACATCATGTGACGGTCGCAAGTTGTTGTAAAACGCCCGAAATATTTCTAGAGAACCTACAAGGACCTACAACCTTCTTTGTTAGTCCTGGCGAAACAGTTTTTGTCTTGGTTTGAAACTACACAGAGAAATACCCCCTTGTTTGGACATGTTCAAAAATTACGCATAAACTATGGCCCAAATACGGGTAAAAAATGGTAGAAACATTTGTTTTTCAGAAACTTTTTTGTTTGGACAAAAATCATTTTAACAACCAGGCTTTCAGAGTTCAACCCCCAAACATGGGCACATATAAGGTTCCATAGATGGTTATAGTAGGCAAACTTATTTAGTACCTGAAGCCTGAAACGACCATTTTTCAGCTGATGAGGGGGAACTAATTTATGGATGCTCAACTGACATGGAAATATCTGCCAGGCAGGGACCATAAGGTTCCCGAATGTCCAACGCACATGGGGGCTACTAGGACCGAACGAAGGACATTTTGGGAATACAATTGACCAATCGATAAAGAAGCGTAAAGAAGAATCAGTTCTCAACACTTCTTGGTTTTTGGTTTTCATCCCACACGAGTTGATTTTGGCCAACCATAAGCCATGGTTGCTAAATATTGCGAACTATGATCCGTGATGTCTGTGATAGTTGGTTTTTGAAACCTCTCAGGCGCACTTTCCAGCAACATGCTGCACATCGCACCTTGGGTCGCAGTGGCTGGGGCAAAGGTTGCGACAGTGATGCAATAACCAATCGCTGCAGTGCCAGTGAGACACACGCAGATGTACTTGGTGCATGTTGGTGTTTTACTGGGTGAATCTGGAGGAAAAAGATTATCAGCTATGGTATGCTATAGTCATCGCCAAAAATAGGGTCCAAATTCCCAGGTGCAACCGCTCACTCCCACTCCGTGACGTGATCAGCTGAGGCAGCTTTATTGCCACCAATCTTCCTATCACTGGGGTGCCTTGGCCCAAGTGCTGTGAACACAGTCGGCTTTCAGCGGATGGGGCATGGATGGTAGACATTGAACATGTTCGGCACCCCCCAGTGGTTGGCATTGATCGGCTTCCCTGCATGTGCGTGACCAATTCAGAGGTGCACCCTATTTGAATCGGATACCCTTTGCACACAGCGAAGATGGCAGAAGAACACCTGAAAACAGTACTCGCCATGTGCCCAGGTATTGCATCGGGGTGGTTTTGTTCGAAAACATGGTGGGCTGCAGCAGCATTTTGCGTCGTCGCATGCGACCCCGACCAGCGCCTCTTGACTTCAGAGTTCCATTGCAGTAACAGTGGAGCAATGCCAAGCGCCCTTTTTGCAAATTGATTTGTTTGATTTTGTTTGCATTTTGTGTTCTTTTTTAGTTCTTCAGTGCCGCTAGAGTGGTGATAGGACTGTTCCTGTAAAATGACTCCATAGTATAGACAGTAATTGTAGCCTTAATTCAAAGGCGTTGTTGATTCAAGTGCTTATAATTCCATTGTTCCTGATTAATTACTGCGGTTAAGTAGGAACAAACAGAAACAGCGGCAGATGATGTGGTGCAAACCAAGGGCCGGCATAAAGGGAATGACTCGGCGCATGGGTTCCATGGCGCGGAAGGTCTTTGGCAAACACGCGGGGCTCTCAGATGCGTCGAAGTTGCGTAGTGATCCGCCAGTTGTGCCGCCACAGGAAACTGCAGAGACTCCATCAGAGGTGCCTCAGAGGACAATCTTGGAGTGCGAATGACCCATGGACAGGTGAACAAGGAAGGAACAGAGAGAAAGAGAAGGAAAGAGAGAGGAGAACAATAGAGAATAAAATGAGAATATAGAGTAGAAGAGAGAGAGAGAGAGAAGAAGAGAGAGAGAGAGAGAGAACGCAGCTTGGTTCCCCACCTATGGACACACACGCACACACATTGGTCCTTTTTGGAACCAATGGTTGAGACCATTGGGAGTGACAGGCATATCAAGTCCCATGGATGATGTTACCCAGCAGGCATGGTTCTTGAGGGGTTCCATGCTGGTCTACTGATTGAATGGGCAGCATTGCTGAGGCTGCGGCTGACGCAGAAGCAGGAGGTCGTGAGTGCACCACGGCCACAGATGAAGATGAGGAACGCGCTGTGAGATGGGGAAATCTGATGATAGGGCATTAGGTCAACATTGATGAATCGATGATGTGCTATGATTTGATGACGGTGATAAAATTTGAACGATGTAAGTAGAATTTAACCAATGAATTTACATTTTCATGGTGAAAGTACATAATAGTACATATTCATTGGTTCAGATTGATTCAGATCACTGATGTACTTTGCTCAGATCTTGGCGCAGGAAGAAGCACCGCATGCAACTGCGCAGGCGAGGGGAAAGCGGCGGCGAATGCGACTTCAGATTCAGTAAGGAAAGTTTAGTGAGCTAAGCCTTAAGCTAAGTTTTAAAGCAGTATCCGAAGAATGAGCTCAGAGATTCTAAGAGTAAGCTTGGATAAGATGACGGCCCAATGCCAAACAGATCTTCAAGGCAAAAACTGCGGATTCGGCACATCCAATTGGCTCCGATGGGTAACACCCCCAACACGGAAAAAGAAAAAGTTTCTTTGGCTTCAAGATGATGTATGTTTACCAAAACAGGTAGCGGCCGGAACATGGCGAGCAGGCATGAAAACAGGCTATTGTGGAGCTACTCTTTCGATCATTTTTGACCAGAAATTCTTGGGTGTGGCGGCAGTGGCATGATTTTGTGTCGTTCCAAGGATCGGGAAGTCGCACCAGCCGTGGCACCAGCACTGCCAGCAGGGCCAGAGGTGGGAAGATGGGCGATCGGGGCCCACAGTTCTTGGACATGGCCCACATCGTTAATTTAACGATGTTGAAAGGTATGACTAGTTTGTTAAACGATGTTGAATGGTATGAAAACTTCAATAGATGTTTGCATTGTGGACTTTATGTAGTTGCGTTTGAGGGTGGTTTACTAGCCCTATCGATCTCACGACGTTTGGCATGATCAAATGATCAAACTGCATGAAGAATCTTCCAATGAACAGATTGCATCGTCTTGAGAACAAATTGCAACAAGCAGTTACCATTCAACACTAGGCAAAGTTCCTGTGGAATTCATGTGCTCAGGCAACGCAGCGATGGTGTATCCTGGCAGCAGCTGTGTTGCACCCCCTTACTTAGGCGCTGGTCACATGTGGTCACTGATTCGTTTCGGATTAAGGCGATTTTGGAATTCCGCAGCTTGGAGCGCACATCAGACAGACTTTGGACTTGATCCGACAGACAAATCCAAAGCTGGTCCCAGCAAAGCTGTGATGCCTCCGAGGTAGATTGGTTGCCTTCCATGTTTTCCCACATGTCCTAAAGCTGGTCATTTCGGATTCCCTAAATATCCTACAGCAGGTCATTTTTGAGTCATTTGGACAATCTTTTTGAATCATCCTGCACTTGACTGATTTGTTGACTGATTCAACACACAGAGGATGATTCAAAAATGACCATCCTAATGCTGATCTCAACATGTTCTGTGTGAGGCTCACATTCTCAGCCTGGACTGTGACGGTGCTGGATGTCGCGGAAGCTGCAGCTCAGCCGCAAGCGACGGTCAGGGTCAACTCATGGTTTCATGTGGTTACCATATGGGTCCATCACAGATCACCATGACATAAACCAGTAGCAATCCAAGAAACCGTCCATGTTCATGACCTGTTAAACATCATTTTCTGTGGTGGATGGTGCATGGTGGATGGTTAGTTGGTGATTTTAATTCCCGTTAACATCCTAAGCCTTGCCATGACATTTGAGCAGTTGTTGGGGCTGAACGATCGTCGCAGAGGGCGCAGGTCTCACAACATGACAGTGCTCCCACGAATGGTTTCACTGGGCTGTGCCTCGAACATCAGCGGAACTCCCAACATGCTACGACGCCGATCTGCTCAGGTTTATGCCATCTATGTCTTCGTGGCCATTGGCTGGAGGCTAATGGGTTCCCGGGTGCATGGTATCAGCCTGGCATCAGGAAGTATTGCCCATGGAACGTCCTCGTTTGCAGTTTGGCCAACCCCTCTTGGTGCATGCACATTTGACACTGTGTACGACGAGGAATGCCTCAGTGGCCGGCTTCATCCTCAAGTGGGGCCTCCTGATGATGTGCCTCTTCTTTGGCTGCTTGGACGGCACCCTTGACACTTTTGCTTGGCGGGCTGTTGGTGGCTGCGGGGATCGAGACATGCTATTTGGCCAATGTGGAACTAGGCGACATGCAATCCTGATATTGCGTTGGCCACCGCCGATGTATTTTTGGAGCACCTGTGACAATAGATTTATCATATCTGAAGCAGGGCCCCTGCCCTATTGCTCTTCACCGTAGTTCATTCCCAACAACCCACCAGCAAAAGTGTATAAAAGTGCTTCACAACAGGTGAATGGAAAACAGTTCAAATGAATTCAACTGGCATATGTGGAATCACAGGATGCGCTGTCTGAAATTGTAATGCTTTCTTAAGCCAAGGTGAAGGGATTCTCAGGCACGGGACTTGTTTCGCCGCAGCTTCCTAGACATGCAAGGATACTCCTCAGCATCCAAGGCATGCGGTAGATACTTGATGGATCTTGATGGCATATTGCCATGGCCATGAATTTGGTTCAAGTGCTGATCGTTTTTAGAACTGAACTTGTTGCAGGGCACGTTGTTGCAACATCCTCGGCGGATGCTGCGGTCTTCCATTGCAGCTGTGGGTCCGTGCTCATCGGATGGCTCGGGACATCATTGTGCGGGGACCTCAAAATGGAGAGATATCAATGATGTGATATCTAGATATCAAAATCGCAAGATCTGTGCAAGATATCAGCTCTAGATAGCCCAAGATTGGCCCAAGATCATTGTATATGTTTTGCTCCCTGGGGCGGCCTTGACAGGTCCTCCATCATTTTCTCTGTGATGGTACCCTTTGCCAGGATCCCAGATGGACCTAAGGAATGTGATGACGCTATTATCCTTCAAAAGAGCACCAACAAAAGTTGGTAGAACCGCTCCAGGGTAAGTTTGCTACCAGCGGTTGCTTGTCTCTGGAATTTCTTGCCTAAACAAGGTGGTGCTCAACAGCATCAACGCAGCCTGGCTCAGTTATGCAAGCGCCAGGGCAAGCTGCACCATTGCCTTCGTCCCGAATCAATTGCCCATTTAAATTTCCAAAATCGCCTTCAATCACTCACATTCAATAATATTCCATTCTTCATGAAATCGCTGCTCTTGTGTGCATTTTTAAACCCTCATTTTCCCTCACCTGGCTGCACTCGAGGACTATTTTTGCCCTGGCTGCAGCGCTCATCAGCTCCTGATTTATCGAGATCCTGGACACTTGGCACGCGCGGAAGCTGTCAGGCGCTCAGAACAAACAGCCCCGTGATTTCCACAGTTGATCTGAGGAAGTGCTGAAAGGAGAATTTCCAAGTTGAAGATTCGGAGTTTTCACAAAATTTTCAACACATTGCAATTGATTCAATCTGCTGCAACTCATGGTTTGGCACTGAGGTTGTCATGGACGTCTTGGGAGAAGGTGATTGGAATGATGAGGCGCCGCCCGGTGCAGCTTGGGATCCGTTAGCTTGACCCCTGCGGGACGGCAGTGTGGCCAGGCTGAAACCCGGCTTGGAACCTTCGATGCGCATGGGAGACTTGGTGCAACGGTGGGGCCCGGTGGGGGTCAAGAAGCTCATAGGACATCCTGTTCCATCCTGTTCCCGTTTTATTTCATTTTATTTCCATATTTTCAATTTTGCTGATTTGATGATGTTCATTGGTGTCTTATGAGTTTTCATCATCGAACATGACATCAAAGATGACATGGAAGATGATAAGCAAACTGCATGAGTTGCTGTGCTGCAGTTTTATGCTCCAAGATCCCCAAGTCTGCGCCAGCCCAGATGCCCTGTCCTCCCATGCCCAGTGTGTCGTCTCCTGTGCCACCAGTTGCGCTGCCACTCACATTGGCCCAGCCGAAGTTGGAGATGCCACAGGACATCGATTCGGACGAGGAAACGATGCGTGAGTGCCACGTCACTGCCACGAAAAGCATCACTTCGTGGAGCACGGAAGAGGGACGTCACTTGAGGCGTCGGATGTTGTCCCACACAGCGTCATCCTCCTGGCAGCTGAGCCCCAAGGAGCACCGTGTGGAAGTGGAAGCGATACCACTGATCTCTACTGATGCGTTCCCCACAGTCTTAAGCTTGACATTAGCATTTCTAAGCCTCTTGGATCCTCTTAGAGTCTCTTAGATCCTCTTGGATCCTCTTAGGGCCTCTCAGAGCTAAAGCCTCAATGCCTTTAGGGATAGCCAGGACCTTAGCATCGAGAAGGAGCTGAGCCGCACCTTGAAAAGCACCATCTACTTGGCGACCTGGAAGGGTACCGAAGTGGTGGTGAAGTGCGCAGGTTTGCATCAAAAAGATTTGGCCAAGGCCCGATGCAAACCTGAAATCCTGAAACTGCGACATGTCATGTGTGGTCCATGTACCATTTCTCACAGTATCCGCACGGGACTTGGCCTGTACCATCCTGTACCTTTGCCTTCAGAAGACACATGAATTTAATTGTATAGGCGCATGAACTGATTTGCATTCAACTGCAGATGATTTTTTCGGATGCAACAAGAAGACGTTTGAAAGGACAATCAGCACAAGCCCACCCGAAGCTGCGCTCTCTTCGCAGGAGGCACCAGATGCACCGAATGATGACATTGCCGAAGAGCTTCTACAGGAAATTGAGCATTTGGTCTCCTTCCGCCACCCAGACCTTGTGATGTTTATAGGTGCCTGGCCTCCAGGAGTCACAGAAAAAAGGTCAGAAAACTCTGAATGAAAAGTCGTTGACGAAGTACAGTGAGAGATGAAGTGAAGCATAGTGAAGCACAACGGAAGCACAAGCAGTTTCAGTTTGGACGTGGGCACTGCCTAAGGCGCTTGCTTAGAATCTTCCTTGCCAATGTGCGTCACCGAGTACATGCCCATGGGTGACATGGAGTGCCTTGGAGTGCCAGGGCCATGAGGCAATCTGTGCACCACTGATGTGGTCGCATATGGTAGGAAGGCATTGCATGTATGTGGCATATGGGAGAGTATTGATGAGTATTGCATGTATGACCACGCTTGCTATGGTCATTTACCCAATGCGTTCGATGGAATCCATTTGCTGCTGCGACTGCCAGGCGCTACTATCAATCCAACCGCAAGAAGTACCAGTCTAACAATTGGCATCCGAAGCTCTCTCAGGCTTTTGCCATTTGCATCCATGTGCATCCATGTGCATCCATGTGCATGTTGGATGGGAGAGACGGTAGCCAATATGGACACCATAACAAAACCATGACCCAACATGAGTCAACCAGGACAGTCTGCGGCACAGTCAGCATTCGAAGATTTCGGACATGTCCCAGGAAGCAACCGAAGCAATTCCAAGCACTTCGCAGGTGGTAGCGTGGACATCCACGATCTGCCGAGTCTTGAGCTTTCTGCATGGCCGGGACGTCCCAATGGTAACTCGTCTAACCTCGTCCAACCACTGCCATCTGCGGGGAGGCCATGGGAAAGCGCATGAAACCGTCAAAAAATGCCACCAAATCTGAACTACAGCTTGGGTATGGACCTGTTTTATGCATGTTATGCATGTTTCTTTGCCATCTCTCAACCTCGCTTGGGAGTCCAAGAGAGTCAAATGCTGAGGTGCATAGAGATTTGAAGCCCTTGAACCTCCTCTTGACCAAACACTTGGAGGTTCGCTTGACTCTGAGGGAAGTAACAACCAAGATTCACTCATCTAATTTGGTGATTTGAAGCTTCACCACGCAGCTTTGTCCGATTGCAACGGGTCACATTGTGCCAGGTCAAGGTCTCAGATTTGGGCATCGCTCGAGTGCTGTTTCGAGCTTCGTCAGCGCAGGGGGGCGTGGGAAAAGATGGCATGACGGGCGGCATCGGCAGCTGGCGCTACATGGCTCCGGAGGTGGTGCGGCACCAGAAGTACAACGAAAAGGCGGGACGGAAAAGAAATGTGAAGAAATTGGAGAAAGTTTGAAGCATGAGTACAACTGAAGAGAGTTCGGAAATTGAAGACATTCGAAAAAGAAAGTCGTACTTAAGAAAAAGTGGGTCGGAAATTGGAGACATTCGAGACAGTGGAGAAATTGAAAAGTTCGGAGGGAAAAGAAAAGAGGGAAAGAAAAAAGGGGAGAGGAAGAAATGGAAGAAGATGAAGAAAGGAGGAAAACAGAAAGGAAGAAATCGGGGATAAAAGAAGAGGACTTGGATGGAATTGGGAGGATTTTGTCTAGCACTTCTTGGAGCAAAAAGACATGAGGATGCTAGTGGTGAGGTTAAATTTCGGTTCCAACTCATGAGGACAACTTGTACATGAAACGATTAGGAACAAGAACAAGCAAGAGCAAGAGCACTGGACATATCATTTAAACTTTCTTGCAATCTTCTGTGCGCAACTTAGCAATTGAAAGGTTCGCCTCGTTCTGCCGGCTGCTGCTACTTTGGTAATGCTGTTTTTGTTTCAGGTACAGTGAGGATCAATTTACGTGGATCAACATGGATCAACTTGGATCTATTTTGATCAACTGATCGCCAGGGCCTTCTGGACCGTTTAGATTCCACATGTGGCCAAGAGTTTGGTTGCTTGTCTCGTACAGGTGGATATCTACGCCGTGGGACTGATCATGCATCTACGCTGCCATGCTTTGAGAATCCGGGAGTTCTTTGCATGTCCTGCGCTTTTACCCATGGGGATATCAATGGGATAATGGATATGTCGGATTTTTTTCGTGGAAGAATCAAGAAAGCGTTCGAAGCTGCCAAGACAGCTTGTCTCAGGATTTGATGCCATTCAGCTGAGGTATTTTATGAGCTCCGGGAAGCAACCTTTCGAGCACTTGGGCAAAGATCCGGAGAAGATCCTGCAAGAATACTTGAAGGGCAATGAGCCGAGGCACAGTGCCACAAAGGCTTAGAGTTTTTTGGGCAAAGCTTTCACTCATCCTATCCAGTCCCCTGTCATGTTTTCCTCATTTCTTTTCCTGTTGAATCTGAAGGGTACAACAGGGTACCACATTTACTCTGTGCGGGGTACGCTCTGTACCCTCTGTGGGTACTGGGAGGCCTTCGCTGAGTGACTGTCCTCGGGTGCTTCGGCCACTGATGGCCCAAGCCTGGCATCCGAAGCCCGAGGAACGGCCCAGCGCCGATGACTTCCTCGCAGCGATTCGCACCGTGGAGCTGCCCAGCTGCACCTGCCCCACGATGTGAGGCCACGTGGCGTTCGGCATCGCACATCCATCGACGATCATCGACGGATCTCCATGGCACATTTTGTGCCGCGACTTCGTGGTTTTTCGGAGGAGAAGTATCGCTTTGGCTGCCCAAAATGGGATGCTTAATCATGATCGATGAAAGAGAATGAAAGAAATATTTGATTTATTCATATTGGAAGAGTTGATGATATACGGCTGTAGTGATCGACCAGGGTTAGCCATGGTTGATGAAATAAATGATGTACTTCTCCTCCTACTCTCTTGACATCCCGCCTGGACACGGTTGCGTTACAATGTTCGATATTTTTGTGCCCGGGTGCTAGCGCAGCAGTGTAATTAGCAGCGATTCGTCAGAGCGGTGCCCAAGCCCTGAAAAAGTCGTCGTTGATGCCGTGGCATATTGTGCAATGCTGGCTGGTCCATACTAACATTTCGTAGGCAAACAGCAGCTATGGCAAACTCGGGGCAGTTTATTCCTATGCATGCATGTTCGATGACTAAATATGCTGATTGCTACCGTGATTCTTGGGTTGCTACCTTTCTGACTAGAAATTGGGTTGCCAAAGCTTGCTGACCTATCATGTCATTTCTAGGATGGACTCTTGCAGAGGTTCTCATGCAAGCTGCTGCTGAAAAGCTCAGTCCATCATGGCCGCCCCACCAAGTGCATGATTTGTTTCTGTGTTTGATTCTTATTGATTGATGGTTTGTTTGTTTGTTTTTTTTGTGTGTTTGTTTGTTTGTTTGTTTGTTTGTTTGTTTGTTTGCTTGCTTGCTTGCTTGCTTGCTTGCTTGCTTGCTGGCTTGTTTGTTTGTTTGTTTGTTTGTTTGTTTGTTTGTTTGTTTGTTTGTTTGTTTGTTTGTTTGTTTGTTTGTTTGTTTGTTTGTTTGTTGATTTGTTGATTTGTTGATTGTTTGTTGGTTTGTTTGTTGGTATGTTTGTTTGTTTGTGTTTGTTTGTTGGTTGATTTGTTTGTTGGTTTGTCTATTTGTCTGTTGGTTTGTTTGTGTGTTGGTTTGTTTGCCTGTTTGTCTGTGTGTTTATTTTTTGTTTGTTTGTTTGTTTGTTTGTTTGTTTGTTTGTGTGTTTGTCTGTTTGTTTGTCTGTTTGTCTGATTGTCTACTGATTTGTTTGTTTGTTTGTTTGTTTGTTTGTTTGTTTGTTTGTTTGTTTGTTTGTTTGTTTGTTTGTTTGTTTGTTTGTCAGTTTGTTTGATTGTCTATTGGTTTGTTTGTTTGTTTGTTTGTTTGTTTGTTTGTCTGTTGGTTTGTCTGTTGGTTTGTTTGTTTGTTTGTTTGTTTGTTTGTCTGTTGGTTTGTCTGTTGGTTTGTTAGTTTGTTTGTTGGTTTGTCTGTTGGTTTGTTTGTTTGTTTGTTTGTTTGTTTGTTGGTTTGTCTGTTGGTTTGTTTGTTTGTTTGTTTGTTTGTTTGTTGGTTTGTCTGTTGGTTTGTTTGTTTGTCTGTTTGTTTGTTTGCCTGTTTGTCTGTGTGTTTATTTTTTGTTTGTCTGTTTGTTTATTTTTTGTTTGTTTGTTTGTTTGTTTGTTTGTTGATTGTCTGTTGGTTTGTCTGTTGGTTTGTTTGTTTGTTTGTTGGTTGGTTTGTTAGTTTGTCTGTTGGTTTGTCTGTTGGTTTGTTAGTTTGTCTGTTGGTTTGTCTGTTGGTTTGTTAGTTTGTCTGTTGGTTTGTCTGTTGGTTTGTTAGTTTGTCTGTTGGTTTGTCTGTTGGTTTGTTTGTTTGTCTGTTGGTTTGTCTGTTTGTTTGTTTGTTTGTTTGTTTGTGTTTGTTTGTTTGTTTGCTTGCTTGCTTGCTTGCTTGCTGGCTTGTTTGTTTGTTTGTTTGTTTGTTTGTTTGTTTGCTGGTTTGTTTGCTGGTTTGTTTGTTGGCTTGTTTCTTTGTCCGTTGGTTTGTTTGTTTGTTTGTTTGTTTGTGTGTTTGTGCGTCTTTGAGTGTTTATAGCTCTTTATGAGAGCTGCCATCCTGCAGTTACCCATTCCCTGCAAGAGGCTCCAACTTCCATGGTGAGCCAATGGAAGAAACCGCACCATTCTCACAGGGGCATGGCTCAGACGGATCTTGAAACTTTTGATGGGAAGATTCGGCCAACTCAAAGTTTTGAATACGGCCAAGTTTTCTTCAAACCCGCTACTTTTATGATTTTTTCACAGCCCAACAAGGGCAACTGAGGTCTAATGAAAGCCATAATAGGCGGCCGTCAGTTGTTCCCGATTCAATTTCAAACAGAGCTGAATTAGTTTAGAGTGCTCGGTGAAGACCGACACATTTGAGACGGCATGATATCAATTCTTTAAGAAACCGATAGTTAGCTGTGCAGTGAAACGCTGCAAAATCAGCGTGTCACAATCTCTACTCATCCAAGTTCTCCAACAGAGAAAGGTGGAGGAGACCGCACTTCAAGCTGAAACGTTTGGCATTTGTCATGTGTACCCAATGTGGTGGTTTCGATGCGGCATTTTTAGTCCTGAGGCCTCTTGGTGCCCAGAAAACGATCATTTATTGGCATTGGTCATTTTTCTCTGAAAAATGTAGTTAGATCGGTTAGATGGCATTCCCACGGCATTCCATGTCTCTTTCTTTGCTTCAGAATGGCAAGTGCGGTAGCATCCAATCGTAGTAAAGGGGAGAACGGTGGCCAACACCTGGACCACTGACACCTTCCCCTGGAGATCGGCGAATCTGTATCCGTACATCACGGGTTAGCAGACAAAAAAAGAAGACATGGAGCGATACGAGTTGATTTTTTCGATTTTTTTCGCAAGGGAAGAGCAAGACGAATCATGCCAGCTTCAAGAGGTTCCATGTCCATGTCCTGCTAAGGCCGCTGAAATCTCACGTGAATCTCATTTGAATCTCTTGACCTTGGCTTTGAGTGGCTTTCCGAATGCCTCCTCTGCTAAGGAAGTCTCCATCACAAGAGCAGATGAGCAGCATCGTTTAGCCACTGAGCTGATGCAGCATGATGAAGCTGCCACCGGGGCGACATGAAACCCAGAAACACTCAGAAAGGATACGTGATTTTTGCTTTGGCACTTACACCTCACATGTTTCGAACATACTTGTTGTTACGTAGCACACTCGGACAACATTTTTACATATTTGCATGGTACAAGTAGTAACTCGGATGAGTTTTTGCCCGGTAGCATTTTCTGTTTGATTTGGTCCCTGGCTTTGTGTGGCAGCACTTTTTGTCCGTGGGGAAATCCACGTCATTTCCAGCACCCCGCACCTCTCAGCGGACAAATCGCGGGAGATGCTGCCAATTAAAATCAGATCCGCTTCTCACGTTCCCAGCTGTCCTCATTCTATCATTTGCCATGTCGTATGCAACATGTAGCTACATGCTACCATTTGTTAAGCTGTCTCGACATACCTTGCCGTTGTCAGAAGGCTGAGCTCCAGCAATGACTTCGTTGTGAGACTAGCGCGCCTGGGAACCGGGATGCAGTGGCTGATCGTCAGCGATGTCCCCAAAACGGGTGAGACCCTTTGTGGTGCCAGAAACGCAGAATGCTTGAGTCGGAGGAGGACAAAATGAACAGCGCGGAATGGCATTTGCAGGAATGAATTCAGCCATGGATCATTGAGAAATATCTATCTCCCAGGTTACGCGATATTTGGGCCTGTGAAAATGTAACATGTTGCGTCATGAAACAATAAATGAACAGTGCACAGGAGCTGTGGTGTGCTTACACGCTTCTTGTAGGGGTATTTTGTCAGCTGGCTTTAGAAAGTTTACCCGAACCTTTCGGCTTACAAGTTCCTCAAGCTCTTGCAGAACTATGATTTACGCCTCAATGTCTTGATTAGCGAATTGCGATTTCCTGATGGAACCCGATCGAATAGAGCTGCTATTGGCAGGCTCCATTTATTGCGTTACTTCGGCTGGCCTGATGCTGTCCAACAAGGTGGCCATCCAAGACTTTCCCTTGGAGTGCTGCCTGGTATGGATGCAGTTAGCGTTCTCAGCTTTGGTGCTTGGTACCTTGGGATATCCCTATCTCCGCTTTGGGTCCTACAAAGATGTGCTGCGATGGGGCATGGTGGCTCCCATGTACTGTGGGATGTTGCTGACTTCTATCCTTGCCTTGAAGGGTGCCCCGATGTCACTGACGATAGTGCTCCGGAACGCATCTCCCTTAGGCACTTTGGTTTTTGAACGTATGTACCCTGAGCCCCTGCAAGTGAGCTCCAAAATGCTGGTGGCTTTGATCATGATGCTCATTGGAGCCATTTTGTACATGGGCCACCAAGAAGTGGTGAATTGGCACGCAGTTGGATGGGTGGTGCTGAACAGTACCATTGCTGTACTTGATCGCTTGCTTCAAAGATTGCTGCTGGCCCCAGATCAATGTCCAGTTGACATCTCCAAGACTGGGATCACTTTCATCAACAACATCTTAGGGGTCGTGGTCATCGGCATTGCCATCTTGATGAAAGGTGAACTTGCATCACTTCCAGATGCAGCCAGGCACCTCACAACCGCTGGCCAGGCAAACCTGGCATTGACGTGCATCCTTGGTTTGACCATCAGTTACGTCAGCATTTGGGCTCAGAGTCTCATCACAGCCACCAGTTTCTTAGTGATGACCAATGCCAACAAGTTCGTGATTTTGGCCGTTGAGGCTTGCGGTTTCAATGCAGCGATGAGCTCGTTGCAACTGGCTGGAGCCACTTTGACCATCGTGGGTGGGCTCCTGTATGGTCAAGCCCGCCAGGACCTCGAGTGCAACGAGCGGGCCATGCTACTTCCAATGAAAAGCGAGCGATCCAAATCTCCACCGTCGACTTCCACGACTTCCACGACGATCTGACGACCTGTGTGCCCCACGAGCTGCGCAGCCCTGTGAAGCGGCTCTGTGCCTAGGCCAGACGTCCGACCGACTGGAAAAAAGACTGGGACCAGCCTCCGATGTGCCCGGCGCGTGAGTCATGTTTCTTTACTCTTTTTTTTCACCTTTTGATGCAATTTTTGTTGCAACTTGTTCATTGCTTTTCAATTGCTGTTCGTGTTTTGTAGGAGGGGCTCAAGATTGCTTAGCCCCTGTGAGGGGTATGGACAGTGCACCCCTCTCAGACCTTTTGCCATGGAAAGTGCGCGATCCAGCAAAAGATACTTTTTGGGATTTGCACAAGCGCTTGGGAGAGTGCCCCTCAACTGCAACAAGTGACGTGTGCCACACGGACACACTGCGGACGTGTCAGTGCCACATTCTGCAGACATATCACCGCATGGCAGTGAAACGACCAGGCTATGAAGCTGAAATGAGACAAGCTGGCGACTTGGTATGCGAAGCATGACTTGGTTATCGCACGTCCTCCCAAGTCATGTAAGCAAATCATGAACCGATGACCAATGATAAACAACACAAATATAATGCAGGATGATTATCAAATGTGTTTGTTGATCTCGTTTTCCTTTCCAAACACAAGTTTCAACAGCAGCTTCAAATCCTTTTCCCCTTGAATCCTCCTGTCAACGACAAAGCTTGGGTCTTTCTAGGAGCACCAGCAAACAGAAACGCTGCAAACCAGGGCAAGGGAGGAAATTGGGAAGTTTGGGACATTTTAGGAACATGGCACCGCCCATGCGCCTCAGAAACAACATGTATGATTAACATAAGTAGATTTAATTGTATTAATTTCAAATCAATTTGTATAAATCAAAGTCATCAAAGTCATCAAAGTCATCAATCAAAGTCTCACAGTTTGAAGCAAATTCTGTGAGGTCAGGTGCTGAGCTCCAACTCCCGAGTGCTGTCCGGGCCTCCGAAGTCACGTGTTGCCTCGTCCTCCTCCGTGAGCGTCAGAGCTCCAGCCATCCGAAGCCCCCCCGGCACCGCCCTTAGCCTGCTGGAACCGGCGACAAACATTGGCGAAGCTGGGCTGCAGCGGAGGATTGAAACGCTGCTTTTCCAGATAGAAAGCAGAAAGAAGCGAGAAAACGAAGAAATTTTAGAAGCAACGATCAAGAATATTTAATATATTTAATGATGTTTTTAAGTAAGACATAGTAGAAAATCTATATGTTCAAATAGTAAGAAGCTGTATATTTAAACAAATGGAGGGCGCGGGGGCGCTGCCCCCTGTACTTTGCATCTGGCATGGCAGTGCGTTGAACAGAACAGTGCGTGGAACTATTGTTTGATTTTCGCCTTGTTCCTTGTAAAGTTGTGGCATGTGTTTTCTGCATCTCATCATTTTACTTTGCGATTTGAATTTGTCATCCGCATGTCGTCACAAACGTGACCGCGCGGTATGACCGCCTGTTGCTCGCCTCTGCCTCTGGCAGTCTCACTCGAGATGGCGGTGGAGAGAGAGAGAGAGAGTCAAAAAAAATATTCAAATTTGTTACGCTACTAGATGAAATAATGAAGTTGTTTGAGTATATATTTTCGGTAGAGTCCAAGACAAGTATGATATTAGTTAGATATAGCTGAGATATTCTTGAGACATCGTTAAGATATGTCTAGGGGTATTAGGTTACTAGTAGATTATGAATGTGATTTGTAAATGGATTGAACTTTAGCATTTGGTTATTTTTGAACTAGACTCAATTTGTTCTTCGGTGCTGTTGGATGCTGCTGGTTGCGTTCATCGATGTAGATTAATTAACGCGTGGACCACACAATGCGGTGGCAGAAGTTTCCAGAAGCAGTCGCACATATAAAGAGAGGGTTGGTTGAGATGAGGTGATGGTGCAGATGATCGGTGATGAGATAATGAGGATGAGGAGGAGGAGGATTTGGTGATGCGTTTGACTTCCAAACTTCCTTCGACGAACGATTGTCATATTTGATTGGCCATATGATGGCAATAAGTATGGCGCTGATAGTGGCTGAACAGGTTAGTCACTAGTGTTCAACAATATCCAACAAGTGGTCCGACAATGATCAACTGTCTCTACATTCACTATGCACATGAAAAAGCATTGGTGAACATTCCTTTTCTTGCTTATGGTGAGCACGAATAGACCCATAGACATAATACCAATTCGCAACTCCTTCTTTCGCTCCGAGGCATCCAGTGGAATGAACTCGCGAACTTCAAGCCCTCCCTTCATTGCGCCAGTGCCGGCATCAGACGATGATGGGTCCCACGGGGGCAGCCGTGCAGAGAATAGCAGCCTCAGCATCGTTCCATCGGAGCCTCCGGAAACACGGCTGCACGTTGTCACTGGAAGTGTCACGTTTACAGGTTCATGTTACATCATTCCTGCGACCTTTGGAAGGACCGAGCTGAGGACTGCCAAGGGCCCGCTGCTGCACCGCAAGAACCGCCGCCAAAGCTTGGTTCGCCCCTGGGTTCGCCAAAGCTTAGCTCACCTGAGCTGGAGGCTGTTGGTGCTCGGCAGAGCGACGGGTCGGGATCCTACTTCTATCAACCGCTGGTGTGTTGGGCCTCGAAGCCCAAGTTATCCAGAGCTCGGCGTAACAAAGGTGCAGAGACTCAGTGGTCAGCCATGAACCCGACACCAATGGATCGACCTTGCGGCGTTCTAAATCCCACGGGGCATTTCCGCAACCTTTGGGACTTTGTTGGCATTAGCCTCCTGATTTTGGATACCATGATTTTGCCCCTTCAGTTTGTGAACGAAAACATCTACTCTATTTACCCTTACTTGGCAGTGATTACACGCATTGCTGTTTTCTATTGGGTCGCCGACATTCTCCTCTCCTTCACCACTGGATACTTGAAGACGCTTGGCACAGCTTGGCACAGAAGAGAGGCAACCCAATCAAAGCAAGAGAAACACTGAGCAAACAGATAGTAAGCACCAGTTCTTCTGGTCAGATTTTCCACAGGCACTTCAGAGTAAGAAAGGGTTGCGATGAGGGAAGAGCAAGCCTTGACATGTCACATCACTTCGCATCGGTGACGGGGTGCTTTATGTCCCAGGAAGGGTTCCCTGCAAACGTCGCGAAAGAAGATTGCCTGGAACTACTTACGTTCTTGGTTCCTGCCAGATATCATCGTCACGATCATTGACTGCGTCTTGGAGTTTCTAGGTCTATCAAGGCGTGGACTGTGCAATTGAGGAGAACTCAACTTATTGCTAATTATCAAAATTAGAATTTGAAGTCATCTATATAGTGCGTTGTTCCAGGGTCTTGGTTCACTTGCGCACCCAAAAATGCGTTCACTTGCGCACCTGCGGAACCCAGTGACTGCCGTTCACTCGCGCACCCACATATGCGTTCACTCGCGCACCTGATCATAATGATTTCACTCACCCTTTAGGTTTTGGGGGGGGGAGGGGTGGGGTGGGGTGGGCTGGTTACATTGACACTCAACGCGCACCTGATGATAATGATTTCATTCACACCTGATGATAATGATTTCACTCACCCTTTAGGTTTTGGGGGGGGGAGGGGTGGGGTGGGGTGGGCTGGTTACATTGACACTCAACGCGCACCTGATGATAATGATTTCATTCACACCTGATGATAATGATTTCACTCACCCTTTAGGTTTTGGGGGGGGGAGGGGTGGGGTGGGATC
>VSDK01004392.1:39410-49822 GCA_009767595.1 Symbiodinium kawagutii | reverse complement strand
AGGGGTGGGGTGGGGTGGTTAGGGGTGGGGTGGGGTAGTTGCATTGACACTCAACGCGCACACAGTCAGGTGCACAGGCGAACACGTTTTCAGGTGCACAAGCGAACCCTATGCCGTTGTTCCATGTCATGTTGAATTCACTTACTTCTGGTTAGAATGCTTCGAATATTTGGAATGATTATATTATAGTTCTACTGGGATATGACTCGAATGACCCTGAAGATCCCTGAAGCAATCGATCGTGTGCATTTTTGGTGTCCAGCTGTCATGTCGAAGTCACCAAGGTTTTCGTCCAGTTCTGCAGAAGCCAATCGCGCCAGCACCCGCATTTTGCGGCTTTTGAGGTGGGAGGAGATCTACTTTGTATCTTCATTCTCTAGATAACTTTTTGTACTCCTATATTTATCAAAGGAAGTTTAAGTACAAACTGCGGAACTTCCGTGTTACTGAAAATTCAGGAGAAAAAAACATCACCAATCAATCACATCACCGATCAATCACATCACCAATCGGTCACAGCACTCATCAGTTGGATCGTGACTTTGTGTGGCAGGCATGGCATTAGGTGCATTTGGAGCTGTTCTGGGATCGTTTTTCGCAATGGCAGGGCTGTGACAGCTGATGCTGGAGCACTGTTGCGGCACCTTGTAACACGTTGTAATGCGTTATAATACCTTGTAGTACGTTGTACTACCTTGTATTACCCTGTAGTCCTTCGTAGTACGTTGTAATACCCTGTAGTACCTTGTAGCACTTTGCCTTTCATTGTAGTACTTTGTGATACCTAGTTGTGCCTTGTAGTACGTTGTTCCACTTTGTAGTACGTTGTAGTACCTTGTAGTACCTTGCAATACGCTATACTACTTTGCAATACTTTGTAGTAGTTTGTAGTACCCTGTAGTACGTTGCAGTACGCTGTATTACGTTGTAGTACTGTGTAGCACCTTGTAATACCTTGTGGTGCATTGTAATACTTTGTAATACGTTGTAGTTCCTTGTTTGGTACCTTTTCGTTGTGATACCTTTCCGTGTGGTATGTTTTTCTGTGGTACGTGCTTGTGTGGTACGTTTTAGTTTGGTACGTTTCTGTGCGGTACGTTTTTGTGTGGTACGCTTTTTGTGGTGCGTTCTTGTGTGGGACGTTTGTTTGGTGCGTTTCTGTGCGGTACGTTCTTGTTTGGTACGTTTTGTGTGGTACGTTTTTGTTTGGTATTCTTTTTGTTTGGTTGTGTTTGGTACATTTTTTTAGTGTTGTTTTTTGTTGCGTTGGTGACTTTCTTGTGGTGTGTTTGTGTTGGCGATTTCAGTGTGGCAGTCATTTTAGGTCATGATGTCGTCACGCTGCACCCTCTAGGCGCAAAGTTCTTCCCCATAGGTTTTTATAAGCTTGGGACTTCCGCCCCCGCCTCGTGCAGGTGCTCCTTGTGTGAGGTAATGTTGTCTATCTAATCTAATCCAATATGACCTTAGCAATCCGATTTGATCTAATTTAGCTGATTTTATCAGTTTGTTTATCCATCTACCTATCAATCTATCCATCGATCTATCTCTCTACTCAACTAATTATCCTTTGCTTTCAACTTCTTTTCAGTCATTGTTAAATGCAAATCATTCCATCACAGCAAATCCCTTGTTGCAATCTGTCGGTGCCAGAGGCTGTTACGCGTTGTCAGACTGGGCAAGCTCACGCGATTCGCCGCCTTTTTGCGGGATAGGTTCGAGACGCAGGCCAGGTATGCAACATGACTGTACTAGGGTTGGTTGGATGGCCCTACGTGGCATTGTTCGAGTTGAGACCAGTGATGTCAATGATTCGCTGCGTGATCAACGCGATTGGCTTGTCCAAACCAAACGACCTCAAATCATAACCGCTTCACTGAATGAGAAATTGGAAAGCTGGGAAAGGCTCACCTTCCAGAAAGCATTTCACACGTGTCCCATGTCTAATTAGTCACATGGTTTGACATGTGTTTTAAGTTCATGTCAATGATCTGCAGAAAGGGTTGTTTTTGATGCGGTGAAAACGAATGTTTCTTTTCGTTTGCAATCCGATTGTTTTCGTTAGGTGGCGTCCGTTCGGTTCAGCTTGGTGATCCTTATGACCGGCATAATGTTGCTGGAGCATGTCATCGCTTGTGGCTGGTTCGGGATTAGTTCACTGGAATCATCTAATGGCAAGACTTGGCTCGAGGAGTACAATCTCAAAGATGCCCCTTGGCTCAGCTGGTGATCTCTCATATCTCATCTTGGGTGTGTCTACAGATGGAGGTGCATCTGCAGTGCGGTATCCCTGCTGTTTTGTCAATGACTTACCATCACTGCCAAGGAGACTTTCTTCAAGCAGTATACTGCAAGCTTGAGCCTAGCCTGTGCTATTCCAAAACCTCAGCGCAGTTTCCATAGGTTTGCGTAGGTTGCTGGATGAAGCATTTTCGTGGCAGAGAATGCCCCAAGAGAAGTGATCTTTGATGAATTGAAGAGAAGGAGAGAGAGAGAGAGAGAGATCAACTCATGTAATGTGTCAAGCGCTCCATTGTGACATTTTGTGACCAAGGAGATGGGCTTTCTCTCAACTTGGCATTGGGGGCACCGACATTGAGGCCGTCAACGAAACTCGGACGTGGAATGGAGTGAGATGTGCATAGATGTGGTCGGCTGATGTCGGTTGCAGTTCCAGCAACAGGGCCATTTCTCTTACCTTTTGCATCCTAGGAAAAAGAGGGTGCCTATTCGCTGCTGGTCGCGTTGATCTCGCTTGCATCTCGAACTGCAGTGGTCAAATGATGTCAAATGTTTCTTCAGTTCCTACATGATGTTGCACAGGTTCAGGGCTGGTTGAGTGGATGCGCAATGCTGCGTGAAAGAACATTTTTCCGTTGGCTTTGAGTCCCATATGCAGCATGGGTGTTACCATCTTTTCCCGTCATCAGATCAATACAACGTACAAAATGCAAACACCAAACAGCTACTCACAATACAATGCATTCCCCTCTGCAATATGTTTTGACGGCCTTGGTTTCAGCACCCAGCCACTGGCTGGTTCAACGTGAAAGAAGCACTGCATGAGGTGAACTTCTCCACCATCATCAGTTCCATGACCTCCCTTGTGAGTGCTCTTCAGACTCGACGTATGGAGGACATGGACAGGGATGGACTTCCAGAGATTGCTTACGTGTGCTTCATTGCGATGAATCAATGGTAGTCAATGACTCCACTGATGGTAAGTGATGGCTCGTGATGATAATGGTTGATGATGGTGTGCAATGGTTTGCGATCGTTATGGTTGGTGATGGTTCATGCTGATTGTATACAACAATGGTATCGTGGTGCATTGGCTTTGTTTGAAACAGTTCATCTGACTGAATTGAAGAGCCATGATGTTGAGATGTAAGCTACACATGGGGAGGTCGTGAGCGCTCGCAGGAAACACAGCAGTTTGGTCTTCTCCGACGTTTTTTGCGCACTAACAAAATCCCATCAAACCTTGGGCAGCGCATTACACGTTTCTTACAATACACCTACCATCAGCGAGAAACCAATGCCCATGATCCCTACATCCTCGACTACCTCTCAAAAGCGCTGAAGGCCGGAAGAGCCAATGCCAACATATGCCACCCATGATTTCAGTACAACCTTCTTGGTGTGGGATCATGGCCACACTGTAACCAAGCCCCATCAAGTCCCCAAGATGGTTAGGGCATTCCAGGATGCGTTGGTGAAACATGATGGAACAACTGGCAAATCAGAGGGGAGGCCAACCAACCTTGAATTGCTTCCAAGCATGGAAGGGTCGCTCTGCCCAGGCCGAGCTCCAATTGGCCCGCTACACAGATTGCTTGTCTTGCTTGCCTTTTCTTGAGCAGCTGCAGGGCGGAATGAGTTCCCAAGAGGGGCACATCATGCAGACTTTGGCGCAGAGGGCTGTGGCAATTTTGGATTCCGCGGAGGACGACGTGGTTTTGCCCACGGTTGCTTGGTGGCACCATGTGAGAGAAAGGCTAAACTCTCCGTAGTTAACTTTAGTCTTCGGCTGGAATATCTTCAGAAATGGCTCCGGGACCTGTAAAACGAGGAAAGGGGCTCGTCTGTGCACGCGGAAAACCACTCGTCTGTGCACGCGGAAATCCCCTCGTCTGTGCACGCGGCCTTTGGTTGTGGCAGGCGTGGCACTTTGAGTGCATGTAGTCGTCCTGCATGTGCTTTCGGCTCCATAGAAATGCCCCATGTTCCCATGCCCCCATCCGCTCCTAAACCCCACGTCCCCATGTCCCCCCCTAAGCCGTCCCCTGTTCCCTGCCCCCATCCCCCCTAAACCCAATGTCCCCATGTCCCCTGTCCCCAATGTTGACCCTAAATGGTGACTGGATAAGGACATGTGTGGATTTCCATGCGCAAACACCTATGTCCCCATGCCCCCATCCGCCCTAAACCCCATGTCCCAAAGCCCCCCCCTAAACCCCATGTCCCCATGTCCCTGTCCCCAATGTCAACCCTAAATGGTGAGCGGGTAAAGACATGAGCTCCATAAGAAGACCCCATGTCCCCACGCCCCCATCCGCTCCTAAACCCCGTGTCCCCATGTCCCCCCCATCTCCCCATGTCCCCTGCCCCCAATGTCCCCATGCCCCCATCCCCCCCTAGACCCCATGTCCCCATGTCCCCTGTCCCCAATGTTAACCCTAAATGGTGAATGGATGAGGACTTGTGTTTGTTGGTGTGCGCGGATGAGTGTGTTTTGGTGTGCGCGGATGAGTGTTTTCTTGTGTGCGCGGATGAGTTTTTTTTGCGTGCGCGGATGAGGGCCTTACCGTAAAAGGAGGATATAGTGAACTCCCAAAAACGATAACGTAACAAATTGCTGGGAAACGATATAATGAACTCCCAAAAACGATAACAACTGAGATATTCCACAATTTTAAATTGAGGTTTTGCCGCTCGCTCATGTGGCACCTCCTGATAAGCGTGGGAAGTGCTTCAAGTGCTTGACTTGTTCCGGTTTTTTTTAAGAATTCGAAGATGGTCACAACAAGGCTGCTTCTTTTTTTTGCTGCGTTGCTTTTGTCAGGTTGTCGCGCGGATGCGACGTACTTCACGTTGCACGGTGCTCTGCGTTACGTGAAGAACGAGGAGCCTCCATACCCGGTGCGCTTTGGACAGTGGATCTCGGAGATGTGCTTGTGGACCGAATGGCTTCATGTTGGCGATCTTTACTCCGTCAGCCACCCGTTTGCAGCATCCAATTGCTGATGGATGGGGAAACCGAAGAAAAGGCCAACTCATGGATTCTCCCAATGCGCCCGCAGTTACTCATATTACTCATAGCAGTAGTAGTAGTAGTAGTAGTAGTAGTAGTAGTAGTAGTAGTAGTAGTAGTAGTAGAAGTAATATTAGAAATAATAGTAGTAGTAGTAGTAGCAGGAGTAGTAGTAGTAGTAGTAGTAGTAGTAGTAGAAGTAATATTAGAAATAATGGTAGTAGTAGTAGTAGTAGATTGGTCGGAAAGCAATCAATTGAGCAATGGTTTGGTTGGTCGTTTTGAGCGGTTGAGGTTTCGCAAAGCTCGTGGCCATCAACGTGCACGAGTTCTGCAGCATCATTGCTAGTGCTGGTGCTGTGCAGGCATGGGGCGTTGCCGTTGGTGTTGGCACAGGGGTGGTTTGCAGATGCAGTTCACCTATCGTTTGATATGTTTCTATGTACAGCAGTGACAGGTAGCAACAGCAACAAGAGCAATCTCAGAATTGATCATCACTAACCATTATGAACCAGCCTCGTCCATTGTTGTTATCATCATCATGTTCATCATGTTCATGTTCATCATTTTCATTGTGTTCATCATCGTCCTCATGTTCATCATCATTTTGATTTGTGATCTTTATTGTTTGCATCATCATCATTTTGAAAAAAGATCACCATGGTCTTAATGTCGATATTTTGGGGGAAAAATGCCATGGTCTTGATGTCAATCTTCAACATCATGATTATGATCATCATCATCATCATCACCAATAATCCCCACTCAATTGTCGCCGTGTTTGACCCCGTTTGCATCGTCGTAATCATCCTCTAATCTAATCTCATTGCGTGCCCACTTGCTGTAAAAGCTGTTTCCCTGGGCAGTCCCAGGCTTTGCTGCAGCCGTTGAAATCTTATTCCACTTCCAGTTCCAAAGGCATATCCTTGGTGTTGGGGTTATTAGGGACGCAACGATTGGTTGCTAACCTATGTCTTCGATGAATGATGATTAATGGAATTTGTGTGGCGCCCATTTTGTCCATGTGCGGCGATTCAGATCCGTGGCACACCAGGTTCAAGCCCATGAATATGCTATGCGCCCCTTGTCTGCACATTTTTGTCAGCTGAGTTGTCAACGACGCAGTTGGAAAGAGTTGGAAACATACGGTTCTCACAGATCGCTCTTTGGGCTCGACAGACGCTTCGTATGAACGGGCAAGTTTGCCACTGTGCAGAGAATGCATCTTAGAGTTTAAAATTGATATTGGGAATGAAATGAAATGAAATGAAGAAGCAGGAGGTGATCTCAAAATTGTTCTGCCTTGGCAAGCGGGAAGAGGCAGTTATCCGCACGCTGAGGTTTCGTGGAGCGTCTGAACAAAGAAGCCGATGTGAACGACTTGTGGTCTATGATGCCGCGGGAGGATGCAAAGCAAACAATGAAAAGAGACATGTGGAAGCTTGGCGCACAGCGTGGCGCACAGTAGGCACTGACACCTTCCCATTGCGAAGATTGGCACAAGATGCGCAAGAATTTGCTGATCTGAAACACAAGTTTCTACAATAGTCCGCTATAGAACTCGTTTAAGGAGTGGCATGGAGTTGCAATGTGCTGAGGTCTGAATACCTAGGCGCTTCCTTGCCATTCCTTCGTATGAAAGTGGTACCTTCGGAACTGACGTGATTCCTGAGCTTCATTTTTGATCCAACGAATTTGCTTGCATATTTTCGAGTGCTAGACAGCACTTCCACAGCATTTGGGGAAATGCTGCTGCAAGCATCTGGATCACTTCAATCACTTCTCTGATGTGTGTTCTTGAGACGCCTTAATTTTTCCATATTTTCCCCATCTTGCTCCGTTGCTGGGATTTTCTGTCCCATGCCGGCATAGGCTGGCCGAAACCGCCACAATAGGGCAGGCATTGGGATGGCCCTATCACCTAATAGTGTTGGCCAAACCTTTGCATTTTTTGCTTCATTTTCGCCCCCAGTGGGCCCACTGGTTGACGGTAGGAATTCTTTTATTGTAACTGGTGGTTTTGAAGGTTTCAATCTGCAACCTTTTTGGCCTTTACATCTTGGAACATTTTGAAGCCGAAAATCCCGGTACCCCCAACTGCAAAAAGTCTTAAATCCATGGAGGTTAGCGAATGATGTGCGCGTTCACCTGTCTACGTCCACCACCGTAGATCTTCATGATAGGTAGCCATCGATTTTTAAGTCTGGCAACTGAATTCCAGATCTTCCCAACATCTTCCAAACATAAGCGTGATGAGCATGTACCAAAAAGAACTCTTGGCAACTCCATTCCAGACTCTTGCATGCTTCAGAGGATTTCAGAGGGAGGTAGCGGTTCTTTTTTTGCATGTATTTTTGAACCCGAAAGGCCTTTTATGGTTTTCGTCGGGTCGGAAAGAAAGTTATTTTTAGACTTCACAAAATCAACTCACAGAGAGGACACTTGGAATTTCAGAAATTGAAAAACCAAATCTAGACTCAAATCTGAACTCAGGAAGAAAACTCAACAAAACGAAGAACTCAATAATCGACTCAGGACAGAAACCAAATCATTTTGTATCCGTGTCCTATTTGATTGTTTCTTGAATTAATTTTGATTGTTATTTCAATTTTTGTTTGGTTTTATTTTGATGTTTATTTGATTTTATTTTGATTTTCATTTGATTATTTTGTTCTCAGTTTTTTGCAATTTCACCTTTTTTTGGAACCCCCCCTTTTGTTCATGCGTGTTTTGTTATTTGATTTGTTTGTTGATTTTGTCTCATTTGTTTTGAATCTTTTGTTGTTTATTTCTTGAGTTGTTTTTTGATTCGTGATTTTCATTTGTTGTTGTTTGGTTTTCTAGATTTGATGTTTTCCAGATGTTTTTCCCCACCTGTCAGGTGAGGGTTGTTAGATTTTGTCAGAGCTCTACTCCTCCTTCTCTTTCTCCTTCTCCTCCTTTTCCTTCACTTCCTTCGCAACTGCCACTGTCCGATCTCAGTGAGCAGCGCTGGACCTCAACCGCCAGTGCTCTGCCAGAAGTAAATGCCAGAATTTGAGAAGTGTCAGAAAGAATCCCAGAAGTATATGTCAGATAAACTACCAGAACATTTGCAAGAAATATATGTCTGATAGAATGCTAGAAATTCTGCCAGAAGATATGTCAGATAGAATGCCTGTATGTGAATGTGTATGTGTATGCGTATGTATGTACATGTGTGTGTGTGCATGTTTTGTGTATGCGTTGGTGTATGTCTATGTATATTTGCATGTGTATATGTATGTGTGCGCGCATGTGTTTGTATTTGTATATGTGTACACGTATGCGTATGGGTATGTGTATGTGTATGCGTATGTGTGTGTTTGTATTTATATATATATATAAATATATAATTGCTACCCCCCCCCCTGAAAAGTCTACCGTTTTGGGTCTGTGGATTGCGTTTGACTAGGCATTTTGGGATGGGCGGTGTGGGAAGCTGTAAGGTCAGGAGCAAATGGGGAGAATGAGGTCTCCTTAATTCTCTCCATATTCTCTTCTTACCATCTTCTTATTTTTTCTTTATCAAGGAGAACATAGGGAGAACACAAGGAGAGAGTAAAGGAATAATAAAAAGAGCAAATAGGGAGAGAATGAGGTCTCCTTAATTGTCTCCTTATTCTCTCCTTATTCTCTCCTTACTATCTTCTTATTTTTTCTTTATGAAGGAGAACATAGGGAGACCAAGCAAATGGGGAGAATAAGGTCTCCTTAATATTCCCTTATTATCTCCTTATTCTCTCCTTACTATCTTCTTATTTTTTCTTTATGAAGGAGAACATAGGGAGACCACAAGGAGAGACTAAAGGAATAATAAAAAGAGCAAATAGGGAGAGAATGAGGTCTCCTTAATTGTCTCCTTATTCTCTCCTTATTCTCTCCTTACTATCTTCTTTGTTTTTCTTTATGAAGGAGAACATAGGGAGACCACAAGGAGAGACTAAAGGAATAACAAAAAAGAGGAAATAGGCAGAGAATGAGGTCTCCTTAATTCTCTCCTTATTCTCTCCTTATTCTCTCCTTACTATTTTCTTATTTTTTCTTTATGGAGGAGAACATAGGGAGAACACAAGGAGAGACTAAAGGAATAACAAAAAGAGGAAACAGGCAGAGAATGAGGTCTCCTTAATTCTCTCCTTATTCTCTCCTTACTATCTTCTTATATTTTCTTTATTGAGGAGAAAATATGGAGAACACAAGGAGGGAATAAGAGAATAAGAAAAAGAGCAAATGGGGAGAGAATGAGGTCTCCTTCATATTCCCTTATTCTCTCCTTATTTTTTCCTTACTGTCTTCATATGTTTTTTTTGTTTCTTTGCTCTTCTCTATGCTCCCCCTATTCTCTCTCTCTCTCTCCCTTTTTCTCTCTTGAATATCCCCTGGTTCTATCCTTATTCCCTCCTTGCTCTCTCTTTAGCACTAAGAAGGGAATAAGGGGAAAATATGAGAGAATCAGAAGAAAATAAGGAGAGAATAAGGAGAGAATGAGGGAAACATAGAGAGAACAAAAGGAGAGAATAAGAGAATAATAATAAGAGAAAATGGAGAGAGAATGAGGTCTCCTTAATATTACCTTATTATCTCCTCATTCTCTCCTTACAACCTTTCATATTTTTTGATTGCCTCCTTGCTCTTCTTCTATGCTCCCCCTATTTTCTCTCTCTCTTTTTCTCTCTTAAATATCCCTTGATTCTATCCTTATTCCCTCCTTGTTCTCTCTTGAGCATTAAGGAGGGAATCTCCTTACTCTTTTCCTATGCTCCCTCTATTCTCTCTCTCTCTCTCTCTCTCTCCTTCTCTCTTAAATATTGCCCTATTCTATCCTTATTCCCTCCCTATTCACTCCTTATTCTTTCTTTAGCATTAAGCAGGGAATAAGGGGAAAATATGGGAGGATAAGGGGAAAATAAGGAGAGAATAAGGAGAGACTAAGGAAAAGCTAGGGAGAACACAAGGAGAGAATGAGGGAGATAATGATAAGAGCAAAATGGAGAGAGAATAAGGTCTCTTAAATAATCCCCTTTGTTGTTTGTGATGTCCTTCTTATCTCTTTAGAGGAGCGAGGGAATAAGGGATGAATATGGGAAGAATAAAAGATAGGCATACCATAAGGATAGAAAAAGGGAACAATAATAAG
>VSDK01004392.1:0-25410 GCA_009767595.1 Symbiodinium kawagutii | reverse complement strand
AAACTTCCCTGCCACCCCCCTGCACATTCTGTCATCACGATCTTTGGCGTGTTCCCAACACAATTCTGAAAATCTTCCGACATTGGCTATCCACAAGCTAATTTGAAGGGTATACAGTATACCCCCCAGAGAATGTCACAACAAGTATAACTACCAAAATAGCACCACCGCACTAATTGTTTTGAATGTTTTTAAATGTCTTGAGTTTATTGAGAACATTGGGAAAAAACCTTTTGGAGGATAAATGTTTCCCCAGCCACCAAGTTAAATTACCAATGCTAAATCTAAATTACAAATACAAGATCTAAACTACAAATACGTACACTTTTTTTTACGAATATTAAATTCAAATTACGATTATTCAATTTAAGTTTTAAGAATACTAAACTTGAAGTTGGAATACACAATTCGAGGAATACAATATTCAAAATAACACGTCCCACATTCTCTTTGGTCAATACTGCATTGAAATTGAGGGTCCTGAATTGCATCAAGATAGGGATGTGGAGCCTCTGGGAGAGAATTTTATTAATTGCTCTAATCAAAACAATCAAAACACTTATTCCCCAAGGATGCCAAAGCCCCGAAATTTAGATAGAACAATTAAACCGATTAAAACACTCATCCACGAAAAGCTGCCTGAATTTCATTGTTTTAATTGTTTCATATAGATTTGGTGGCTTAGGTATCCTTGGGAGGATAATTGTTTGATTTGATTTATTTGTTTTAATTGATTTTATTAAAAACCAATTAAAACATTTAACGCATTTAACATATTCGCCATCTAGAGGATTAATGTTTTAAATGTTTTTAAAAAAACAAAAAAACGAAAACATTTACCGGATGGAGGATTAATGTTTTGAATGGTTTAAAGTAATTTAAATCATTTAAAACATTTAAAACACAGAACCCCCAGAACCCCCTTGGAGAGCTTCGAATTTAAACATTTAAAACATTTAAAACATTAATCCTCCAAACAGTAAATGTTTTAAATGTTTTAAATTCGAAAAGGGGATCTGGGGGTTCTGGGGGCTCTGTGTTTTAAATGTTTTAAATGTTTTAAATTAATTTAAAACATTTAAAACATTTAAACTATTTACCCTCTGGAGGATTAATGTTTTAAATGTTTTAAATTAATTTAAAAAAAATCAAACATTTAAAACATTTACCGTTTGGAGGATTAATGTTTTAAATGTTTTAAATTAGTTTAAAACATTTAAAACATTTAAAACACAGCACCCCCAGATCCCCCTTGGAGAGCTTCGAATTTAAAACATTTAAAACATTTAAAACATTAATCCTCCAAACAGTAAATGTTTTAAATGTTTTCAATTCGAAAGGGGGATCTGGGGGTTCTTGGGGCTCTGTGGTTTAAATGCTTTAAATGCTTTAAATTAATTTAAAACATTTAAAACATTTAAATTTTTTACCCTCTGGAGGATTAATATTTGAATAACATTAAAAACCATTAAAAACATTAATCCTCCAGAACGCTTGTGGGATTAATGTTTTTAAATATTCAATTCTCCTCTGAACCTTGTGGATCTGGAGCCTCTGGAGGATTCATGTTTTTAGTGGTTTTTATGTTTTTAATGTTCTTGATGTTTTTTAATTTTTTAAAAACATGAAAAACATTAATCCTCCAGAAGGCTTGTGGAATTAATGCTTTTCATGTTTTTTTTATCATTAAAAAACATTAAAATATAAAAACATTAAAAACATTAATCCTCCAGAAGGCTTGTGGGATTAATTTTTTTTCAATAATTTAAAAACATTAAGAACATTAAAACATTAATCCTCCAGAAGGCTTGTGGGATTAATGTTTTTAAATTATCCCCTGAACCTTGTTGATCTGGAGCCTCTAGAGGATTAATGTTTTTAATGTTAATGTTTTTTAAATAATTAAAAACATTAAAAACATTAATCCCACAAGCCTTCTGGAGGATTAATGTTCTTAATGTTTTTTAATTATTTGAAAACATTAAAAACATTAATCCTCCAGAAGGCTTGTGGGATTAATGTTTTTAATGTTTTGAAATAATTCAAAAACATTAAACACATCAAAAACATTAAAAACATTAAAAACATTAATCCTCCGGAGGCTCCAGATCCACAAGGTTCAGGGAAGAATTGACTATTTAAGCCTCTGGAGGATTAATGTTTTTTTTTAGATAATTAAAAAACATTAAGAACATTAATCCTCCAGAAGGCTTGTGGGATTAATGTTTTTAATGTTTTTAAATTAATTAATCCCCCAAGCCTTTTGGAGGATTAATGTTTTGGTCAAAAGAAGGATGAACAAAATAGCACCTAAAGGTCTCTCTGTCATCTATCTATCTATCTATCTATCTATCTATCTATCTATCTATACACCGATCTATTTATCTATCTTTCTATCTATCAATCTACCTACCTATTTACCTTTGCCCCACCACAAACTCTATCTATGTTTCTACCAATCTACCTTTCTTTCTATCTATCCATTGGACCCGGTATCCGTTTTCAACTTGCTTCGGGCCACTGCTAAATGCAATCCTCTGCAATCACAGCAAATGGTTTGTTGTTGCAAGCTGTCGCTCAGGTTGCTCCGCGTTGTACGACTGGGCAAGCTCACACGATTCGCTGCATTTTTGCGGGATAGGTTCGAGACACAGGCCAGGTATACCATGACATACCGTGATCCTGGTTGGATGGCCAGGGCATAGTTGGAACCAGAGATGTCTTTGTTCACCCGAATCAAACGACTCGAAATTAACATCGCTTCACCCGATGAGATGTTGGAAAGCTGGGCCAGGGAAGGTTCACCGCATTGTTTGTGTTTGGGTTCCACGATGGGCAAACTTCGCTTTTTGATGTCTCCCTTTGTTTGCAATCCGATTGTTTCGTCAGGTGGCGTCCGTTCGATTCAGCTTGGTGATCATTATCACCGGCATGATGTTGCTGGAGCATGTTATCGCTTGTGGATGGTTCGGGATTGGTTCACTGGAATCATCCAATGGAAAGAGTTGGCTCGTTGAGTACAATCTCAAAGATGTTCCTTGGCTCAGCTGGTCATCTCTCATGTCTCATCTCGGGCGTGTCTACAGGAGGTGGCCGCTGCTGTTTGCATGTGCAGTGCAGTATCCCTGCTGTTTTGAGATGCTTACCTTCCAAGCAGTGAGCCAAGGAGACTTTCTTCAAGCAGTACACCACAAGCTTGAGCCTGGCCTGCCCTGCAAGCCAATTTCACAACTTAAGCTAAATTTCAGTCGTTAAAGCGGGACGAAGCGTGGTCAGTCCCGTGAATTGAAGAAAACAATGAAGTAGCCGTGCTCAACTCATGTAAATCATGTAATGTGTCAAGGGCTCTATTGTGACAATTTGTGACCAAGGAGATGGGCTTTCTCCCAACTTGGCATTGGAGGCACAGACATTGAAGCAGTCAACGAGACTCGGACGTGGAACGGAGTGAGATGCGCATAGATGTGGTCGGCTGATGTCGGTTGCAGTTTCAGCAACAGGGCCATTTCTCTGACCTCTTCCACTTGGGAGTGCAGCCGAGGAACGAGAGGGTATGTATTCGCTTGTGGTTGCGTTGATCTCGCTTGCATCTCGAACTGCAGTGGTCAAAGGTTTCTTCAGCTCATCCCGTTGCATAATCTTGGGTTACGGACTGCTGGAGTGGATTACGTGCACGCTACTTGCATGTATGGATGAGAAGTTGTTCCGTTGGCTGTGTTTGATTTCCACATGCATGGATGTTTGCATCTCGATTTGTTTGGTCACAGCAAAATGCGAAGGCCAAACAAGCACCTTTTTAACTAACCACAATTGCTGTTATAGCCTTGGGATGTTACTAACACAGCATGTTTGTGCGACTGACTTGCTTAGTAAAATCACGAAGAAACCAGCACTGGTCCAAGAAAGAAAAGCCAGGTGGTTTAAGCATGGCCAATTCCATGATGGGCCACTGGCTGATTCAACGTGAAAGAAGCACTGCATGAGGTGAATTTCTCTACCATCATCAGTTCCATGACCTCCCTTGTGAGTGCTCTTCAGACTCGACGTATGGAGGACATGGACAGGGATGGACTTCCAGAGATTTCAGCAACGCAGCTCAGGTGGCATCAACAGTGATGCTTCACTGATCTTTAGTGATGGTTGGTGATGATAAGGATCGTTGATGGTGGATATTGGTTGATGATGGTTGGTACTGACCATATATAACTATATGGTTTGTTAGCTGCCAGCAAGTAGTATTTGTGTGAAACCATTCATCTCACTGAATTGAAGAGCCATGATGCCAGATGTAGGTTACACATGGGGAGGTGGTGAGCGCTCGCAGGAAACACAGCAGTTTGGTCTTCTCCGACGCTTCTTGCGCATTAACAAAATCCCATCGAACCTTGGGCAGCGCATTACACGTTTCTTACAATACACCTACCATCAGCGAGAAACCAATGCGCATGATCCCTACATCCTCGACTACCTCTCAAAAGCGCTGAAGGCCGGAAGAGCCAATGCCACCATATGCCACCCATGTTTCAGTACAACATTCTTTGTGCGGGATCATGGCCACATTGTAACCAAGTCCCATCAAGTCCCCAAGATGGTGAGGGCCTTCCAGGATGCGCTAGTGAAACATGATGAAACAGCTGGCAGATCAGAGCGGAGGCCAACCAACCATGGAAGGGTCGCTCTGCCCAGGCTGAGCTGCAGTTGGCCCGCTACACAGATTGCTTGTCTCATTTGCCTTTTCTTCGGCAGCTGCAGGGCGGAATGAGTTCTCAAGAGGGGCACATCATGCAGACTTTGGCGCAGAGGGCTGTGGCGATTTTGGATTCCGCCGAGGACGACGTGGTCTTCTGCCACGGTTGCATGGTGGCACGATGTGGCACCATGTAGCACCATGTGGCACCATGTGGCACCATGTAGCACCATGTGGCACCATGTGGCACCTCCTAACCAGCGAACCCAAAGCTTGAGAAATGCTTGAAGTGCTTCAAGTGCTTGAACTTGTTCCGGTTTTTCAGGGCTGCGAAGATGGTCACAACAAGGCTGCTTCTTTTTTTTGCTGCGTTGCCTCTGTCAGGTTGTCGCGCGGACGCGACGTACTTCACATTGCACGGTGCCCTTCGATACCTGAAGAATGACGAGCCTCCATACCCGGTGCGCTTTGGACAGTGGATCTCGGAGATGTGCTTGTGGACCGAATGGCTTCATGTTGGCGACCTATACTCCGTCAGCCACCCGTTTGCAGCATCCAATTGCTGATGGATGGGAAAACCGAAGAAAAGGCCAACTCGTTGATTCTCCCAATGCGCC
Organism: Symbiodinium kawagutii; assembly: GCA_009767595.1. Lineage (NCBI taxonomy): Eukaryota > Dinophyceae > Suessiales > Symbiodiniaceae > Symbiodinium > Symbiodinium kawagutii. The sequence continues at coordinate 20,106 of VSDK01004392.1, read as the reverse complement.
CGCAGTAATACAGATAGTATTACTCATATTACTCATATTACTCATTGCTCTCAGAGTCTTTGGGACTTGGTGCATCAGCAGTTGAGGTTTCGCAAAGCTCGTGGCCATCAATGTCAATGAGTTTTGCAGCATCATTAGTAGTGCTGGTGCTGTGCAGGCAACGCCTGGCCGGTTGGGCATGGGTGGTTTGCACATGGTGGGCACCAAACAATGAAATACCGACAACATCTAGAGAGAGAGAGAGAGAGATAGAGATCTGACAACAGCAAGAAGAGGAGTCTGATTTGAATCTATAGTTTCAGAATGAATCATAGCCAACCATCGTTATTCATCTTTGTCCGTCGAAATCTAATATTCTTTGTCATTATCCGTCATTATCATGTTCGTCATTATCTCCAGGTTATCCTGGTGTTCATCGCCATCTTCAAAATCACCGACATTATTCTTGTTATCGTGTTGATTATTATGTTCAGATTTGTTCGCAAGTTTCTTCATTGTCACAGGGGATCCTGTGACATACCAAGCTGAAGGGCATGTCAAGACAAACTGAACAAACTCAACGTGGCAATCACCGAATCCACACGTCTCGTGTGCATCTTCTCAATAACAACACCGAAGAATTCCCCCCCAGAATTCTCTACAAGACAATGGCAGCTAAGGCAAATGCCAACTTGATTTACCTATGCCAGGTCAGCCGCTACCTGATGGCAACACCCTCCCTGGGAGGGTCAGCATCATCTATGATCCATCATACATCATCCACCAATCACCAATCATCAATCACCAATCATCCATCAATCATCCATTATCAATTGTTTGTCTAGTGCGGCGGTTCAAACCCTTGGCACTGCACCAGGTACAAGCCCATGAATATGCTATTAGCCCCTTGTTTGCACATTTTGTCAGCTGAGTTGTCAACGACACAGTTGGAAAGTGTTGGAAACATATCTCACAGGTTGTCCTTTGGGCCAGACTGATGCTTCGTATGAACAATGGACAAATTTGCCCGTGTTTCGGTGGAAGAGAAAGAGAAAGTATCTTAAAGTGTAAGAAGAATTGATTTTGGAAATTGCAGAAGCTAGAGGTGATCTCAAAGTTGTTTTGCCTGGGCAGATGCGTGGGGATATGTGGAGTAGACAGTTGTCCGCCTGCTGCGGTGAGGTTTCGTGGAGTGTTTGAATAGAGAAGCCGATGTGAACGACTTGTGGCAGATGATGCCGCCAGTGGAAAAAAGGCAATCGATTCTGAAAAGCGTCATGTGGAAGCTCGGCACAGTCTCAGCACTACCACATTCCCATTATCACATAGCACTTCACATCGCATCACATATTACCACTGTGACCTGCAAACGTTGGCACACCCAAGAACTCAATCACGAAGCCCCAAGAATTTGCTTTCTGAGGTCTGAATATCTTGGTGGTTCTGTCCCATTCAGGAATTGGAAGAGCTCCGCAAACAAGCTGTTGAAAGTGTTGCCTTCGGACCTGACGTGATTCCCCGGCATTTCCATGGAATTCACTTGCAGAACCTCCTGTTTTCCCTTCAGGGCACAACTTGCAGATGCAAGCAACCCCCTCAAATATTTTCAAAGGCTAGACTCCTTCAAGACACTCGGCATTGTGGGAAATGGGTGCCGCAAGCGTCTCAGCAACTTCAATCACTTATTTGGCTTGTTTTCTTGAGGCACCTCAATTTTCCCCGTCTTGCTCCATGCTTAAGAGTGCTGGAACCATGCTCGGTTTGTCAGCACAAGCTGGCGGAAACCGTCAAAAGGAGTGCATTGGGATGGCTATATTCACCGAACTGTGTTTGCCAACCCTTTGCACATGTTTTATTTTTGCCCCCAGTGGACCCACTGCGGCAGGATTTCTTTCAACTGTGTTGCACTGGTGGTTTTGCAGGTTTCATTCTGCAATTTATTTGGTCCTTACATATTGGAACGTTTTGAAGCCAAAAATTCCGGCACCCCCACCTACGAAGTGTCTTAAACCCACAAAGGTTAGCCCTGAATGCAAAAATCTTGAATGATGTCCATGTTTGCTGTTTACCTGTCTAGGTCAACCACTGTGGTAGATCTTTAGGGTAGGTGACCATGGATTTTAAAGAGTTTGCCAGCTGAATTCCAGACCTTCCCAGCATTTTCCTAACATATGCATTATTGTTATTCACCAAAAAATCTGCCCAAATGAAATCGTGGCAACTCCATTCCAGACCATGTTTCAGAGGATTCGGTGTTTGTTTTTTCTGGCATGTATCCTTTGGAACCCCAAAGGTCTTTCTATGGCTTTTGTCAAATGGCAAAGGGCAACACTCTTAAACCATGCTTCTGAGTACGCAAGAGCCTATCTAAAAGGTTTTACTGCAGCGGTGTTGGGCTTTGTTCAATGGCAGTTGTTCAAACAAAAAAGCCTCAAGTAGTTTGCAACTTCAGTGGGCCCCGTAGAGGGATGGACTTTGTCCAACGGGGAAGGATTTGTCTTCCCTTTTTCGATCGTTACCGATCGTTGCACGGCCGAGACTCACGACAAGCCGCGTGGACCTGCGGGCATAGGCAGCGGGTTGGCTTCACGCAACGAAGGCTCTTAGCTAAATGAAATCTTTGAGCCAAAAATGCAAATAAAAATGCTTCAATATGCTTCAATGCCAAATGCTCTTAGCTAAATCTTGTGACATTCCTTAACCTTCGGCGATGCTTGAAGTTGTTGGGTCTCACCCGTGCGTTTTGCGGCGAAATAGTTTCCGAGAACGCGGGTTTAGCCGTGCTGTTTCCCGCGTGCTACGGGCTTCTATTAGCCATCTTTCCTCAAAGAGGGGGTGCACATGACAGGCCTAACTTGCATCAACCTTGCACCTGCGATGTGCATGTTGGATGTTGGAAACTGCCCAGCATGAAGTGGCATTTGTGTTTCAGAATTGCCAGACATTCTTTCGAGCATCTCAGAGCCGTACTTCTTTTCGCCAGAAGGAGAGCTGAAAAGCAAGGGTCCAGCAGTTGGGGAAGAGAAAATCTTTTGGGGGCTTGAATATGTTTAAGGTAGCCAGGAATGAGCATTGTGCACATTGCCATTTGAAGCCTGAAGATGCCCGAAGCTTGGTTTCATCAGCGCTGCCTTTCAATGTTTTGCAGCTACCTTGTTCCTCAAGAGACGGGAGTGAGATTTCCAATCAGGGCGAGGTTGAAGCTTTGGCTTTGCATAGACACCGTGGGAACGTCCCTCGCTCTTTCAATACAGATTTCCCATACCATGTGATGGTGATAGCATGGCTGTAGATGGCTGTAGGTGGCAGTAGGTGGCTAGCCCTGTGTGGCCTCGCCATGGGGCGCGATGCCAAAGCGACTCGCGTTGCTCTTGGCCAACGGTGCCTACACGCTCCTCGGATGCTGCCGGATGCTGTTAGCTGCGTCAGCTGTGCTGTCCTGGTTAGACCACCTGCACCTGCACTGCACTCAGGATCCGAGCTCCGTTGTCCCGACCTGTGGAGGTCTCCGTCGCCTTGGCCGAGAAGTTGAAGCGGATGAACTTCACCGTCCGTTCTGCCGAGAATCAGACTCTCACTGGGATGAAGGCAGAAGCACTTCTTTAAGATCCGTTTTCTGTGCCATTAGTGTTGGAGTGGCACTGGCATTTGGTTCGTTTTTGATTCCATCCATTGGATGTTTTGGGACGATTTCCTTTCGTTAATTTGTTTTCTGTTTTGTTGTGCGTTTGCTTTTTCCTGCTACGCTTCTCATCCTTTGTTTGCTTCTTAGCTTTCTTGCTTCGTGGCTTTTTTGCTTCGCCGGCTTCTTTTTCTTCTTCTTTCTGCTAGCTCGGTTTCCTGTTTCTTTGCTTCTTCGCTTTGCTTTCCTGCTTCTCTGCTTCTTTGTTGTTGTATGTTTTTCTATTTAGTTGTCTCTTTGCTACTTGCTTGCTTCTTTTCTCTTGTTCTGCTTTTGTGTGTGGTGTGTGTGTGTGTGTCTGCGTGTGTGTGTTCGTGCTGTCTCTGCTTTTCTTATGGAGTTAGTGCACTCTTGAGGTTCTCTGTGGGTTGGTTTTGGTGCATTTTCAGCTCCTTCCAGTTTGTCGTATAACTATCAGCAACTGCGTTGGTTGATGATTAATTGTGATTAGTTGAGAATGAATTATCAGCAATTAGTCTTTGCCTTACAGTGATTAGTTGACTTTGAGTCAAGCTTCGGGGGAAGGTGCTGCACCCGCCACCTCAAGCCGCTGTCCCGCACCATAAAACCTGCAAGATGTTCCCAATACTGCGCCTGCCATTTGATTGCAGCCTCGGGGGCACCGCTCAATTCTGCGCGCACTAGTTTTTTTCCGAGTGCAAGAGGGCAGCCAGACAATTTCCCTCCTGGCCCTGGTGAGACATGCTATCCGGATTATCCTGTCGCAAACGCTTCAATTTGAGTCATAGAATTTTCACGTACAAAACAAGTCAAGTGGAGTTGCCAGCTTGCAACTCTACGTCCTTTCACAGTGCAACCCAATGCAACACTTTGGCCATTCTGGGTTCAGAGGCGGCCACCGAAGACTGGCTGGCAGAAGTTGCGGAGGCTTTAAACGCGCTTCAGTTGGAGGGGCACCATGGCGAAATGAAAGTGGAACACAGCAGAAAGATCGGTGCAACAAGCCGTGTGCATGCGTACCTTCACGAGTCTATTGAGGACAAGTTCTTGGGAGGTTGCGGAACAACAGATAAACTCCGTCCTTGCTGATCCTTTTCTGGTCATGGTGCTGCTGGGTGCTTCTTCGCCATCGACTGTGGCTGTCCATGTGGGAGAGAGGAGGGGGCTGCATGCAGAGGGCTTCATGCGCTGGCTTTGAGGGATCCGATCTTCCAACTGTAGACGTGGCATGACGTGTCGAGCGGACAAGACGGGGAGATACGGATAGCGCCAATGAGTTTCATCAAATTCTAAGGCGTGCTGGGGAATACCTGGAATGTCCTAAGATCAGAGCAGATCTAAGCATGTCAAGAGCTTCTTTGAAGGAGACCTTTTGTTTTTTTCGAAGATTTTCTGTTTCGGCTCTTTGCAGTGCTGGGCGTGTCCCTTCCCTAGTCAAGAGTCAAGGCGAGTCAAGTTACCTTGGAAAACTTGTGAGCAACGCATGATGCCAAGCTGCAAAGCTCAGCCTGTTTGCAGTTGTGCAATTTGCCTCGGCCGACATCCCTGACTGGACAGGCTGCCGCAGGCTACAAAAAGAGTCGGGCCTTGCCTCCCTAAGATGCTGGGATCGGGGCACTTTCTTGACGCTGTTACGTTTGTTTCAGTTGCTTTTCGTGTTTGCAGGAGGGGCTCAAGATTGCTTAGCTCCTGTAGGTATGGACAGTGCACCCCTCTCAGACCTTTTGCCATGGAAAGTGCGCGATCCAGCGAAGGATACGTTTTGGGATTTGCACAGGCGCTTGGGAGAATGCCCCTCAGCTGCAACAAGCGACGTGTGCCACACGGACACACTGGGGACATGCTGTGGACGCTGGGGCAAAACGGCCAGGCTATGAAGCCGAAATGAGGGCTGGCTCCAGTCAGCGACAAAGCTTTGGTTTCTCTCGGAGCCCAACCAGGGAAACAGAGCAATGATGAGACATTTTTTGTAAGGAAAACGCATAAGTGGCATAACTAAGCATTAAAATTGAACGGAGTTGAAAGTTGAAGTTGTTAAGTAACTTCTGGTTGAATTCTGCAAGTATTAAAGTTTAAATTGTTTAAATCGGAGTCAAACACATACTTGCGGAATGTGTTGAAATCGGAGTTGAAATTTTTGAATTCTTGCGAAATTTGCCCTTTGAATAGTCTGGAAGTTTCTCCAAGTTTCCTCTGGGCACAGCGAGGTGCGACGCATGGCTCTCAGGCGCCGGGGACCCGTGTCGTTTCGGGTTCCCTGGGAGCTCGGCGAGGCCCCGGAGGCCCCGGAGGCGCCGTGCCCGGCACTGCGTTGAGCCTCCTCGAGCCGCGAGAAGCTGGGCGAAAGTCCGCTTTTTTAGTTGGGTATGAAAAATGATATTACATCAAAAAGTTGGGTTTAAAAGTTTTAGTCATGTAATATCTTATAGTTTGAAATACGGCGAAATATGGAATACATCAAAAAAAATGAAGCTGGAAACATTCGAATAAAGTATAAGGAATTGTTTTTACAAAGTGCGAAGTTTTGAAAAATAATTTGCATACATAAATGTAGATTTGTTTCGATATGTTATTTCTCTTTGAATCCTATGTTTTAAAGACAATTCACAAACTGATCCTTGAAGAATTCTTCATAACCATACAATGGCAATAAGTACTCGCTGATCATGGCTCTAAAGGTCAGTCAATAATGATCAACTCAACAATATCCAGCAAGTTGTCCAACAAGGATCAGTTGCCCTCACTCCTGTAAAAAAGTCGCTGATGGCTAGCATGAGAAGACCCATTAACATAGAACAGCACTACCAAGACTACCAACTCATTCTGTCAATCCGAGGCATCCAGTGGAATGAATTCTCGGGTTTTAAGCCCTCCCTTCATTGCGCCAGTGCCGGCATCAGACGATGATGGGTCCGAAGTGGGCGGCCGAGCAGCAAGTGGCGGCGTCAACATCGTTCCATCGGAGCCTCCGGAAACACGGCTGCACGTTGGTTTGTATTGCATTTCATTTGGGGTGAACTCCATTTGATTTGGGGTCAGAAATTATGGGAAAATCGACTTGCGCAAAATATATCATGCATAATGTTGTGTCACTCTCCCCTGTATTTCCTCATAACCATTACAGTTGTGATAACCGATCCTAAGAACCAACACAATTTTTGTAACCATAATTATCAACTATCATTATTAGCAAGCATAAAAGCCATCATGATTAACCGACATTGTCAACCATAATTCTTAACCATCATTAGGAACGATCGTTGTTAGCCATCATTGTTACCTTATGATTCTTAATCGTCATCGTTGACCGTTAGTATGAATCGTTTTTATCAATCATGAGTATTAACCATCACTATTGGCTTCAGACATTTAAACCAGTTGTTCTCCTCAGGGTCATCAAAGATATCTTATTCAGCAGGCTGGAACGCTTCATCATCCATCATGGCTACTAATACTAAGAGCAAGAAGCTAACCAGCGAAGATTGGGAAAGGTCAGGATCAAGATGAGTTAAGTGCAACTGCGAAAGTAAAACTCTTGCGAACCCAACATAGACATTCAACAACATTGAGATAGCAGGATTTCAGCTGAGGTCCTGCGATCTTAAAATTGGCTTATACAAAATTCTGCGAAGTCCAGGTGTTGATTTTGCATACGTCAGTTTGCAGGATTAGCCTTTGGGCAATTAAAAGAAAGCAGGATTTCAGCTGAAACCCTGTGAAGTCAGAACCTCATTTTCATGACCTGGACTTAGCAGGGTTCTATTGTTTTTAGGGACTACATGCACTTGATTCAGTTGTGAGTCCCCATTGCTTAGCAGGGTTTCAGCTGAAACCTGCGAAATCAGGCCACTTCAGCCCCCAAATCAAGTGCATATCAAAAAAGGTAACCCGTAACCCCTGATCAAACGCATGGACATGTGTCACTATTTCAGATTGAGAGATGTTCGTCGTGATTTTGATTATAAATTGTGTTAAATTTCATTCAAATTGTTGCAGCACACTTTGAGAGCTTTGTAAGTGATGTCGGGTGTAATAATTAAAGCTGCCGCGGCTGTGTGAAGGTTTACCCCCCAAGAAGAAAGATTAGTTATTGAATCTTAATTCTTGGATTCTTTTCGTTATTATACAACCAAGTAGACCCACATCAGTAGACCAACATTCGGCAGAAAAGGTTCCAGGTCCAAGATCTTGAAACCATCTTAAAGCCTCAAACTGATTGACAAAATCTGAATTATTTGAAAATCATAATATGTTTACATGATAGCATGCTTCAAAGAGCTGACCACAAACTCACTCCCAAATCAAGTGCCTTTCAACCCAAATCAAGTGCAATACTTTTGCGCTATGCTGTGCTTGTTGAGGGTTTCAAACATCCTCCAACTCCCCAAAGAAGGGCCATGGATGGAGTGGGAGAACGTGGGAGAACACGACGGACGAAGGACAGGATTCGCACCTGAGGACTGCCAAGGAGACGCTGCTGCACCGCAAGATCCTCCACCACATCTGCTTTCGGCAGAGCTTGGTCCCGTTGGTGCCCGGCTCAGCGATGGGTCGGGGTCGTACTTCTATCAACCACTGGCGTGTTGGGCCCCGAAGCCCAAGCAATCGAAGTCTCGGCACGGCAAAGCAACAGAGACCCTGCGGAACACCACCGGGACGACATCAACGAGACCCTGCGGTGTTGTGAACCCCACGGGCCATTTCCGCAACCTTTGGGACTTTGTTGGCATTGGCCTCCTCATTTTGGATACCATGATCTTGCCGGTGCAATTTGTGAATGAAAATTTCTTCTCTCTTCACCCTTACTTGGCAGTGATTACACGGATTGCCATTTTCTATTGGATCGCCGACATCCTCCTCACGTTCACCACCGGATACTTGAAGACACTTGGCAGAAGAAGAGGTGCCAACCAATCAAAATAGGATAAACAGTGAGTAAACACCAATTTGTATTGTCAGACTTGCCGCACGGCGTAGGCACTTCAGAGTGACGAGGGGTTGCGATGAGGGAAGGGCGAACCTCGACGTGTCTCATCATGTCGCACCGGTGATGCAGCGGTGTTTGTCTCAGGAAGGGCTCTTTGGAAACGTTGCGAAAGAAGATCGCCTTAAACTACTTACGTTCTTGGTTGCTGCCAGATCTCATCGTCACGATCATTGACTGTGTCTTGGAGTTTCTGGGTCAATCAGCGCAGGGACTCTGCGATTGGGGAGAACTTAAGTTATCGAACTTTGAATTAGAAGTCATCTAATTATGATTTTTTGCTGGTGTTATTTCAAATAAACTTACTTTTGGTTAGCACTGAACTTGAATGAATTTACTTCCTTCTATAACTACTTGAAATGATGTATATTTCTACCGGGATAGAACTCAAATTGCCGTGAAGCAATCGATTGTCTGCATTTTTGGTGTCCAGCTGTGTCAAAGTCACCGAGGTTTTCTTCCAGTGCTACAGAAGCCAATCGCGCCAGCACCCGCGTTTTGCGGCTCTTGAGGTGCGAGGGGTCCGTTTACCAATTTTTTTCATTATCTTTCATTGTCTATCTCAATCTAACCTAATCCAATCTCACTTAATCTAGTCCAATCTAACCCAACCAGGTCTAATCTAATCTCATTTTTATCTAACCTAATCAAATTTTATCCATCCAGATTCAAAAAAATATGTCTAATCTTTCTCATCCATTCAAGCGATCTATCTATCTAACCGATCTAGCATTTATTTTTATTTAGGTAGAGCAAAACCGAACTTGATCTAATCCGATTTTTGCAGCTTAGACTAATCTAATATTTTTTTCTCATTTAATCTGACCTAACCTTGTCTATTTGTTTCTATCAGTTTTTATTTGAATTCTATAGATCTATCTATATCTACCTTTGTTTGCCTTTGCCTATCTCTACCTATATTTCTATCTATCTTTACCATTTTCTACCTGCAGTATCTCTATCTAGCTCTACCGATCGATCTATCTAACGATTTATCTTTCTTTCTATAGTTGTTTTGGCTCAGCTTGTTCTCGGCCACTTCCAAGTGCAACCAGTTAGAATCACAGCAAACGGTTTGTTGTTGCCAGCTGTCACTCAGGCTGCTCCGCGTTGTAAGACTGGGCAAAGTCACACGATTCACCGCATTTTTGCGGGATAGGTTCGAGACAAAGGCCAGGGCCAGGTTTGGTTAGAGGGCCGCGGCCTAGTTGCAAAGACCAGTGATGTCAATGTCAATCATTGTGAGATTCATTGGCCAGAATCAAACGACCTGAAATTAAAATCACTTCACCGAATGAGAATTGGAAAGCTGTGGAAGGCTCACCGCGGTTCACATCTGTTTCGTTGCCATGATGAGAAAACTTCGCGTTTTGATGTGGTCTCCCTTTGGGCAATCTGATTGTTTCGTCAGGTGGCGTCCATTCGATTCAGCTTGGTGATCATTATCACCGGCATGATGTTGCTGGAGCATGTTATCGCCTGTGGATGGTTCGGAATTGGTTCACTGGAATCGTCCAATGGAAAGAGTTGGCTCGTTGAGTACAATCTCAAAGATGCCCCTTGGCTCAGCTGGTCATCTCTCATATCTCATCTTGGGCGTGTCTACAGATGGAGGTGGCCGCTGCTGTTTGCGTGTGCAGTGCAGTATCACTGCTGGTTTGAGATGCTTACCTTCCAAGCAGTGAGCCAAGGAGACTTTCTTCAAGCAGTACACCACAAGCTTGAGCCTGGCCTGCCCTGCACGCCAATTCCACAACCTAAGCAAATTAAGCAAAGTTTCATTCGTTAAAGCGGGAATTAAAGCGTTGTCAGTCCCATGAATTGAAGAAAAGAATGAAGTAGCCGTGCTCAACTCGTGTAATGTGTCAAGGGCTCTATTGTGACAATTTGTGAGCAAGGAGATGGGCTTTCTCCCAACTTGGCATTGGGGGCACAGACATTGAAGCAGTCAACGAGACTCGGACGTGGAATAGAATGAGAAGATGTGCACAGATGGAACAGGGTGAGAAGATCCAGCAATAGGGCATTTCTTTTACCTTTTCCACTTGGGAGTGCAGCCGAGGAACGAGAGGGTATTTATTCGCTTGTGGTTGGGTTGATCTCGCTTGCATCTCGAACTGCAGTGATTAAAGGTGTCTTCAATTCATCCTGTTGCATGATCTTGGGTGCTGGACTGCTGGAGTGGATTACGCGCGCATTGCCCATGTGCATTGATGTTTGCGTCTCCATTTGTCCGGTCAAAATGCGAAGACCAAACAAGCGCCCTTTTAATTAACCACAGTGCCCCCTTTTACAGCCTTGGGATGACCAGATGTTTGTTACTGCAACATGTGCCTCTGACTTGCTTGATTAGAATACGAAACCAGCATTGGTCGCGGACAAAGCTGGCTGGTTCATGGTGAAAGCACTGCAGCTGAGTCGAGGTGACTTTCTCCACCGTTGTCAGTTCCATGACCTCCCTGGTGAGTGCTCTTCAGACTCGACGAATGGAGGACACGGACAGGGATGGACAGGGATGGACAGGGACTTCAGCCATGTCACAGCGCAGCTCAGCATTACTAATGAGCTTACTGATGCTTAATCAAGGGTAGTCAATGGCACTCATTGATCTTTCGTGATGGTTGGTGATGATAAGGATCGTTGATGGTTGATGATGGTTGGTACTGGCAATGTATATATATATATAACAATGCTTGATTAGCTGCCAGTAAGTGGTATTTGTGTGAACTCGTTCATCTCATTGAATTGAAGGGTCATGATGTCAAGACGTAGGCTACACATGGGGGGGGGGTCGTGAGTGCTCACAGGAGACGCAGCAGTTTGGTCTTCTCCGACGTTTTTTGCGCATTAACAAAGTTCCATCGAACCTTGGGCAGCGCATTACACGTTTCTTGCTATACACCTACCACCAGCGAGAAACCAATTCGCATGATCCCTACATCCTCGACTACCTCTCAAAAGCGCTGAAGGCCGGAAGAGCCAATGCCACCTATGTTTCAGTACAGCATTCGACTCTTTGTGCCGGATCATATGGACATCAAAATTCACCAAGACCAAGTCCCAAATTACGTCGTGACACCCATGTGGAGAGAGAGAGAGAGAGAGAGAGAGAGCGAGAGAGAGAGAGAGAGATTGAGAGCCCCATCAAGTCCCCAAGGTAGTAGGCCATCCCAGGATGGATTGCTTCCAAGCATGGCAGGGTCGCTCTGCCCAGGCCGAGCTGCAATTGGCCCGCTACACAGACAGCTTGTCTCATCTGCCTTTTCTTGAGAAGCTGCAGGGCGGAATGAGTTCTCAAGAGGGGCACATCATGCAGACTTTGGCGCAGAGGGCTGTGGCGATTTTGGATTCAGCAGAGGACGACGTGGTTTTTGCCCACGGTTGCATGGTGGCACCATGTAGCGCCATGTGGCACCATGTGGCACCTCCTAACCAGCTAACCCAAAGCTTGAGAGATGCTTGAAGTGCTTCAAGTGCTTGAACTTGTTCCCGATTTTAGGACTGCGAAGATGGTCACAACAAGGCTGCTTCTTTTTTTTGCTGCGGTGCCTGTGTCAGGCTGTCGCGCGGATGCGACGTACTTCACATTGCACGGCGCCCTGCGTTACGTGAAGAACGACGAGCCTCCATGCCGGGTGCGCTTTGGACAGTGGATCTCGGAGATGTGCTTGTGGACCGAATGGCTTCATGTTGGCGACCTATACTCCGTCAGCCACCCGTTTGCAGGATCCAATTGCTGGATGGGGAAACAGAAGAAAAGGCCAACTCGTTGATTCTCGCAATGCGTCCGCAGTAATACAGAAAGTATTACTCATATTACTCATATGACTCATTGCTTTCAGAATCTTTGGGACTTGGTGCATCAGCAATTGAGGTTTCGCAAAGCTCGTGGCCATCAACGTCAGTGAGTTTTGCAGCATCATCAGTAGTGCTGGTGCTGTGCAGGCATGAACACCTGGCCGCTTGGGCATGGGTGGTTTGCACATGGTGGACACCAAACAATGAAATACCGACAACATCTAATGAGAGAGAGAGAGATAGAGATCTGACAACAGCAAGAAGAGGAGTCTGATTTGAATCTATAGTTTCAGAATAAATCATAGCCAACCATCAGTATTCATTTTTGTCCATCGTCAGTATGGTTATTCATTTTTGTCCATCGCAATTTTCATCACCATCATTGTTCATTAAAAAATTTCCCAGGATCAGAACAACAGGGTTTAGATGAGCAGGTTTTTGGGGATGAAAAAAAATGCAAAAATATGTCCACTGAGGGGGTTAATTCACATGAAAAAAAAGGAAAAAATCTGTTCACCAGTAGAATGAAATAAGTGCAAAAAAATGCAAAAAAATGCAAAAAAATGCAAAAAAGGAAAAACACATGGCGTTAAAGAGAATCAAGTTAAATGCAGGTTCACGACATAAGCTAGAAAAACTTACATTCAAAAAACTGAAACTTGACTTGAATCACATGCGCTAAAGCATGAATGATCCTTTGCCAGTGTGCATGATTAGTTGTTGCACATCGGTCCTTCCTATGGGGTAACTTGTCAAGTTCCATTTAATGCAGTCACTGTCACTGTCAAAAAATATTAGCTAATGCAAGATAAAGCTGTCATTGTCAAATTTTACATGTTATGAATTATGAATTATCTAATGCTGTCGCTGTCATACTTATTTGCTATGAACTCTGTAATTGCCATTGCTGTCACTGTCAATCACTGTCAAACTTTGTCAGTCAGCCACATGTTGCTGTCAACTATTGTCATTGTCTTTGTCACTGTCTGTCTATGGGTTGAACTTTATTATGGTTTGAACGGATTGCTGTATCCCGCTGCTGGTAAGCTACTGCAACGAGAAGCACCTGGCGGCCTTTTGGATTGACTACTACCAGTACAACTTCTGCCAAGACGTGATAGTGGCTTTGCCCTCAGCCAGATGCAGCTAGTGAGCGCCATACAGATGCACGTTTGTTACCCATCCCATTCACTTCACTGCTTAAGTGCCATTTTGTTTTTCATGACTGCTTCTCAAACTGGAATCAGTGTAGTAGCCTCATGATGGGTAAACAGCGTCACTGTAAGTAGCCCCTGACAGGCATGCCAATCCCAGTTCCAATGACTCACCAGTGAATGATGAAACTACCCTACTTTGATGCTTTCCCAGTTGCGCCAGCATGTGCACATTCTGATTGAATGAGGTTTGTGTCATGCCCTGAGCAGGACTGAACACAAGATGTCCGTCAGTGTGTTTGCCAATATTCATGGTCCTGAAACACCGCAACTGAAGTAGCCAGACTTGATGCACACTCAATGACTTGATTGATGGATAGCTCACATTCATTCTTCATTATTCCAACATTTCTTTATAGCCAGCCCATGGGGCTGTCCAGATCATTTCTGCTTATGGAATGGAATTGGGAATGGTCAGAAATGTCATTGAAACAGAAATAGGAAGTAATTTACTTTTCATTTGCCCGGCACTGTTAGTTATATACATTGGCAATGAACTTTGCTCCAGGACTGGACTACGGTACACTTGGGCCTGCTGTTGCCAAGGACTGCTTGTATAGGGGAGTTTGGGAATGGCGGTGGCTTCTGCGGCTGGAGTGTCAGATGTTTGCAATCATCCCAATTCAAAACTTGCCGTGACTTGATTAAATAAACTTTAGTTAGGCACCGAATCAATCAATTAAATTAGCAGTAGTAGACCAATGAATGGATTGTTGTCATTGACATGTCATTGTCTGTCCAGTGGCTCTATCAAAAAGTCAGTGTCATCATTAAGTTATTATGGTCAGTGTCTTTAGTCATTGGCTCAATGGAGGCATACTTGACATGCTCCATGACCCGTTGGCCATTTTTCGCTCAAATATTGAGACTGTTCAAATTGTGGCCATGGTCGTTGGTTCGAAGTCTGTGGCCTGCGACCATTTGAAGCAGAAGGGCTTCAAAGACGTGGACAAAAAGCTGGAGAGGATGCTTGTCATGACAATTGGGGTTAAAATGTATATGATTCAAACGGGCTGATTGATTCCCCCTCTGAAATTGCTAACAATTAAATCCAAATTATATTTAGTTTTTGTTGTGGTTAGATTGAAGTCTGGGCACTCAAGGTCAGGAATTCCTGCTTCAAACCATTCCAGCTCCATCTCCAAATTGCCTAGCCATTCACCAGCAATTGGCAATAGATCAGTTTGGGCACCTCCTGAGGGCAACGATTGATTTGTGGCCAGAACATTCAATATTCCTGATGACTTTCCTTGGGCCACAATTCTTTGGTGGTGCACCATTTAAATTCAGTGTACCACCACAGCACCCCCCCTCAACTTGAATTTCAGGTTAAAAAATAAAGATGTTAAGTCCACAAGTCAGTGTCAGGGTAAAAAAGGTGCCAATTCAACATCATTTTGAATTCAACATGTGAAGCCACTTTGGAGTTATAAACTGAGACTGCATGTCACTTTCGGCTGGTTGTTGTGAGATTGCTTGTGGTGATTTTAATGCCTGAACGATTGCTTGGCGGCCTAGGGCCTCTACTTGCTGACTCTGGTGGACCCTTCGTCTGCAGATTCGCTGTGGATGCTTGTCTACTCAAATGTGGGGAATGGGAATGGGAGTTTGGTCGGCTGAATAACTGGTGAATTCAGGAAATCACTAGCAGTCACAAATACATCAGCACTGACAGAACTTCTCAGATTCAGATTCTCCCAGTTTTGGGTATTCTGCATTGGAACCAATTCAGGCAATTCTCTGAGAAGAGAAAGCAGGCGAGCTGGAAGAACAGATCTGGCTGGACACTGTCTTCTTGCAAGAAGGAGGTGGAAGTGTTCCTGGGATGAACTTAGGGGTCTAGTTGCTCAGCCATCTGTTCAAGCAAATCTAAGTAAGACTGACTGAGTGACCAAAAGCACATAATGTACTTTCAATTTCCTGGCGCCAGCTACTTGGAACATGTTAGCCATCAATGAACCTTTGTTGGTCTAAGGCTGAATTTGTCTCTGGGTTTTCCAGACGATGGCCACGCCAGACTTCAGGGAGGCCCGGCGTCAAGCAGTGGCTTGGACTGACTGTTGTTGAGTTGAGTCGAGAATTGGTGGTGTTTGCGTGTGTGTACAAGTTGGCATTGCGAAAACAAATCATACATGTAAATATGTTTGCAAGACATGACACGTGACACTGACACTTTATTAAAGTTTGGGTGTACTGTTGATGCGGCCCTGAGGCACAGGCAGGTGAATCCCTGATGGTACCTGCACCGGAGTCGTGGAATCAGTGGCCAAGGAGGGTGGTGATCTGCGGCCACGATGAGCGGACTTCGATGCAAGACTGGGGGCAGTGGAAAGGGCTGCTCACAGTGCACCATGACTTGCTGATCATGTTGCCTTCTGGGAGCCTTGTCATGATTCAGTTGGATGTTTTACTCCACTTGACTGTTTTTGCTAAAATCTAAATAAACCTGGTTGATGATCTGAACCTGGTTGAGCTGAAATGTGTTTTGAATTGGTCTACAGCATGTGTGGCTGGCCATGTGATCTAGAGTGGCTGGCCATGTGATCTAGCCCTTCAATGATTGACTCTGGCTTAACTTAACTCATGGTCAGTTAGAGTGCAGTAATTGCTGATTAAGTTTAAGCTTCCATTTGTTGCACAAATCAAGTGGACACCAGATGTCAATATTATTGCTTGATTGTTTGTGTTGCCCCACTGGCCCTTGCAACCTGATCGGAACTAAGGGCCAAGAACCGCATGGGAAAAGCAAAGGGCAAGGGCAAGGGCGGCAAAGCTTCTGGTGCTGAACAGAAGGTGATGCAGGAAGCACCCAGCCATACATTAGTGAAATTGCGTTTTAAAACAAACTTAGAGCCAGTGGTGTGTGTTTTGGCCAGTGATGCATTGTTTTGTTGAATGTTTTGTGAACTCTGATTGTCATCATTGTCAAGCTGAGGTCTTCAGCCACCCTACGTTTGGCACTGCGCTGAAAGACATTTTGTCTACACCATGCCAGGTGCTGAAGTTTCTCAGCTGCATTTAAAAGAGTGTCACATTTAAAAGACTTCCTCTTCTGGGTTCAGGCCACAAATCAGCATAAATTAATCCAAAAACCAATCAATAATTAAAGGGAACAATCCAAATTAATTCATTCAGTGAGCCTGGTACACCAAGCCAAACACTTGTCAAGTAGTTGCCCACTCACTACCAAGCTTTAAATTGCATTTCATTTTATTGAATTGCATTGGTGCAAGCTTTGACTACTACAAATTGAATGCGTCATTGTCATCATCAATGTCAATGTCAATTGTTAAAAGGCAACATAACTTGAATGACCCACCGAAGGTTTGATTTTAGACGACAGTCAAGGACCCACACAATCGGTGTCAGCCATCAGTGTTTTCATGATTTTAATGCTTAAGCAATATCATTGCCACCACATCCACCACTGCTGCTTCTGCTAATATCATTAAAACTTAAACTACTTAGACAACTGTCTGTTATTTCAAATCAATTAATAATTCATGTGTTTAATTATGAACTGAACTGCAACTTGGCTTGTTGAACAATTAATAATTATTATTTGTTTGGTCTACAGTTACTATTGCAACTACAACTGCACTACTGACACTAAGATTGTGAATACTCCCCTTGATGCTGCTATTATTCAATGCCCAATGCCACTACAGAGACAGACCAGTGCCTGACTGACTGCATTGTTATTTGGTTGGTTTGTTTTGTTAGCGCCATTTGCTGTCAGGATAAGTTGCCTTGCTGGCTGGCACAGAACCACTGCCCTTTGTTTGGTGATGTGGGCCATTTTGGCAGTGTCTTGGCTGGGTCTTGCCCCCACAGCCAGTGTTTGATGGTTGTGGCAAATGTTTCTCAAATTTGATTTGAAGTGAAGTGTTGTTTGATGTGATGTCTTACTAATTTTGTTGGAGGCATGCGGCGTGGAAGTGGTGCTGTCCATCCAAAAGATGTCCAGAAGTCGCGATGAAGATGTGGAGGTTCTGCAGGGCTTCATGTGGAATAGACTTGGCTGGAAACTATGGCTGGAATTTAGATGTCAGACTGTTGTTTGATTGGTTGTTTTACAGAGAACCACATTTGACATGTCACATTCATTCATTCATTTTAAACACATGATTTAAAGTGTGCAATGTCAATGTTTGGATAGCATTGCATTTCCATGCAACCCAAGGAGACAGGCGCATTCCCACATCTTGGGGAGCCATGGGTTTACAGAAGCGACCTGGGATGTGTTGATGAACAATGCGCTGGCAGAGCTGCTGCAGTCGACGTCGACGTCGATGACGCCCAAAATGCCTTTTGGGATGAAATTAATAAGTGCAGCTCTGACTCTAGTTTTGCCTTTTGGGCCCAAGTAATTGAAATTCGATTCAAGTTGATTTCATGACCTAATCATTCCATACATAGTAACATCCATCAGTCAATGTCAGTCAACACATTCTGACATTGGACTGGGTCGAAATTGCAAAGACATCATCCACAGTCAGCATCAATGAGAGTTATTGAAGAGATTCATGAGTGACAAACCGTATGGTCCATTTTGGGCATGCATTTGTCCTCACTCGCAGCCCCAGGTTCAAGACATTTACATCTACGTTCTGCCCATCATCAGCGTCATCGCCAGTGCAGCCACCAATGAAAAAGGTGACTTTGGATTAATTTTCAGTCTGACTGGCACATTTGGTTGTCATCATCAACTGCAATGAATCCACACACAATTCTGAGCTTGTGGCCAACAAAATCTGATTAGCTCTGTTTGTTATTATTTATTATTATTGGGAATCATAGCTTGACCTTTCACCTTCATCACTTTGGACCTGAGGCAAGAGCACCAGAGCCAAAGCCCAAGACTGTGGTGGTTATTGATGCACCTCCTCGAAAGCCAGCCCCTCCTCGGGTGTTGCCGCCCCCACCACCTCCTGTGCCAACTGGCGCAAAGAAGGCTCAGAGAGGAGTGGGTGGTCCTACTCCTCCTTCGGAGCCACCGCCGCACTGGAGTTTGGGTGATGAGGAGGAGGCGGAGGAAGTTGAAGTTGAGGTGGAGGTGGAGCCGGAGCCAGAGGATGAGTTGAATGAAGCTCTGGCAGGGGCAGCCACCTTGCTGCCAAGGGATCCGGTCATGTGCCTTGGGCTCAAAGTTTGAAAAGTCTTGGCTCTATTGAATCTTCCGTTGTTGAACCAATTTGCAAATCATCAAATGGTGGCATTGCTCAGCTTGCTCAACATCATGTGGTCAACCTTCAGGTATTGATGATAATTAAAAGTTCAGTTCATGACAGTGACTAGCAACACTTCATCCCTGGCCATGTGCTCTTGGCTCAGGCAAGAGATCTTGGATGATGCTGGTATCTCTGCAAGGGCTCAACTTCTATTCTTCCAGCTGGGAAGATTTTCGTTCTTGGGCCGATGTCGCCAAGTGCGACTCCTGACTCTCGGCCTGGTGTTGGTAGAAGTCGTGTTGCTTTATTTATTTGAAAATTTCAGATGTGGTTTGAACAGTGTGACAAGTGCTTGACATGAGCATTGCGATGACTATTCAAGGACAATTGACACTGTCAATACTGACAGGCATGACACATGTTTAAGGTCCAAACGATGATTTCAGTTTTTGGCTCACTCCATGAATTGAATTGTGACTGTTTTATTTATTTATTGGCTGGTCTAAGGTTCAAGTTGCTCATGAAGGACGACATTGGCACAAGCACTGCGTGGCTGGAGCATTGCGTCAGTGCCTAGACTAAAGTATTGTCATGGGAGTGACTGAATCCCCAAAATGTGCCAGTGGCTTTTTTGATAGTCACTGAATGCTTGATGATGATGCCATGCAACACCAGAGCATGAAACTCTAGCGCAGCTTGATGTTAAAATCAACAGAGTGATGTTTGAAGACAACTGCAAACATGTAACATGTAGTGTTACTAACAAGTGAACATATGTTGTGGAAGTTCGGTTCTTACTTTCGTTCATGTTCAAGCAGGAGCTTTGGCTTTGAACACTATGGTTTTCCAAGTGGCATCTTATGAAACAGTGGTTTGGCAGCACTTTGCTGTTTGTCTCAGGGGAAGATATGGCTGCGCTACAGAGCAGACCTGATGCGCTGTGGAAGTGACTTTGGGTGCCAGTGTGAGGGCCAACCAAGATTGACAAATTAGTTTAAATCGTAAGTCAACTGCCAGCACTACCAGTTTTGATCAATGAATTAGCAAATTCATCTTCAATTCCAGTGCGCTGGCAACCAACTGGCACCCCAGCACCATTTAGTGGTGTGCTGCATCCACCAATGGAGTGGTCATGCAGCTTGGCGGCTTGCAACATCCACCCGTGATGGCAGGGTATGCAGCCAGCTGACAGAGCTTGTTTGAAAACTGGGCCTGGGGAATTGCTGGCAAATCGTTCAACATGAGTCAACATCAATGACAGTCTGAATATTAGTTAACTTCTTCCTACTACTAACTAAGCAACACAACATTCAATTA
>VSDK01004390.1:144139-210233 GCA_009767595.1 Symbiodinium kawagutii | reverse complement strand
TGGGGCAAGGACTGGGAAGGGTGTAGGAGGAAATCCGGCATGCGTCCGTGTGCACGGGCAAAGACATGCAAGGACAAGGAAAAAAATCTGCGTGGAGGGAGTTGAGCCTTCGACTTGTCGATGCCAAGCCACGCACCGGCATCATGGACGCGAGGAACAAAAATCCGCGCGGAGGGGTGGTCCAAGTTAGACTTGGCAAAAATCCGCGCGGAGGAGCATTTAGGCTTGAAGCTAAAACTCAGACTTGGACAAATCAACAAACTAAGACGGACTACCTAAAACACGCCGCGCCCAAGGGCCGGCGGATTTCCATATCTCCCCGACTCTCCTTTTGCGAGATATCTTGTTGTGTGTGGAAGAAACTGATCTGCGTGCGGCCGTTGTGGCATTTGACTCCAAACGAACTCGTTTCTTGTGGCAAATGTACTGTCGACAACTCTCATGGGTAAGAGGAGGGCCGGTAAGGTCTAGTGGCTATGGCATTGTCCCTCGATCGCCGGACCTCGGGTTCAATCCCCGGGGTGCAACACTAGGCGGACAGGCGGGCAGCTACTCCACCCCTGCAGTTAAGGGGATGAGCTAGGGTGCTGCCCGACAAACCTATTACTACTCATGGGTAAGAGTCTTTGCTTGAACCCCTCGCTTCTTTGCCCCTTCAAAATCCTTCACTTCCGTTCTTTTGGGGAGGAAATTTGTGGAAATCTTGCATGAAATAAGTTGAGTCTGGACTTCCATTTGTTGAAGTCGCACAATGGATTTCTGGAGCAATTCTTGCGGAACTAAGTCAATTTTCCCTTTCAAAAGAAGCTTGACGCGAAGCGTTTGTTTTGATAGCTTGAAATTCTATTGTTGAAGTCTCAAACAAGATGCTTCGGACCGCAACTTCCACCTTGGAGGAAGTCATAGTGATGGCTTTTTACACTTCCTCACTTTTTCAGGTCTAACAGAAGACGCATGTTTTGAAGACATAACTTGCATAACCTTCTATTTAAGAAAATGTCTCCCAAACGCACGTGGCGAAGATTTTTTTGATCTTTGCACCCAAGATGCAAAGACAAAACTAAATATGGTGTAAATGGAAACGATGGAGGAATAGAAAGGTCCGAAGCTGCAGGAGATTGATAGGTAGATAGGCGGATACATAGGATTACCTAGGTAGATGGAAAAATGAATACACAGTACACATATGGATCCATGGATTCCACCATAGGTAACTACATACAATGCTGGATGGCAGACTGATAGCTCGGTAAACCTGAAACAAATCGATATCCATGTAGATAGGCAGCAGATAAGTGGATATCTAGATAGATATTTCGACAGGTAGACAATGGTAGATATTTAGATAGACGGATTGACAATGGTAGATAGAGATGTAGGTAGGAAGGTTGACAGAAAGGGAAATGCATACACAGGTCGGCACATGAAGCATGTACATGTATGTGTATACTTACATGCATGTATTTATTCATCTCTGTATCTATATGGTATAGATACACGTGTGGACATGTAGACAGCTGGCAGCTGGATAGATAGGTAGACATAAGACACATAGGAGGTAGAACGGCTATGTAGAGACACAAGATGGACTGAGACCGAACAGGCTTTGGGCTGATCAATCCAGCAAGCATTGTAAGCATGCGTTGGTTATGTAGACAACCTTTTCCACGCATGCATGGCATGCATGGATGCAACGTGATGCAACTGCCCCGGGGTGCGGTGAACAACCACCTTTGTGTACTTTCCGCTTTTGCTTCATCCTATCCTTACTGCTTCTTGAGGGTGAACGCACACTTTAGTCCACAATTTGTCGATTGAACTGAAGATCTACTTAATAACTACTTGCATCATTATTGGATAGTGTTGATTACTGAAGAAGAGAATCAATCAATTCACTCAATTCACAATTGTCAATGTATTCACTCAAATCCATTCATCGTAGCTTTTTGAAAAGGCACCCTGGCTCTGACAGCTAGGCAAGCTCGATCGACGGCGAGCTTCCTGGTACCTTCCAGGGCTTTGCAAGGCGGCTGGAGAGCTGAACAAATTGTAAGAAAAAACAGAAATGAATATTTGAATATTTGAGTATAATTTGGAGCTTTTGAATAATTTGGACATAGCTTTAATAGCTTTCTGAGTTGCAAAAAAGCACAATTAGTGGAATAATTTGGACAGAAACTTCCTCTTTCTGAGTTTTTATTCGCTTCATGAAAGTTCCTCTGAACTTTGCGGTGGTGAAGCGTTGCCAGGAGCGGAGGTCGTGGAGTAGGAACTCGAAACAAGGCACCATGCGCTTGTCTCTGCCTGCAGAAACACATTCCGTTTATTTCCATCTTGTCTTTATTGAGAATTCGTTGATGCCCAGGCCCAGACTCTCTTCTAAAGTACTTGGGATGGATACGTTGTGATTCTGGAAGGGTTTGGAGCTTCAATCAGTCCGTTCAGGAAAGAAACAGAACTCTGTCCACCTAGAAGAATTAAGTTTGCAGGTTTCAATAGAAACCTTTTTTGTACCTTCTTTTTTGCCCTTGTCTCCATCGGATTGGCAGAATCTCTGCCTGTCCTAGCGTCACAGTGAGGTGTTTTGAAGAATTAGAAGAATAGAAATTGGAAATACCCGGAAATACGTTCTCCCCTAGAATTTGAATAGACTAGTTGTATTTTTGAATTCAAATCAGATATTTAGTTATGTTGCTTGAATTGCTCTTTGTTGTCAGGTCGTGGTGATTGGAATGACTGCATCCTCTGCAAGCTTCGTGCGAGCAGTGGAGGCTCGTTGTAGGTCGGCAACTGATGAAAACGTGGATGGCATCGTTGCAGTTGCCCACAATGAGGGTGTCTCGGAAGCGGCCAGAGCTTCTGTTGGTGAAGAGTTCTGGAAGATACTGGTGAAGAGCTTTGGAAGTTTTGATCTGAAGAGTTGGGAGACTAAAGGGCAAGTGCAGAAGTTCGCAGAAATTGGCAGAAGTTAGAAACTAAGTTAGTCAAGTTTTTCTTTCAGAATTCACAGTGAAGAGAGGTTGAACCTCGCTGAGGCGAGAGCAAAGTGCAGAACAACAAAGAGCTTTTGATGCGGACCATTGCGGGCTTCCTCGTTCACCCAAACACCGGTTCTGCTTTGGTAGTATCTACAGGACGCTGACGGGCCGCGCAGCGTCCCAATCTCGACATACAACGCCAAAGAATTTTCCGAAAGGTCACCTTAGCATCAGCGTCGAGGATCAAAAAACTGACGCATCCGTAGTGCTTCGGTTGTGTCCTGATGTAGCTAGGGGGTAACTTGTTGGTTTACACAGGCAGGAACAATTGAGACTAATTGAGATTGAACATTGGATTTATCACTGAGAACCTTCCACCTGCACCCCTTGCTGAGCTTCTTTTCTCTTCGTTTGACCTTTTTGTCCTTTACATTTACTTCATCAATTCCGTCCTCTTCATACTTTTCCTTTGCAGCCTCTTCTCTCCTTCTCCTCGTTTGCTCTTTGCTTCTTTGCGAGGAACTCGTTTACAAATGTGTTTTTTTCTGCACAACAAATGTCGTTGCACGTGCATTTACAGCGAGACTTTCATGTCTTTTTTGCGAAAGCCAGCCTGAAAGGAGGTGCTGAGTTTTGGTAGAGCCAGGTTCGTTGAATGGGCGTTTTCGAGCAGGCAAACGCAGAATAATGTGGGGATTTGGCAAATTGTTTTTTGCTTTCTGTGTCTCTTGGGCTGAGCTTGGAGTTGGTACCTTTTTCTCCACTTGTCAGGTAAGGGTCCCGGTGAGGGTTGTTAGATTTTATCGCAGTGGGCTCCGCTGGACCCAAACAGCAAGGGCTCTTAGCGATGGTATGGGCAAAGACCTGAAGTAGAGCAATGTGATGAATGCACCTAGATCATATATCACGATCTCGTTATTGGCGGATATTCATAAGAGGAAGTGCAATTATGTCTACAATTAGACAGGCCGTCTAAGTCTTGTGCACCCAGGGATTTTTCATGGTGATGCCGTAAGATCTGCCAGCATCGCACCGCGCAATAGAATCTCTGCGGATCCTCAGGTGTTCCTCCTGAATGTCCATGGTACCCTCCAGCGGTCTGTACATGAGTCTAGGTTATCATTAGCAAAGCCATGGCCAAGATGAAAATCTTTATCATGGCGACGTAGCTTTGGTCGCCCCCTCCCGCTCTGTGCCGTACTTGCGGTGTTTTTTATCACGTATTTGTGCCGTGGAGTGCAAAACCATATAAAATGTGGGTAGTTCGCGCCTGAAGTGCTAGAATCAGCCCGCACATTTCATAGTTTTGGAAAGATGCAGCACGGTGGGAGAGCTTCTGAGCTTCCCAAGTTTGAAAACCATTGGTTTTTTCGCCTGTGGGCAGAGCAGCCTGTGGGATAAAACAGGTAAGCAGCCTGTGCGTTTGGCTGTTTGCTTTCTTGTGCTTGTGTTTGTTTGTGAGTGTGTGTGTGTGTGCGCGTGCGCCTGTGAAAGGATTGGAGTTTCTTTTTCCCAGGGCCAACGCACCATAAGCGGACCTCCTAAGTGACTTCCTCCTTCCTTGGTATTGAAAACATGGGAGTCAGGGCACTGATTTGCATGCCATTGTTCTGTTTTGAGACCTAGATGTTCTGGTTAGTTGTGAAGTTACCAAGTACAAACAGATGAATGTGTGAGAGTTCAAACGTAGACAACGTAGGCCTTGCTTTATACAAATCCGACTAAGTCAACACGCAGGAGGCTTTTATCCCCGCCCTTCTCAGATTTCTGAGTGTTGCATTTAAAGAAATGTATTTGTTCGACACATTTGACACATGTGCATCGTGTTTTTGCACAACAACAAATTAACAAAATACACAGCAACGGTTTGACACAGGTTGTGTGTACGCGACAGATCTCCCATGCCGAAGCTTTTGCAACGCTTCTGTTTACACGATTTTTTGGTTGCACACCAAAAACATTGCACAACAGATTTAATAAACACAACTCTGAACAACTGATTCCTGCACAACAAACTGTTTACACATCAGAATCCTCACTCAACAAGTGTTTTGCACAACAACGTCTTGACATGGCTAGGGCTAAACCTGTGCATTTTGTATCACCTGTGCAGACTACAATCTTCTATACAATACTTGATGGTCAGGTTTGTTTTTTACCCACCAAAGCCTTTCGTCCAAAAGTCATCATCCTCAGCATGGCCATCCGTTTTGTTTTCCTCGTCCAACCTTTCTTCTTTTTGCCGTTTCTTTTCTTTTCCCAATCGCTCTCTTCTTTCTCTTCCGTCTCCCTTTCTGTTCTGATTCTTCATCTTTCTTTCTGTTTCGGCGTTGCAGTTGTCTGCTTAGTCCAAACCTTTCGTTGGTACAGCTGTGACGGTCAGGCCAAGAACGTCACATCAAGCTCGAGGATTTCAAAGCATATTTGTTAGACTACCCTACTGCACATGTGCCGTCAGGGGCTCAAGAGTTAACCATACGAGAATGCCAAGAATGCTCTGCATTGACAAAAGGTGTTGAAGATGATCAAGTTTATATTTCTCATCAGATTTTTATCATTCGTTACCTCTGAATTTCTCTCGCAGCAATAGCGATGTTCACTAAGGCATCAGTTCCTGGAACTCACTGGGAATTGGCAAGCAGATCTTCAGCAAGCTGAAGAGGTCATCGAGAAGCTACTGCTACCCAGAGCTGCAGAGGCACGGAGATCTGGGAGAACGGATTGGAAGATAGCTACTGTGCTTTCTAGGAAGGAAGATAGCCACTGTTATGACAAGTTATGACTATTCTTTTGCTTTCTTTCGCTTTCTTTCGCTTTCTTTGGCTTTCTTGGTGTTTGTGTATGTTGGTCTGCTATCACATCGTCAAGAAAGCAGATTCGGATTCAACGACATCGCTATTCAATTGCATTGTCACATATCCTGCAGAGACTATGTTGTTTTTTTTTTCTGGTCCTCCACGCCAGTACAAGCGAAGCGAGCAGCCAGTCTCAGCCCTCCGCATCGCACTGCAATGCATCTTGGACTGAACAAGTCATGCTACATGCAGAGAATGAGATGAATCCAGTAGTTGAGGACAGAAGAAACGATGACGACTGGAATTTCTCCAGTTGGAAGAAGTCAAGATCAAAGTTAATTGAACATTTATAACTTCATTTAACTTCCAAAAGTCTGAAGTCACTTTGACTTGTCACTCGAGTTGTTTCCCAGGTGGAGGCTCGGATGCCTTCAGTGGAATCACTGGAAATCCGCTGGTGGGTGAGGTCTCAAAGCTCCTGCTCACAAGAGGCGAACCTGTCCGCGACAACCGAAGCGAAGCTCCGACCATCGACCGCTTGACCCAACGAACCACGGAACAACATGCGCAACATACCGCAGGGGTACAAAAATCTGCACCTAGCCTAGCTGGATCTAACCTACCTGTGCTTAAGCAAAACTTGTTTCCTGAACATTCGAAACAGTTAAATAGGTCCAATCGTTTGCGTTTCGCTGTGGTCTCGAGCTCACCGATGTACCTTTGCCAGGCGGCCTTGCCCTCCTGGCTGAATCCCCGGAGCTCGTTGGAGCTGAAGATTTCATTTTGGCCAATTGCCAGAGCCTGGAAATAGCGAAGAAATTCCTGATGATGCGCCGAAGCCGCGAAATGCATGCTAGAAAGAAATATAGATGCATTTCACTCATTTCTTATGCATTTCTTGCGTATGCATTTCTTACGCATTCTGTAGCTCTGACAAGAAACTCAGATCGAAAACTGCGAGCAAAGGACCGAGCGGTACAAGCAATATGCGTCGCGACATGGTCAAGATGCTGCAGGGAATCCTTCTGGTGGGAATCTTTATCGTGGACTGTACAACATAGTGATACTCGCCAGATAACACGTTGTGATTTGTCTTTTTTGTTGCCCAATTCTTTGCGCGCCTGGTGTGCCGGCGTGTTTACGTCCAGTATTAGGGGCAGCGATGCGGTCAAGATAAGCAAACCAATAGAAGCGGTATCCGATTCTCCCAGACGGTCAAAGATGCGCAAAAATCCGAGATTGCTACCTGAGGATCAAGAGTTTGGGGGCATCTCGCAAGAAGCCTCCGGATGTTTGCTTGAATGAGTGCATTGAATACAGTGCGAGACTACGTGGTGATGAGTCAGGTCAGCGAGTGAATGTCTTGCCGTAGAGATTTGAAAAAGGCCTCAATACGCATGATTTTATGCAAACATGAAAACACTTATTTAAAACATATACTTTCCTTCTTTCTAAAATATGTAGACTAATGTAGACATGTAATTACTCTCTACTTTCTGAGTTGTGGTGCTTGGATGTGTGGCAGGCTACTACTTCATGGATTCACCCGGAAACGACCTTGAATCCATCGCTGGACAAGTCGCCAGTGGCTGCAACGTGATATTCTTTGTGACGGGAAATGGAGTCCCTCGTTGTCCAAGAAGTCAGAGCCATCATGCTACAGCTGCCACAGTCATCCAGTAGAATGTGAGGAGCAAATCAGATTTGTAGATACTTATAGATATTTATAGATATTTATAGTAGAGTCTTTTCTCTGTACTCTTTGGCACTCTCTACTTCCAGGCCATAACCAACTTTCCTTTCGTGCCCACGCTGAAAGTTGTCACAACATCTGGGCGATTCCATATCCTCGAGAAAGATATGGACATCAATGCGGGTCTCCTCAAAGAAGGCGTTGATATGCCAAGCCTGGCTGCCACAGTCTTCCAAGATATGAAGCCTGACTGCATTGGATTTGGTTCTGTGGATCTGCCGAACAAAGAAATATGAAAAAAATGAAGAGAAGAAAATGAGTCTTCGGCTGGCAGGGAAGAAAGGAAGTATAGAAACACGGGAGGACCAGACTGAAAGTAGGAAAGATGAATAAAGATGACAGAAGAGGGCAAAAAACAAAATGAGGAGGGAAGAATCAATCGACGTTGCATCCTCTTTACTGAAATTAGGCAAGTGGCTTGCAGTATAGAAAGTGGCTGACATATTTCGCAAAGGATTTCCCAAAGGACTCCAAAGGATGCCCTGTCGTATCTAAGGATCAGAATCGCATCGGGTGGGAAGAGCAAAGGTGAGCTCGCAGGCATTAGCCAAGTATCGATTTGGCGAAATTGGTTCCTGGATGACTCCCAGCAGTTGAGCGACTTGCAGGCAGACCAACTTGAAGCAACTCTGTCAATTAGGATACAACATGTTTCACGATGTTTATCATACATGTACATGTACATGTACATATATGTATAATATACATGTGTAAATGTATTATAGTATAGAAACACATAATCAATCTCTCTTAGACCAAGGTTTCTGTGACACCCAAGGTATGCGAAAGGTTTTGGATGATTCGTACCACAACGCGTGCCAAGAAACACCCAAACATCCCCCACAAGAAAAGCAGAAAACATGCTCCGACCACACGCGCAAGCGATGCTGACGAGTCGTTGTCTGACACAAGAAATCTAGTGGATGAAACAAGTGGAATCCAAGAGACAAGATGAAACAGTTGTAGATTTTTCTCAATTTCAGATAGATTCATGGGATTCATTCAATTTTCCCTGTTGCAATAGAGTTTGCCGACGAGCACTTTGTGAGTACTGCTGGAATTTGGGCCATGGAAGTCTCAGGATGCCATGCGATGCCATGAAAAGACCATGTGATGCCATGTCGTTTCGACAGGCTGAATTCAACTTTGAGCAGAAAGATCTTCACGGGCCCAGTCTGAAGGTCAAGTGGCTTGCCAGCAGAGAGTTTTCCATGCGGTTCCATGTCATGAAAGATGTTGATCTCAAGCCTCTTGAGTCAGTCCAGTGTGAGTTCTGCAAGGCAAGAGTGGCTTCCTTCACTTTCTGGGGAAGACTTCGTGAAGGACATTCGTAAGGGCACAAAGTCACTGGAATGTTTGCCTCCAGTGAGCCTGATTCTGTCCCTGGGCGTAAAATCTCTGGAGAGAATGCTGCGATCTGCTTGCATCTTAAGACATTTTGTTTGTCTCTTGGTAGATAGGACATTGGTTCTGCTGTTTGGACCACTTTCCCTTCACAGTCCTGGGAAGCAGTCTGATGTTCTCTTGCAAGGCCGACGAGTTTATGTTCATCGGAGGTTGCCCGACTTGCTAGCTCGAGGCGCGTTTCAAACGCTACCACAGTTGGATTGCACTGAGCTTGAACCGCGTTTTTGCTTGAAGGCTCAACGAAGAAACCGGAAGCGATCAAAATGACCAAGACAAGGTGCTACTTAGATGGCCCTATTCTGTGTGCTGAGCCTTTTGTAGCTTTTAGCTACTTTTTACTGTTTTTTCACTCTTGATTGTGCTGCTTTTGGAGCACGTCATCGTTGTCTTTGCTCCACAGGTTCGGTTTGTGGCCTTGCCACATTCTGAAGGATGTGGTGGAGCTGGCGGACACCAATTTGAGACGATCTTTCAGAGGGTGCGATTGGTTCAGACTTGGAATTGACTTCACGGCTTGCTTCTATTTGACCTTGTTGCAGCAATGGTACAGGGATCTTTGTGTGTGCAAGGTGATGCTTGGCCACCTACTACATCCTCAGGTGCAGAATGGCATTTTGCTGGAACATGGGTCTGAACCTCACCATTTCTTGGGATCTCAACAAGCATTCTGTGTAGAATTTGCAAGCACCAAGTGCTCAACGAGGTGCGAGAAAACGCACAACGATTGGTTTGCAGAACGCTTGACTTCAAGAGGAGTCTCTTTGGATTCCTTTGGATGGGCTTCGGTTCAAGCAGATGGTGGTATTGAGGCACCGCGAACGGGCAACTATGTTCATGAAGACGTTAGTCAAGCAATGTTGACGATGGCAAAAGAGTTGAAGTAGACCTTGAGTCGTGCGAGGCAGTTTACGCGATGATCAAGAATTTCTTCAAGGTTGGATCAGATGGATCGGGAGGTCAAGTGCTGTAGGTAGGGCTTGAAGAGACGCTTCAGTGTCTGCAGAATTTTCAAGACAGATTTTTTTGAAGTTAAACAAGCTAAACCTGCCACAAAGATCAGTTTACACATATCCATACAGTTGTCTCAAAGTTTCACGCATTTCTTGCAAGTATGTTACATTCATTGTTATACTTTTTTTAAATCAAACATCTTATTTTTTCTACACTTAAACTTCTGATTGAACTTCTTCTCTTACAGTATGCAATTTGATCCATTTGTCGCTGCAGGAGCCTCGACCTCAAAGGGCATTGCCCCCGCAAGCGTTGCGCCTCGCTTTGCTTTCCGGCGAATGTGGCCCTGCTGAAGCTGAGTTCCTTGCGACCATGGTGCGTTACGTGGTCCTCAAAGGAGGCAGCTTCTGTAGGCACTGTAGGCACTGTAGCAACGAGTTGCAAAACAGCAGTAGGACAACACAAATTGGACAACACATTGGATTTGGACACGTGGACACTATGCTGATCTTTGTTGGCGCGGCTGAAGTTCGCACTGTCTTACTGTGGCACTGAAGGTCAACACTTCGCTGTGTCATGTTAGGCACGGGAAACTCCAAAACCAAATGGTGGTTTCTCAGAATAGGGGTACCCCCAAATCATCCATCAATAGTCATTTATAGCAATAAACCAGCCATTTTTAGGGGTCCCCTATTTTGAGAAACCACCAAATGACTGCATGTCCAAAACCATGAGAACGAAAAGAAGTGTCATGCAAGACCCAAGGGTCTCCATGTCCTGCAAGACTATCTTTGAAATCCTTTGAAGTGTGTCCCGCAAGAGTGTTTTATCAGAGTATCCAACAAAGCTAGCAACAGGGATTCCTCAAGGATTTCATATGCAAGGGTGTCTGACAAAACTGAACCAGTTTTCAAGGACCTGGTGGCACCGTGCCATCCGAAGAGTGTCCAAACAGAGTGGGTCTTGCAAGAGAAACACGGCACCAGGGTTTGAACCAAGCAGGCCTTTGAAAAATTCCTTACAAATATTTTGCAAGTCCCTAAGGGGTGCAGTGAGTGACAGATTATTTTGCGAAAGCATTAAGTGAAGATTGTATGACAAGAGTGCTTTGCCTCCTACAGGTATTTTGAGAAAGTACTGACGTTGCATGCTTGCCATCCAAGAGTGTCTCTTTTCGAAACGTGTGCCGCAAGCGTGTTGATGGTCCTACTACAAGACTGTTCCTGAAAAGAAGAGAACCCGTCCAAGTGCCATGCAATAGAATCCCCTCAGGGTATCTCTCTCCAAGATAGATTGGTAAAACTGTTGCGTAGCAATATCCTTCAACATATCCTGAAACATTTCGGTCTAGCAAAGTTTGTCACTCGAAAAGTGCAAGAGTGTTGATTCCTTGGATTCTTCCCATGGCATCTATAGTGTGCAAGTTCATTTCGCAAGAGACTCCTTAGCGATACATTTGTGCTTGCCCTCGTGTCACTCGGATGGCGGAATCCTCTTGTATCCACTTCGAGGACTCTATAATGATCACAAGTAATCGCAGGTAATGCACGGCAAGCTCCAGAACTCACCTTATGATTTCATGGTTTCTTACAAGTTGCTACAGATTTCTACATTTGCAACGCTCTGACTACCTGCAGGCACCGTTGTGCTTCCATCATCATCTCCATTGCTTGCCAGTCATGCCTTCACAGCGGCTTGCCTTTTTGAGGAGCTCATGAGTTGTCTTGCTTGATTTTGTCCCCTTGGGGTTGTTTTTTGGGCCTTGCCAATGATGCTCACTAGGATGTAAGACATGCAGATCATCATGCAGGCACATTTGGAGACGGAAAAACCACTTCGCCATCAGGGATGCCTGCGCCACGCCCCGCATCTGCTCTACCTTGACTAAGCAGCCTTGTCACCGCCTAAACTACTAGAATCCGGGGTCTTTGGACTTTTTCCCAAAAAAGAACGGTTTGTCAGCTGTCTAGTGCACCCAAAAGTCACACTTCCTCTTTATACAGATAAAAACAGCTCGAGGTATATTCTCTGAATGATTCTCTATGTATATTCTCTATAGTAAGAGCTTTCTTATTAATTATTCTCTTTCTCTACTCTTTCTCTTCTCTTTTCTCTCTTTCTCTCTGCATCTTTCTCTTCCCAGGAGTTGCCCGGCCAAGTCTTGGCTCCGACGGTGGCCTATGCCCAGATTCCGACGGTGGCAGGTTTGCACATCATGGAGGTGAGATTCTGAGCATCCCATGCTGCATACATGCTTTAGATGAGCTGCAGATGAGCTTCAGATGAGCTTAAGATGAGCTTGAGATGATTTTGAGATTCCTGCTCTTTCTCCCCTTCCCATCCCTTCCCCACATTGAACTGCGAACATCCACATGCATAACTTTCAGCACGTGCAATCCGTGCAATCTGTGCAATCCTCTCATTTTCGCTGAGGTCCCCTCCATGGCAAATGCTGTGGAGATTCTTTCTGGTCTCGCTCCAGCAGTTCATTGCTTCCTTGTTTGGAAAGGGAAGAAATTGCAGCTGCAAGCCCACCCTTTCGTGCCCACCATTCACGTAGCCGTGAAGGACACGGCTCTGCACTGCTGAGCTCTGCTTCTGTGCTGTGCAGAGAATGCCACTGGTCTTTGCAGCAGGACCGAGCTGAAAAGAGTGGCGAAGTGGATGTGCCGAGCTCAGCCACAGGGTAATCTGCGAGCCCGGTGGCTGGGCAACACATCACACCAACACAGAAACATCAAACATTCAATCCCATTATTTTATCTTCTTATTCAATCTTCTTCCTCCTTAATTTTTGTCTTCTCTGCGAGGCCACCCTTGAGCTGATGGATGTTGCCGGCGCTTTGGATGAGATTCTGCTTGCGATTCAGAGGGCCCTTCATGGAGTCCCAACAAAAGCAGCTGGGCTGCAGCTTTGTGGTTTCCCAGAATGGGGGACCCCCAAAAATGGTTGGTCTATAGTCTATAGAATGCGCTAACGCGCCGCCGACCTCCCTTC
The DNA here is from genome assembly GCA_009767595.1 of Symbiodinium kawagutii. NCBI lineage: Eukaryota > Dinophyceae > Suessiales > Symbiodiniaceae > Symbiodinium > Symbiodinium kawagutii. The sequence continues at coordinate 197,351 of VSDK01004390.1, read as the reverse complement.
ATTTACCCGCTGAGTAACAGCTGTTGTTGGCCTGCTGTAGCTGTGTGCTGGTGTTGGCCTGCTGCTGTTGTTGGCGCCGTGAGTTGCCCTGGAAAAGCTTCACACCCAAGGTGGTCCTAGGCGCCGCCCCTGCCTGGCTAAGCCCGGGGCAGGGTTCGGCTGATTGCTCATGATTCATGATTACAAGTGGATGATTTGGGGGTACCTCTGTTTTGAGAAACCCTGAAATCTTGAGAGAAATCTGGTCAAAGTATGTCAATGTCTACATTGGTCCACATGCCACACCCCCATTTGAGATCTTTAGGCCAGCCTGCTTGGTGCTACTGACTTCTCAGTCACTCGACTGCAGAGCCTATTCGACACTCGGAAACTCCGAGCAGAGTTTGTTCCTTAAACTCGATCACTTCGTGGCAAACCGGACTGGCTGGGGTGACTGGACTACGCCACGCATCCTTCAACTGAGACGTGATGAACTGCTTCATTCTTCAAGAATCTTCAAGACAATGTTGCCCATGATCAAAGATGAAGAAGTTTCCATGGTTCAGGTGTAGGGCTGTCCCAGTATCTACTGAGGTAACCAGGGGAATCACCAGTGTGAGTCTTTGAGCCGTGTGCCTTGAAGCCTGAGACAAAGTTTTTGCTCATTCAGATGAATGAACTGAACTGAAAGAACTCATCTCAGTTTGTATTTGAACATTTGTCAATTTTCACCTCAATTCATCTGATTCTCTTTTAAATCATTTGAATCGATGAACTTGTGACACTGTTGAGTCGCACTTGGCGTCGCAGATTGTCACAGAATTTGCACAGCATTTTGCCTCAATGCAGAGGTCATCACATGACATAAGCGATTTAAAAAGGAGTCGTGAGAATCAAGGCTTCAATTGTGAATGATTTGGTTTCAGAACTGGTTTTGTGTCAATATCAACCAATCAAACAATGGATTCATGAACATCCCCTCAAAGACTAGTTAAGTCATAGAGGATGTTTGCTAGGCATACTGTATCAACTCTGTATATTCGAATCAGTTCTTTTCGGCTCTGTGTTGTGCCAGGTGGAACTAGACGTCCCATTGGGTTCCTTTCAGATCGAACTCGTATCAATGTGGCTGTGCTTGGTGCCTCAACACGTTGATTCGCGGTGCTGGTACTGCGCTACGTGTTTGCCAAAAAACCTCAGAGCCAAGCAGGTCCACGGTTGCGCCATGGTTGCGCCATGTTGCCCTTGAGGTCTCGGGCAATTTCTGGCTTGGCGCAAGACCTATGCTTTGTCTATGCTTGTCTTGGAGTTGGCAGGGCAGCAATTTGTGAAGTTTGTTCGGGCAGTCCTGGTCCGAGGTGATCGTTGGAGACTTTGAGCACTTGAGTCGGTACAGTCCGAAGCTCATTGGTGCAGACAACAGCCCTTTACGAAATGTCCAAGGATGATAAGAATGCATTGCGTCCATCGTTGTCCTTCAAACTCTTAGTCTTGTCGACGTTTGAAGTCTTTTGTTGACATTTTTGATAGATTTCGACACAGCTGTGGTTAGGCAGTGAATGGAAGGAGATCTTCAACCTCGGCAAGGACACAATTCCTCCCTCAAGAGTTGTCACCGTGTTTACGTGGCACTGCCTACGACATGGCATGCCATGGCCTTTTTTTCGGCGCAAGAGTGTTTGGTGGACATTGGCTTTGCAAGAGCCAACGCCAGAGGGTTTCAAGTCTCCTTGGAACTGCTGGTTGTCGCGGAAGTAGTATATTGATTTGTTTGTTGTCTAATTTGTTTGCTAGTTTTTTTGATTTTACTGCTTTGTTCATTCAATAGTTCATTCAATAGTGTGACAGCGAAAGGCCACACACACACAGACAAAAAATAGCAATTAGAAAGAAGCTCATCAGGCCAAATATATACTTGGAATGTTTGTTTTCAAGGAGGAAGATGAGGATTCATCACGCAATAGTGTTGAACAAAAGGTGCTGAGGAATAGTAGAGACTACAGTATGTGACCGAAAGAGTGTGACTGACCTGGAACAAACTGGATTAAAGACGCTTCCTTTGCGAACAATTTCTATGAACATTGTGAAATAACTGTACAGAAAGTCAAAAAGGTGTTGAAGAAACATGTTGCGGGGATAGGAAGGGTACTATTCAATTTGATAGGGTTGAAAGAAGTCTTCAGACAATTTCGAGTGTTTCAAAAGTAGGTGCGGCTGCGCCGTGTTTAGAGAACTGGCAAGTTCAGTGGTATCCAGTATCAACTTTTCTTGTCGAAGTTCTTCCGCTTTTGAGGACAGAGGTTTCCTAAGAGGTGAGCCGATCATTGAAATGCAGCAGTCTTCCCAGTCCCGGGAAATGCAGAATGAATTGAATGAATTGAATACAGGGAGTCACGATTTGTCACTGAAACTTTACCGAGGATGGAAAGGGCCGCAGCTATTCCTCCCGCTGAGGTGTGAATCTCTTTTTACTGAACCTGCAGCTGTTGCTTGTGCAATCGGTTTTTAACAGGTTTTTCAGAGTTTTTTACATGTGTTTTGGTATGATTTGGTCGTGTGCGCTTTTGCCAGGCCTTAAAAGCTTGGGATTCTTTGACAGCCTGAAGGGTCAACAAAAACATGTGTCGCGCATTGTCTTGGGTGGACATTGTAACGTCTTTGATGACTTTGTTAAACTTATTTCTGGATATTGAAACTTGTGATTTGACAGTCATACAAGTTTTACTTGCCGAGCTTTAGCCTCTTTTTTGGAGCTGTTACGAAGCCAAACATCTCAGCTCAAGCCTAGATGGCCCTGGCTGCTGCTTAAAGCCATGGCACTAGGATGTTTGAGCAAGAGTTGTCAGCAGCTGGCGAGGCCAGCCTCCGGGATTTGCTTGCATCGTTCTTTCTGTGCTAGTTTCTGTGCCAAATGCATGAAAAAGTCCTATCTTAAAAACCATATCTTTGCATATTGCAGTCTTTTCTCATAGTCATTGTACATAACGGTCCTAGGACGTCGCAGTTATCTCCACAAACAAAGCCTTCCTTCGCAAAGGCCACGACTCTTGGCTTCCAGCGCTACGCTCCGACGGTTTTCGACTGGCTCTCTTTGGCCAGAAACTTGGAGCTGTAGGATATTCACTGTTGACTTTCAGAAAGCCACATAGTTCAGCATATCGAAAGGCATCACTTGCTTGTCCCTGGGTGCTTGGGAGAATGTTTGTCGTTTGAGTTCCACTACTGACATGCTTTCGTATCTTTCGTTTGCGTAAGATTGTGTTTTCGCTTTTTGGCCAAGCTTTGTGGTGATATAGCAGGAACGAGTATGAAGATCGAGCCGGCCCTTCCTATTTGGACATGCAGGTGCTGGGTTGGAACGCTTGGTCCCGACGTATTCTGCGGATTTCTAGCGCAGTGGACTTGCGAGAAATGCACTTGGTGCATCTTGGTACCATGATGATTTCTAGCTATGAAAAGGTATTGAACTGTAAAACAGCACCGGTTTAGACAGCTGCAGACATGGACCTGCTGCTTCAGAGATGAGGTCATTTCTGTTTCGTTCTAACTCTAACGAAAGTACATTGATACGGAAGACCAGACCTAGCTACGTCTAAGTTCAGCGTGCTGCAGACATGATGCTAACGTGTGCCACAATGCCGGAACCGGAACACCAATGGCAAGTTTTGGCCAATCATCCAGAGCACAATTCCGAACAAAGCACTGCACATGTGCTGCAAAGCAGTAACTATTTTTTCAGTTGTACTGGGGTTGTTCTACACAACTCTTGAAGACCCATTGATGACCACAGTGGACCACAGTGAAGTGTACAGACTCCCAGAATTGCGGAACTGCAGCCCTCCAGAGTGATAAGTAGCATCTGAAAAGAAACCGTATAGCCAGTATAGCATACCCGCAGCGTGCGCAGCATCTGCAGTACAGAAATGTCTCTGCCTGAACCAGCCCGAACCAAGCACGAATCCAATACCGATTAAGTCATTGCTTGTTCGGCCCGATGGATTCGTAAGAGAAACTGAAGTTCAGAGCTTGAGATTGCATGCTGTAACTCAACAGCGGGACTGTGAGGTTGATGCGCTCTCTTCTGACAATTTCCATTTCAATTGCACGTGCAATCCAGGATTTAGGATCTGACAGAAAGGACAGGTGGACTGCATCATTCCGGTGTCAAAATTTACACCAACATACCTTGACATCGACTAGGGTTTTGAGAGACTTGAAGTTGAAATCGGAATTGCTCAGCAGGCTACAACTCCGGTAGATCCCCGTGTGTTGGATGCCATGTTTGCCCCTCAAGTGAGCACTGCTGAAGCCAATCTTTAGCCATCAAGTCTTGACCCATGTCTTTTGAGGTATTTTCAGGTCGCATTGAAAGCCAATGAACGACATGAACAAATAACGTTGCAATGTCACTGCAATGCTATGCACAGTGTCTCATCAAAGATTGTTCGCACTGAGGCTTCCATACTACCATGGCCGTTTTGGCAATCCACATAGTCGCAGCCATTCCTACGGCTGGGGCCGTTGGAACTGTTTCAATGTGACCGTTCTCAAGTGACGAAGTTTGTTGAAGCTGGTCAGAGCGAGCTGTGTGAGGCTGGGATGCAGAAGAAGCCACCGAAAAGGCCTTTTCTTTGAAGCTGAAGACAAGACTTGACTCCAGACATAGATAGACATAGTATATACAGATGTATACAGAAGTGACATACATGGTATATACAGATTTTCAACATCAGATGTTTTCAAGTTGGGGTGATCCAAACATCGCGACGAGGCTCGACAGCAAGTTGCGCGACTCATCAACGCTGATGCCAAGGCTCTGAAACGCTACAACAAGTGCATACCAACATCCAAGAAACTTCAAATTTAAGATACATCATCTTCATGATCTTCATCTTAGAGAATGATCTATGTACGATTATCTCTAATGTCTTCTGGTGTAGCAAAAGCAATCATTTTAAACGCTATTGAAGCAGCAAGCAAAGCCTCCGCAAGCAGATTCGTTGGTTCTCACACGATGCAAAATGTAGATGCGAACGGCGAACTATCATGGCAAGCAGACCGTTTTGGGCAGGAGATTTTCTTCACATCAGGAGCGACAGAGCAGAAGAACCAAGTCGTCATTGAGAAATGCAACCAGACATGTCCTTTGAACTTTAGATTCCTGAACACCTCTTGCACAGAAGAGTAAAGTCTGGCTCAGTTGGTTTGCAACACTTGATGGTTTGCCCAGGTCCAACAACATGGCAATCAAAGGAGTTGCAGAGTTCTACGAAAACTCCGGGAAAAAACACATTGTGACTACTCAGACTGAGTCTGCCTGGCACGTTGTACTGGCCAAACAATGCTCACGTTGTGAAGCCTTCAAATGCAGTGAGGATGTTTGCCACAACGAACCTCGTGAGGCACAAATGTGTTCTGGCCTCATGCCGACGCCTGGAAGTAGATAAAGGTTGGTAGCACCGACATGTTTGGAGACACAGGGAGAAAGGACAGAGTGCACCGCTTCAATTTGGGCCAGGAGTGTGACTTACCTTCCTGTGGATAAGTATGGCCTTGTGAATCTGAAGGAGAGCTCTTCACATTGACATGAAAGTGTCCCACACAGAGAGGAATTGGGCGATCAGTGTTTTGAAAGCTGTCCCCTTCTCGGCACCTTTTCCCCCAAAGGACCTCGAAGCTGCTATTCGTGATGACACTGCTCTGGTCTCTACCTATGACAACTTGGAAGGAAAGGAGTAAGAATTTGAATGGAAAGGAAGACAGGAAGACGCTTCAAAGAGCCTGAGGTTCGAATATGCATTTGAATCTATCTCAATCTGCATACTCAGGTCTCAGTGATGCACATCAACAATGAGATTGGCACCATGCAACCAGTTGAAGAGATTGGAGAGATATGTGCCAAGAAACAGGCGCCTATCGACAGACCGGGCCAAATCTACAAACATGGACTGGCAGTCACTGGGAGTCGCTGCCACTGTCGTTGGTCTCGTTGGTTGATACCGTGGTTATCAGTTACACTTTGACCATCGAGTTCCTAGAAAGTCCTAGGCTCAGACCTGCCGCTGCGCAGGTCTTTTTCCACACTGACGCGGCTCAGAGCGTTGGCAAGGCCTTCCTGAGAGCCTCTTGTAACGAGATGTGGGGCACATGTGGTGCCACCTTGCAGTGTCAGGTGCCTGTAGATGTGAAGAAGCTCGGGGTAGCACTGATGCAACTCTCTCAGCACCAAAGCTTACACTGATTCTCCTCGTACTCGTGCTGTAAAATGCGAGTTAGTGTTTGGGATTTGAGATTCTGCAGATTCCCTTTCACGATTTTTGCGAGGTCCATCTCCGGTCACAAGATGTACGGCCCAAAGGGTGTTGGTGCACTGTATGTTCGACGAAAGCCAAGAGCCATAGTCTTAGCATGTCTGAAATTTCAAAGATGGACTGTAGCGAAACAAAACTCATCAAGTCAGAATGAGGTACAGGGACCCAGGTCAATTTTGTGAGGCTACAGAGACATTAGTGCAGGATTCGCCTGCTCCAGGTCCGCCTTCGCCCAGTGATTGATGGTGGGGGCCAGGACGAAATCTCCACGTATTTCCAGTTGTTTATTTTGGGCGAGCAAACACAATTTTTCAACAGGTACACTAATCCTGTTTTGAGCGCATTTCGAACCTTGGGAATCGGCCGAAGGAGCGAGGCATGCGCAGTGGAACTTTAGCAACTCCACCCATCGTCGGATTTGGAGCAGCGGCTGAGGTTTGAATACCAAGACGGGTGACACGGCAGATGATGTAACCAAACAAAAGCATTGAGATCAAGGTTGGTAAAGTGTGTGCATCTCATGTCCCATCAACAGGATACGGACGCCAGATTGAATAAGGCCTGCCATCGAACATCAAAGAACTGACGCGAAGAAAGGCTGTTGATGTTCCCAAGTATATCCAGCAGATTTTTTCATGCTTTGCCGCCCTTGCCATGCTCTCCAAGGTCTGCATGCAAGAGATGGAGAATGACACCCGCCATGTACAAAAATTGCAGCTTTGATCAACATGCGAAAAGTGTATTTCGGTCTCCCAAATGGCACATGTTCGACTGCTTTTCGCTGCTGGAAAGTTCGGTCAGTTGTGTCTTCACAGTTCGAGGCACTTTTTTGGCATCGGTTTGAGGGATTGATACATATGCAAACATCACATACATGTGGACATGCACATTCAGATACATAGATCATCATAGAATATCATAGATACATATCTGAAAATGCACACATCACACATCTGAATGTGTATGGGCATACACATGTTTGAAAGAAACAACATTGCATCGGAAAGTTCAACTTTTGCCATGCCATCGCCAAGGTACAAGCGGATGCATGATCAGATCACAACCCAGCTACCTCAGATTACCCTTAACGGGTCGCCATCACAGAGGCAGAGACTCACACAGCGCGTCACTTTTAGAAGTCGCGACGTTACAAGGTCAGTTGCTATGTCAAATGCTATCTACGCTAAGTCGCTAAGTTATATGACTTAGTTTTTAGAAGTTGCTATGTCAGCCATGTCAAGCCATGCGGATCTCAACGTGTCAAGCACTTGTGATTTCAATTTGAGTTTCGCCTTGTCAGCATCAGCTTGGAAGCAGGTGGCCTGGCAATGTGAATTTGTCATTCGCATGTGTCGAGGGTGAGAGCCTTCTCATGTCAGGGCCTAGGAGTCCGGCTAGCCAGGAGGGAGAGAGGGCCAGGAATATGTCAAAATTTCTAATGATTGGCTTTTCGTAAACTCTTCACTGGAAGAGAAACTCAAATCTCAAAAGTTTTGCGCAAAATGCTCAGAAGCAAAGTGCTCGCAAAAAGGATTGCTTTGCTCATAATGGGCAAGTCCATGTTTCAGCTGCTAGTTTGCTGTGTTGGGGAGTCCCTTTTGGTGACAAGGTCACTCGCCAAAACGACTGCTGTGTCAAGTGGATCTGCTTGCACTAGCGCATCACTTGAACCGTGGGGTACTCGGATGTCGAGAAGAGATGAAACGCGGTGTGGCTTTTTTGATGTAGGAAATTGTACTTGGTAGGGGCTTCTCATTGGCTACTGAAATCCCCACGGAGTGCAAGGAGGGCAAGAAATTTCAGCACCTCTTTGCATCTTTCATCTCTACTACAGTGGAATTCTGTGCTTCTTTGACAGGTCGTATGTGCTTCGTGCAATTGGTGTCTCTGAAGACCTAGCGCATACGCCTGCAGCTTAGAAATGGTGCAAAGGATGCATCTAAGAGTAGGTAATGCTTAGAAATACATCTAAGCTCAATATCATTTCTTCACTTGACGGTAAACTTGTCTCAGCGAGTGGTACGACAGGTGTGTTCTGATGCCGTGAATGCCCGACAGGTCTTTGCGCTTTGGCATTGGCCGCTTCACTACAGAAGCAGAAGTGGTCAAGGCCTCAGAGAATGAAAGTGGGCGTGCTGCTGCTGCTGTTGTTGTCCCCTCGCCAGCCATGCTTGCTCTCATCGTCTCCGCGTTGGTGTCTATCACGTTCTTGTTGCCGTTCTTGCTGTATTTGTCTTGGTGCAGTTTTTCAGTAATTCCAGTTGGTGTAGCTGGTGCTATTGTTGCTAACATTGTTGTGGCTGTTGCTGTTGTTGATGTTGTTGTTGCTGTCATTATTTTAGTCAGTTGATTCTGGTTGTTGTTGCTATGATGGTGGTCATTCTTCATTTCTTCATTGTAGTTCTTATGATTCGATTTGTTACTATTCTGGTGATTTATGTTGTTGTTCTTGTTGAGAGTGTTTATATTAATATTCTTGTTGTAGTTTTTGTTCTTGCACAGTGGGGCGACCTGCACAGTATTTTATTTCACATGCAAAGTTTTATCGCAGTCCATTTGCTAGACTTTTCTCGCCATATTCTCCCTGCTAGGCTTTCACCACCATCGGCCATCATGTTCTATTTGCTAGCTCGTAATTGTGCGATGTATTCGCATTTTTTTTGCCGATAAAAGTATGTGTTGTTTTCTTTCCTAGTGAATGTCATGCAGAAGGTGAATAAGACATGACACGGCTGGAGGTGTACTGCCACAACGCAAGTTCCTTGCTTGCCATTCTTCCCAGTTCTTTTCTTCTTGTTCCCTGTTCGTTCCTTTCTGTTTTTCCTTCAAATTAGAATCTTAAAAACAATCATCCAAAGTGGATCCTGGACATTAACCTTTGCCAATTCCCTTTGTTCAAATTGAAACGTTTGGCTGTTGGAGTTGGATCCGCATGAAGACTCACGTTTTCTTGGCGTTTTACTGTGAGTGTGCCAAAAGGAATCCGGCAAACTCATGTTTTCTTTGTAAATCACAGCGCTGATCCGCGTTCCTTTCCGGCTTCCCTCAAGTTTCCATGATCTCCGCACAAGCATCCGAACTTTTCATCTTTTGAAACTGGCTCGAAGGAACTTCTGCGATCCGTAAGAGGATTCGAGGATGGCTCCTGTAAGTGGACGATGAAATCAACCCCCGACCATGACACAAAAACAACCGGCACCCTCAAATTTCAATGTTGAAGTGCTTCAAGCATCCAGCTGTGAAGAGGCTTGTTTTGCATGGTTTCATGTGGGTTTTGAATTGTTCACAATATCAGCTGAGGGAGACATTCAGTATAGAACTGCCTGCTCAATTTGTCAATTTGGCATTGTGAGGGGGGAGGGCTTGCCATCATTTCCTGATGATGATCTTACTTTTTTGTTTACTTTTTTTCCAATGGTATGGACAACCAGGCAACCATCCGTCTATTCACAAAGGTAACAACACACATGTGAAAAACGAAAGGAACAATCCAAAAGTGAGAAAATTCAGCTAGCAAGGTGACGGCTGTACCCTTTTTAGATACGGTGTACTACAAATTGTCAAGTTTGATTTTGTTTGGGCAATATCAACAACTGAACACATGATTCTATCTCCGGGTCCCCTCTACAGTGCAGTGGAAGAGTACGTCGCCTCTTATACGTTCAAGAATACAATATCCTGCAAGAAATCCCGTAACTATGCATCTCTAAGAGAAACACTTCCCAGAGTGTCCTACATGGGTCTTTCTCAACAGCATTCCCTAAGGCAACAGTGAACAGTCTGCAAAAGCTACACGGGAATGTCGATGAATCACTCCAAGAGTCCATGTGAAAGGCTCCCAAGGAGGGATGACAATGATTTTTTTCGAATGACAAATCAAAATGATGAAATTGTAAAAAACAAAGATACACATGACAAAACAAAACGAGGAGCACATGATAAAACACATGATAAAACATATGATAAGACACATGATTTCCTTTGAACCCCTTGATCTTTGTCAAGCCGTCGTGCAGAAGTCGCTCTTATTTTGCATCCACTTGCTTGGCCGTCCGTGTGTATTTGTCCATCCATCCATCCGTCCTTGGTTTGTTGTCTTTGAAATGGTTGTTTTTTCTCTAAGATGGGTTGCTTGTGCTTATTCTCTACTTTTCGCATTGCTTAAGTTCAAGAACAGGAAACACGCAATCTTGCGGCTTGCAGTGCCTTGTTGATGTGGAAACGAATTCGCAATTGTATTTGTAGTCGTGGAAGTGTGTTGAACTCCTCGCAAAAGTAAGCATTTCTTTGAATTTGAGAGCTCAGGACAGGACTGTTGACGAGGTTGTTCGAGAGGCGGTCATGAAGCACATGGGAGAAAGCATGAATGCAACTGTCCAGATGAAATCGAGGAGAAAACGCGGGAAAACAGAGGACAAGTGACATTATTCTTAGATATTCTGGAAATTTTCTGTAGATACAACCGTGTTGTTGTATTTTTGTACATTTTCGATCATCGCCTCCCTTGTTCGCAGGTGCGAAGATTGCGGGACATGAGTCCTCTTTGGGAGCTGGAGCTTGAGGCTGCAGTCTCACATGAGCTAAATGGTATGAGAAAGCCCCGTGTTGTGCCCTAAATGTATTGAAGCACACCATGTGCGCAGTAACATAGAGCGAAGATCTGTGGTGAAACGCAGTTGGGATCAAAGCTTTTCTGAAATTTCGTGCCTCTCCTCGTCATGGCCCACGTTGCTGCCTTCACCGTCGATGCTCTTCGTCGATGGTTGGCCGATGTGCCGGGCAGCATGACGCATGAGCTGCTACCACGGGAATGGGATCACCTGCATGTGGTCTTGAGTACCTTGATTCACACCATCGACGCGGTGTGTTTCATGGGTATTCCGGCCTGCCCGTTGCTGCGTGATTACCTCTCGTGTGTCCTCGTGGCCTTGGTCAACTATGGTGGTGCCGTGGTCGAAAGAGAGCACGCCTTCATGCTGGAGGAGCAGATCACCCCCCTCGACGTCGCCCAGGAGGCCGCCCAACGACGAGCCCTGGTGACTGAGATCACTAGGTTTTGTGCCGATGTCACCCAATGGCTCACCGCCCAGTCCGAGGGTCAGCAGAAGGAGATCCTGAGGACGTTCTCGTGCGTGAGCAATGCATTCGAGTTAGCTCTCGACTCCACTCTGGACGATTCCATGCTGAGGTGGTTGCGATTGCAACTGGAAGATGTTCATCCAACGGCTACTGCTTTGATCCATGCTGCACTGCCTGTTGCAGTTCCTGGTCAACCGTAACAGCGTTGGCACGGCAGGGTGGTACAAATCCACCAAGGTTTTTGTTCTCACGCGAGACCACATGCCCGTCAAAATAGCTTCTTGGCCAGCTGCTTTGCGACTGCATAAGTCGATTCAGCATTCAGTCTTCTTTTCGTTAATTCGGGTCGTTTTGGGAGTTCACTGGTTGGCTTTCCCTTTTCCCCCTTTAATGGTCACTGGTTCTCTTTTGGGTTTTCCCCCTTTTGATCTGCCGTTTCGCAACAGTGTCGTTGGCATTTCATTGAATCTTTTCACTCTCACATTTTGCCATGCATGTGACACCAGTGATTTCGATGTCCATTGGCAGCAGTTCTTCACTCTTGGTCGCCACGGAATGATCACCAGTTTCACTGGTTGCACGTAGGCTCAAGTGAGCATGGCCTCTGATTTAGCAGGTGTTTGGACCGTGCTTCGGTCATGCCACCTCGAGGCCGTGGCCCCCCTTGTGTTGAAGGCGGGTGTCCGTTCCAGCAATGGCTTCGGATTGCTGGCTGCGGAGCTGACTGCTGCGGGTGTTAGTCAGGCTCACCTAGAAGCTTTGATAGCTGCTTCTCAACACAGGCCTCAGCAGGCACATGAGTCCCAGAGGGCGGACTTCCCCAACTTGCCCCAGTGGGTGGGCAAAGCTTCATTTCTTATGGCTGTCCAGGCAGGACACCCAAACAACCGAAAGCGGTCTTTGGAATCGTTGGACTCTGACATCTTGGCCAAGTCTACTCATCCAGCTGTTGCATCTCGCCTCCGGACCTGGAAGGCACTTGCCGCTGCATGGTAAGTGCCACCATGGCCACTTACACCGGATGTTGTTCGGTGTATTGGTGCTAGCTTCAAAGCTGGTGGATACCGTTCAGCTGCCCTGTACTTCTCTGCGGCAGTACAACACCAGATCCGAGAACTTGGAGACCCTGTGGAACCCATCGTGCACCATTCCATTCGAGATGCTGTCAGGTCCATCACACGTGGGTTGGGACCAGGTGCTTTGAAAGATGTGTTCCCAGTGCAAGCTTTGGAAGTCATCCCAGTTGGTCGTGACACTGACCCTTTCGACCTCACCAATGTGACGCACTTTCGTGATGTGATGATTGTAGGATGCTTCTTTATGTTGCGTGAGATCGAGTTGTCGTTCTCCAAGGCCGGCTACTTGACGTTGGATGGGGCCACTGTCTCCTTGACGATACCAGTTCGCAAAACAGACACTCAAGGTGCCCTTGAATACAGATCGTTGCTTTGTGCATGCAATGTCCAGGCACAACCACTATGCCCTTGGCATGCTGCCGAACGATATCTGCTTCGCCTTGCAGCGCGCCAGGACTACTTTTCCTCAGCGAGCTGCCCTCTATGTCCTGATCTTGATGGCCGAGCTCCTTCCAAACAAACAGCGATCAGTGCTATCAGGTCTACTTTGCAACAGGCTGGTGTGCCGACAACCTGTGCAGATCAGGACGGAACTCATCGTGAGCGTTTTGGTGGTCACTCGCTCAGGGTTGCTGGAGCGAGTTTTCTTTCATCAGCTGGAGTTGAGAGAGGCTTGATTCAACTTCTTGGACGTTGGACGAGTACCGCTGTGGAGCGCTACACCCAGAACTCAGGTCTCCTTGTGACCCCGAACATCCCTTCTCAGGTGTTGGCTGGCAGGGCGTTGGAACATCCCCAAGCTCCAGCAGTGGTACCATCTTCTTCTGGCAGATGCTCAAGCGGCTCTGTTGCTGCACCATTGACCCCTGCTAGGACGGTCGCTCAACCTTCCACTCCGATGATTGAGGCTGGAGCGGTCAAGGAACTTCGCTCAGCGCATAAGTCGTTGAACCAACTTGTGACTCAGATCTCACAAGATGTTGCGGCCTTGAAGCAAGCCGTCCCCACAGTGGAACAGGTTTTCGTTGTTCGGTGCAGGTCCCGGGTTGTCCATATCGGGGCCAGTGATGAGGTCCTCAACAACCCCGAGGCATGGCGAACCAGATGTGGCTGGCTGTATGGCTTGTCACGCTTCAAACGCGTGCATGGGGTTGCGCCGCCCTTGCGTTCTTGCAAGAAGTGTTTCAATCAGGATGGCTCCAGTGATTCGGAAGAGTCCCATGATTCTAAGGGAGCATCTGTTTCCTCATCTGCTTCATCATGTAGCGATGAAGCTTAGGCTTTGACTCAGGACAGTGGGTTCCATGAGTCTGCATTCGGAGTTTGCCACTTCCTCCGAGTCACGATAAAAGTTGCCAGAGCTGTTTTTCCCTAGTGTTCTTTCCCTTCACGTCCTGCTGCTTAGCCATCTTTTTCCAGTTGTTTTGCCGAAGGCGTTAGTTGCTGTTCAGTTTGATGTTTTCTCCTTTGAACCTTTCCCTTTACGGCCTGCCGCTCAGCCATCTTTTTCTAGTTTCTTTTGAGTGCGCTTGTAACCTTTTCCTTTCGCTCTTTCACTTCACGGCCCGCTGCTTAGCCATCTTTTCTAATTGTTTAGGTTCACAGGTGTCACATGAGGCTTACTTCCTGTGCCACCATTGGTGTTGATTCCCCCTTTGGTCCTTGGCAGTTTTGCTCAGCACCTAGGGCACCATGCATACGCTCCAGACCCTCGAAGATGTTGCCGATGAAGCAGCTGCGGGCAGTGATCTGCGACGCTACCTCAAGGAGCGTGGAGTGAGCACCTTGGGCACCTTAGCCCTTTTAGCTTCAACCACGGATGAACTCGACCGCAACTTGAACCAACCTTTGTTGACTGGGTGGGAAGAGAGCACACCGCCCATTCGCTTGAAGGACTCTGAGAAGCCTATCGCGCAGGCGATTCTGCAACACATGTGGGCTTTGTCTACCAAGGCCTGGTCAGACCTGATGAAGCCGTTGCCTGCTGCTTCCCCTGGCCCTTTGGCCAGCGCTACATCAAGCTCTTCGAGTACCAAGGACATTGACAAGGTGCCTTCCACCTTGCCTGCAGGAGAGTGGAGCAAACTGGTGAGTGCATACAACAATGTCATGCTGAACGGCCGACCTCGTTCATTCCCTGTTGAACAGTTGCTTGGAGCCGAGAAGATCCTGGCACGTTGTCTTCATGAACACCGGGTTTCCAAACTTTACACCCCAATCATGTTGGGTGAAATCATCCAGCTGCGCACGCAGCTTCACCGCCAGTGGAGAGATCAATCCTTTGGCTCGCTCCCCCAAGAAGGCATCCATTCTACAGGTCGAGAATGGCGAGGTCACTCAGGCCCCTGATGCCATTTGGGAGCCACGATCCCTCCTGTCCCTCATGGATGGGTTGGAAAGTGTGAAATGGGCCCACATCCTTGTGCAGTTGGGTGACGAGGCTGACATCGTGGAGTTCCACAACTATATGCTCCAGCATTTCAGGTCTCGTCCACAAAAGCTTGAACAGTTGACTGCATATTGGACTGCTTCAGCCTGGAGGATTTGTATGTCACTCAGGGCTGGCAAGACTTACCAGGAGGCAACACGTGAGGTCATTCATGACTGGGACAAGTTCGCCGAGTACATGTTGAGGGAGGATTCACGTAAGACTGCAGGCACTTCTTCTCCCAAAGGATCTTTCAACACCAAGGGCAACTCCAGGCACAACCCCAATGGCAAGCAGCGATCCAACAACCGGTACACACCGTATGGCTACTCTGGCAAAGGCAGAGGACATGGTCAGTATCAACCTCAATGGCAACGTTCTCAGAGCTGGCAACGTGACTCCAACCAACAGTGGGCCCCCGAATCTTGGAAGCCCACTGAAACCCCCAAGTAGGGACAGCACGGGGCCGGGCTCTCGAGCTCGGTACCCGACCATGAGCCTTTGGTTTTTCTTTCTCTGACGGTTACATCTCCGGTGATTTTGCTTGCGTTCTTCGATGGCATTGGCAGTGCTGCTTTGTGTTTACAGGAACTTGGTGTCAAACCCCTGCTGTACTTGAGTTGGGAGGTGGATGATGAGTGCAAGAGGGTGACATCGCATTGGTTTCCCCATGTTCACCATTGTGGCGATGCTTGCAAGATCAATGTCAAGGACATCGTCACCATGATCCAGGAGGCGGACCCCGATGGTAAGGCCATTGTGCTCATCACGGCTGGTCCACCCTGTCCTGATTTTTCTGTCATCAGGGACAACGCCCCAGGACGAGCCGGTCCAGAAGGAAAGAAGTTTCCGGACTTTTGTACGAATCTTGGTGAACTGGAACCTGAACTTCGCCCTCGAGTTACTTTGTTGCTGTGCGAGAATGTGGTGTTTGCTCAGCCCAGTGAAGCTGAGTATTTTTCGGAACAAATGAAGGCTACTCCTGTGGTCATTGATGCTGCTGACTTTGGCCTCATCAATCGCCCTCGCTTGTTTTGGACTCGGTTGCCGTGGACCGAGATCACAGTGAATCCATTGACTCAGCAGCAACTTCGATGGAGTCGTGTTCACAGGTTTCCTCGCGTTTTGCTTGACGTGCACTTCACCGAGGAGGACAGTTTGCATTTGCCTGATGGCGGACATCTTCATGCTGCAGTGGCCTCACATGTCAAACGCATTCCTTGCTTTACCACCCCAGCCCCTGACCCGGCTGGCAGACCGGCGCCAAAACGTGCCAAGGGACGCATCGATGACACGGTGCGACAACGTTGGATCAACGATGGACGCCAGTTTGCCCCTTGGCAGTACCAGGACATTGCCATGTTTCATCGAGCAGACGGTGACCTAATTCCCATGCCCATCAGTGTGAAGGAACAGCTTCATCAATATCCGGAGGATTTCACTGCGGTTCAGGACACCCCTTTGCGTGCCCGACATCGCATGCTTGCCAACAGTTGGCATCTGGGTGTCATCAAATTCTTGATGATTTTGCTTTTTGGAACGCTTCCAGTGAGCACTTCTTCCATCCCTTTGTCTCCACGAACTTCGTCTCTGCAGTTGTGCTTTGACCTGGTCAAGCTTGAGGCTCATGGACTTGGCGCGTTGCCCTGGTCCATCGATGACCCGGTGATCCGACCTGCGCAAGATGAACTTGACCACTGGGAGGCATCCTTTCACGCAGTTCATCCGTCATGTGTCGCACCCAGAGTGGAAGTGGGTGCCATGCAGGCTCTTCACAAACTTTGTGCTCGCATTGGAGATGTTCCTCGACTTCGCGCAGAGGTTGTGGCTGAGGTGGCAGAGCTTGCAGAGGGATGGCTTGACAATACTTCGCATTGGCTTCAACAAGTTCAACCTCACATTCGAGCTGTGTACCAGTCTAGCAAGCTTGGTACGGTGCAAGTCCCGTTGTTCTTGCATCTTCTTCAGGAATGTGGGTATCCTGATGTTCCTGGCCTCACCGATGATATGACGCTAGGATTCGATGTTGTTGGGGCTATGCGACGTGGGCCCGGATGGCTTCCCAGGCTGGATGGCAAGTATCTTCATCCCAACCAGTTCGACAAGTTCCTGGAGCTCAATGAGCACCATGTTCGTCAACGTTTGTCTCATCCACGCCCTGACAAGCATTGGCAAGCTATGTTGGATGAGCTGCTGCAGGAAAAACAGAAGGGTCGACTGTCGGGACCTTTCGAGTTTCCACAGTCTTGGCATGTTCATTCTGCACACGTTGATGGCCATCCTGTTGTGCCGTTGGAAGATGATGTGGTGGTGGCTGCCATGTCCTTCTCCGTCGAACAACCCGACAAGATTCGTCGCGTCGAGGTTTTGATGTTGCCCGCTGGCCCCACTTTGAGGAGACACAACAGCATGTCCTTTGGTGCCACGGCCAGTGTGTGGAATTTCAACCGCTATGCGGATGCGGTTCAGTTCTTAGCCAGGAAACTTCTCTTTCTCCCAGTTTTCCATTTTGTTGATGATTTTGCTGGTTTCGAGCCCCAAAAAACTGCTTACAGCGGTTTCGATTCATTCGCGACTTTGTTTGGGCATCTTGGCATTGAAACGAAGAAGAGTAAAGCTCAGACACCATCTAGCACCCAGAAACTTCTTGGGGTCCTCGTTGATGTTCACTTGGATTGCGTCATTGTCAAACCTTGCCCTGATCGTGTTCAACGAGGTCTTGGCATCATTCATGAAGTCCTTCAACGCGACTCACTGAACCCAACACTGGCCCAGAAGCTTGCGGGGAAGATCAACTTCCTCAATTCTACGACCTTTGGACAGTGTGGTCGAGCAGCCTTGCAGCCCATTTATGCACGTGCTGCTGGCGTCACACCGGCCCCTCACCAAGGCTGGTCTCTTACGGATGCATTGCGTTGTGCACTACATTGCATCATCAACATTTTGTCCGTCAGCCAACCACAACGAATTCCTTTGACAGCTCCACATCATGTGGCTGTCACTTATGCAGATGCGTTCTTCACCTTGGAGGGCAACAATTGGCGCACGGGCGATCCCGACATCCCCACCAGGTGGTCCAAGAAGCATGCTCCTTCCCTTGTGAATGGATGGGGCATTGTGTGTAGGTCCCTTCAGGGCACCTTCTTTTGCTCTGGCACGGTACCGCCCAACATTATCAAGGCGTACTGCAGTCGACGGGCATACATCTACTTCCTTGAGATCGCTGCACAGGTCTTGACGATAGTTCTTTTTCATCGCATTTTGCCATCTTTTTGGATTTCGTTTGTTGACAACATGCCGGGCAAGTTCTCGCTCTTGCGTGGATACGGACGTGACCCAACGATCAATCGCCTTCTTGGGTTTGTTTGGTGCTTGGTGGCCAAACTTGGCGTTTACCCACACTGGCAGTATGTAGCCTCTGTGTGCAATGTTTCTGATGGGGTGTCCAGACAGAACTTCGACTTTGCACTGCGGATGAATTGGCAGCAACTGCATTTCGAACTCAATCCCTTTTTCGACATCCTGTTGCGGGTGGCTTCTGACTTGAACTATGCTATGACTGCTGCTGTTGACGATGCTTTGGCCTTCTCTGCTGCTCTACGTCTACCCAGGCCTGGTGGTTAGTGCAGCTGCCTTGGGTGGTTGCAGTTGGAACAGCTGCATCCATCCAGCTGAAGTGTGTGAAACAGCATCCACTTTAGCTCCAACGAAAAAGATGCGGCATGTGCAGACTCGAACAGCATCGAAGCATTATGTTTTGAAGCACACCATGTGCGCAGTAACATAGAGCGAAGATCTGTGGTGAAACGCACTTGGGATCAAAGCTTTTCTGAAATCCCGACCACTCCCACCACTTTCTATTCTTTCCATTTTCAGTCTTCGAGAGGTGATCTTAGACTTACTTAGGGTGAGCTACACGTAGCACCTTTGGCTGGGTTGCAGTTGGAACAGCTGCATCCATCCAGCTGAAGTGTGTGAAACAGCATCCACTTTAGCTCCAACGAAAAAGATGCGGCATGTGCAGACTCGAACAGCATCGAAGCATTATGTTATTTGGACATATTTGGACAGGAGTAAAGCGCCACTTGAAGAAACTCATTGCGCTCTTCAAGTTTGCCACGAAACACCAGATGCAAATTTAAAGTGAAGGGCTTCAGGGACCTGACGATCCATAGCATTTTGTGACAAATCTTGCGTTTCTTTGTACCAACTTTTCAGAAATATCAGTTGTTCGCAAACGCAAAGTGGTGTTCACGTGGTGTTCATGTGTGTCCATGTGCACCAAGAAGTCCATGTTTCTATTGATGTGACAGGCTTTGAAGACAGGCGGGCAGAAGCAAGCCGTAACTTGGTCAGCCCCTCAGATGTTGCGTGGAGTGAAACAGCAGCTTTAAAGAGCATTGCTCTTGCGATCTTTTTTCGATCTTTTTCCATTTTTTTCTGAGCTTCTTCCGATCTTCCGATCTTCTTTCGATTTGATGCAAATCTCACTTCGATCTTTCCTGATTTCTTTCATTTCTGCTCTTTGGACTGCCAAGGTCATGATTTCCGCAGCTACTGCATCAAGGCGTGGGCATGTTTGGTCGACTTGGATCCTAGCGGCTTAGCGTTGCAAGTTCTCAACTTTCCACATTTTGTTTACATTTTGTGGGCCACATTTTGGTCATGTCAAGAGGGCCACATGTATTGTGACTCAGCATGTACCGTGGTCCTGGCAGGCAGGACCCAGCCTTCCTGTACAGGGCGCGGAGATTGCTTCACTAGCCGGTGACTGCAGCAGATTTATGGCCATCAGAGCTATTCATAGTTGAGAGCATTGATATTTTCTTCGAACAGATGCATTCTAGTATATGTTCACCATATAGTCTCATACATAAATATGTTTACATCTGCAAAACAACACATTGTATGCATCTGACTGCAGCAGTGTAGCAACCCGATAGTTGCGAATCAGACCATGTAGAGTGGCTAGCGTTTTGTGAGCGCGTCGCCTTCTCAAACACTCCGGTGAAGCCACTGGAACAAAATCAGTTCTGCAATGCTTTCAATGCTTGGCATCCGATGCATTCTCCATAGGAATTGACTCAGAAAGTCACTATCCGTAGGAAGTGACTCAGGAAGTCACTATGTGTGACTGTGCGTGGTCCATAGGGGGGCAAATTCTTTTGTGCGTAAAGAAACCTTGGCAATGACGTGCTTTGATCATGCTTGCTCAAGCGTCAACGAGTCATGTTCCTCGCACTGTCAAACTCCAGCTTGGAAATCATTGACAGCGACAACCAATTTTAACAAGCAAATGACATGAAACAAAGTACACTTACAATATCCGTTTTCAGCTTCTCAGCATTCTCTCACACCGGATGCCTGAGACAATGCACACCTGCGAAGTAAGCATTTGTTTTGTTTGGCCTTTTCGGGATGCTCCGATTTCTTGGAAGATCTGCACAGCTACTAAGACGAGCATCAGTTGGGTCCCCAGTTCAGTCCTTGAAGAGGAAGACATGGCCGCCCAGTAGGTTACCCAGGTTCAAACCATGCGAAGCCGCACAGATGTTGGAAACATTTGACCATGTGTTATCTTGTGTTAATTGCTTGGGGAAGCCTACGCCGTTTAGCCAGCATATCAAGTTGAAGGAGACACGAATCGCTCGCACCGTAGCCTTTAAAATGCCATTGGCTGGAATGAAGCTTACCCCTCAAATTAGAACAATCATGGAGGGTAGAACAAGATCACCGTCAAAAAAAAACTTGTTCTATTGAGTCAGGAACCTTGCTGACTGTAGCCTCTGGAGCCTCATAAGTTTGTCAATTAGATGTGAGGGCTCCCTGGAGCCTAAAAAGATGTCAAAAGTTCGAGTTCTTGTGGAAGTTTGTCCTTCAACCTGCCCTGACTGCAGGGTTCGGCATTCATCTTCGGTGCTGGATACGGCCAGGTTCTTAGGATACCGCCGTCCAAAACTAGCAGGTACAGCTCCTTTGTATGACACTTGTTCGCTCAAGTTCACTGAACAGTACACTCAGCAGTTCCCTCAACAGTTCACTTCAACATGAAAGAGAACATTGGAAAGCTATCTGTAGCGCAACCAAAGTTCTAGCTTATTTTCCAGATGCATTTCTCATTTCAGCGGGCACCGGGTTGGAAGCAAGGTCTGTGTTGGGCCCAGGATCGTGAAGAGTCGGTATCTTAGGGGAGCCTTTGGTGATGACAATGGATATCTAGAGCACACAGTCTTCTTTTAAGCACCGCTGGACCTTTGCTTGAAATGTGCATCCTTGAAATCAGCTTTGTAGCCATTCCACATTCCCAAGTGACTTGCATGATCTTGGATGCTTTTCTTGAGACACTAAGAATCATAAAGACACTCAAAATGCAAGCTTTGAGAGTCTTAGACCAATGTGCTTTGCAAATGACCGTTTTCAGATGAAGGACTGATTCAACCGACCACCAACCACGTCAACAGAGGGGGTCCATATTTGACGAACATGATTAGGATGTCTTCTTTGATGTTTCAATTCAGCCAGACACTGCAAAATTCTGTTTCTTTCTGTCTGTCTGTCTGTCTGTCTGTCTGTCTGTCTGTCTGTCTTTCTCTTTTTCTCAAGGTTTCGACAGAGTCTTTTGTTGGCCGAAGTTCATGTATACAAGGCCCTACAGAAGCACAGATTTGCTCATCGATGGTGGATTTCCAGGGACATTGATGTTGAAGCCGAAGCCTTTCTGGGTCAAATCTATGGTGCTGGGAGCGCAGCAAGTCCTCGTTGGACTCTTGGTTTCCGTGCGCCAAAGCATGCTGTTCCCATCTTGGCAATGCGGCCTCCTGACAACCCTAAGGCCTTTTGAAGGCCATGAACAGCGATCCCAAGGGTGAGCTGAACCAGAAGCGGCCTCAGACGCAAGATGTTTGCCACAGAAACCGTCGAGACAATCGGCATTTGTTACTTGCTGCTCAGCCTCATAGGAGCTATGTCAGGTTTTCAGACTTTGGAGAAAGGATCAAGATATCAAGATGGCATATGCAACTTGTGAGGTTTCTGCAGGCATACTGCAAGAGACCGCTGAGCAAAGCTGACATTGTCAGCGTCCCAGTTGGCTGCAGAATGAAGGACTCCAAGCAAAATACACAAGGACGGTAGAGCTGTAAGCTGTGTTTTTTTCCTCATAAAGTATGTATAGAATTACACAAACATCAATATCAACGGAAAAAATGTAAAGAAGTCGTAAAAGAAAGTGTGTCATGGTGGGTATAGCACTTTTCCTTGACACTGTTCGCGAGCTTGTTGTAGCAGGTGTACACTGTGAGCAAGTTCGGCCCGCAGTGTCAAGCGATAGTCAAGCTGATATGCATGGAAGGCCCACGAAGCAGACCAAGCACTAAAATGCACTAAGAATACTGCACTGATTCATCCACTGATTCTAAGCGTTTTGAAGAATCCACCTGTTCAAAGCACTGCAGGCCAGGAATACGCAGGACACCTTTGCGCTGATACCAAGAGCGCAGAGAGATCTGCAGCAGAACAAGCTCTGCAGGCTGCGAAGTTGCAATGATGGCAGATGGCTGCTGGGGAGGTTACAGAAGCAGACTTGACAGCGAAATAGGTCCTGAGATGTAACACCATAAGAGTGCCTGGCAGCAAAAATGGAAGGTAAGGCTTTTCAGTCCGTAAGGCTTCGTAGTCAAAGAATCGATCGGAAGAGACATTTGTGCACCTACAGCACACCACAAACAGAACAATCAACATGCCGACAATGCTGGCGAATTTGTCGCGAAACTGATTTGTTGGTACATTTTTGCTTTGCTTGTATCCAATGTGCATCGATGTCTCATATGCCTGTCGTCCTGAAAACCACCTTCTCCGATGCGGAAGAATAGCTTTCCAACGATGAAGTCTTCAGCTCTCTAGCTGCTCGATTTGCTTCTTACAGCGGCGCCATCAGCGTAGGACTATGCAGGAGCAACAGATTGTCAACACATCACCAACCGAATGGGTTGAATCACAAGCTTTGGTTTTTTGGATGCAGTAAGTCCAACCTTTACATTTGGTGAGAATGCACACGCTCTCACAGGTACTGGCACCTTCGAGAGCTCATGCAAATCCTGCAAGCCAATGCACTACTGTACTCAAGCCCACATGCGGTCCCCAGCAACGCAGCATTAACAAAATACGCAGAAAGAAACAGAAAACATGTTCAAGACCTGTTTGGATCAACCCGATTAGAATCCGATTCCCGTGCCAGTTTAGAGACTCCAACAGACATTGCTGCCTGGACAGTCCAGGAATGAAACTCTGCATCAAAACGGCAAACGTATGTTGTTTACACTAAAACCACACATGAACCACGAGGGGGGGGGGTCATAAAATAGGGACCCCCCAAATGGTTGGTTTATTACTACAAAGACTTGATATTGGATGATTTGGGGTCCCCCATTTCGATAATCCACCAGATCGAGAATCAACGTCAAGATGCCAGAGCTGAAAGGGTCCACAATCACTCGCTAGTTTACAACTTTGACTCTTGATTTTGTGAGGATCGTGCCCATTGAGTCCACATTCTGTTTCTTTCACCTCGCTTGTTTCCTTCCTCTGCCCATGCCATGTGGCAATCTGCGACTCTTTCCCCCCCTTTCGCTACCTCCACTCAAGTCTTTGGTCAAAGTCTGTTGCGAGTCGAAGCTGTTGGCTTAATCAGAGAGGTGGAACATTTGCTCTCCAAAAGAGTTTCCTTTGGAAGGCTTCAAGTAGTGAGACTGTTCAAACAAGGCTTTGCTCAACTTGGAAGTATCATCAGCCTCTCACTTCGAACACAAAGTGACTTCAGACTTCATTCACCGAGGCAAACTTCCTTCTGGTGCAAGCCCAGAAGGCTGGCCTTTGACTCAAGTAGAAATTCGAAGAATGAAACAAACAAACTGAAGCGAGACCATTTTTGGTAAGCAGCTAGAAAGACGTATGTGAGTGTATGTGTATACATTGTGGGATTACTAGGCAGAATCATGCTGGGATATGCTGTGGAACAAGGTCAGCAAATAGGGTGGATAGATGATAGAACAATAGCTAAAGGGGTAGATAGATAGACAGCTACATTGACAGATATGATACAGTTTGGTCAATGAAAACCACAAATGAAGCTGTGAGAGGCAACATGTTGCATCTTAGTTTTACACCGTCGCACAACTGAGTTGAATCATGTGTTCACTCCTCCCCTCTCAAACTGCCCTGTCCGAGTCCTACTGTCTGGTATGCTCTCTAGATTCAATCTTTCCAAAGTGCCTTTTATAAACTATCCTTTATCCTCTTGTACCTTGGTCTCTTCCAAATGTGAGATGCACTTCCCTTCTTTCCGAGTTTGTCCTAACTCATATGAACGAGTTAAGGGTAGCACAGCCCGACGCGTTACCCTTATGCTCTCTTTGCTCCTGTATTTTTGAACTCCCGTTGCCTATTCTCTTGACTCTATCCAAACCGCTTCCCATTCTGTTGTACCTAACCCTCCCCTTTCCAGACGCATCCCGATGAACGTCGAACACCCATCTTAGACAACAAATGCCTTCGACCATTCCAACAACTACGTCCACTTTCAGGCTTGCCTGAACTTTTTCGACTCACATTTGAGATTGCCTCTTTGACAAGTTTCTTTCCAAGTGAAAGCAACATCGCCGCGTTCTGCTGGCAAAGCATCTCTGCACCCATCGCTTCTCTCACTTTCACCTTCCAACATCTTTGGGCTGGCAATGGCTGGCTACATTCCCTTTTGCCTCAGGTTCTTCTTTGTTTTTTCTTGATTTTTGGTTTGGTTCCTTTGCTGGACGGTGATGTCGATCGTGGTTGCAGCAGTGGCATTATGGTCCTGGTTGTTGATGGCTTTGGCCAACTTCTTTGTGTCTTTTGCAAACCGATGCCTATTCACAAAGGTCAGAAAGGTTTTCATTTTGCGCACAAGAAGAAAAGATGCCAGCTAGGGCCAGGGCAAGATGGCACATATGTGAAATAAATTGAAGCACATAAATTCACATAAATGTAAACAAAGATGATTGGATCGTCATTGGAACATATCGAATTCGCTTGCGGAGATCAGATCCTCAGCGCCGTTGGGAGGGTCCCCAGACAAACGAGTTGGAGTTTAACCTGCACGGCCCACGGCCACGAAGTAAGGGCAGGTATCAAGCCATCAAGCCCAACAGCATATTGAGCAGGTTGTTACATGATGATTTAGACGGATTTACATGTGATGTACCTATATTGATTTACATGGGTTTACGTGGTATTATCTTGTTGTTGTTGTTGTTGTTGTTGTTGTTGTTGTTGTTGTTGTTGTTGTTGTTGTGCTGTGTTCTGCTTGGTGCAATTTTTAATTTCCCACACTGCTTTGCATGGAAAGAGGGTCGGTTCATCCCCACTCCAAGTGCGATGATCAGGATGCGCAGTCCAAGAGACTTATGCCTGGCGAGGACTGCTTTCGAAAAAGCATTTTTTATCATTTGAAGTGAAGAATGTCCATTGTTTTGATACGCGTCAACTATGGTATGGTGCAACCTGTTTTTAACGATCTCCTTCAGGATGGTTTCTCGATGGAAAAGAGAGCGCGAGTCGATCCTTCTCAGAATCCTGCCATCACTCCAAAGACTGAGTTGAACTCTTTAATCGGCAAGATTGCCAAGAAGGCTTCTTGGCTTGATTTTATTCGCTGTGAGACACTTCAGGCTCAGAAAAACTGCAATACTGCTACCCTGAAGAGTGTCATCCAACGACTCCGATTTTGTTTGCAGATTTTGCAGATGTTTGCAGTATATTGAGTTCTGAGGTTCTGGCTAAAGGTGAAACATTGTACCTGGCCAACAAGATCCTTGGCAATGCATTGAAAGTGCATTTTACAAGGTCCTCCGTGGAATCCCAATAGCATCGCAATTCTTTGCAGATGCAGTGCTGAGATGAGTACTGAAGGGTGTCGCATAGCTTCGCATAGTGACACCTTTGAGGATCGGTACCATGTTTCAGGCCGCCCGCTGGCTCTGCAGCTGCGAGTTGCAGAGTGTTCCAGCACTTGTCGTGTGGATTTCGTTGATGGTGTCTGCAAACCGTGTGAGCTTTGCAGTGATAGTGCATCAGAATATGTACATAGTGCAGCACTGCGATCTCTTTCTCTCTATTATGCGCATGTAAAATGTAAAGTAAAGTTGATGTAAAGAATCATCCGGGACCGCCCACCTGGGTGTCTTACAAACTGTTGGCAAATGTTTCAGCCATTCGAGTTGCATGGGCAGCTTCCTTGAGTAAGGGTTAAGACCGCATTCTTGCTTGATGCTTATGAAGAAGTTGAGGTGTTGCAATGTATTCTTGTTGCAACCTTGTGTAAAGTTGCGCATTGTTCGATGCAGTACAGAAGTCTTAAAATTGAGTAAAGTCGAGAAGCACAAACTCCACGCGAGTCAGCATGAAGACTTGGGCTTAACCTGCAGCTGAATAAAGTGTTCTATGCCCATGTATTTTTCAACCAATCCACCCTGGCCTTGAAGATAAGAAGGAAGCTCAAGTGCAGAATGTGCAGAGCTGAAATCAATAGGGCTCCTTTCCCATGAATTTGCTTTCTGCTTTCAACAACACCTTGAAATGGACAGGAACTCATGTAGAACTCATGTAGAACTCATGTAGAACTCATGTAGAACTCATGGAGAACCCATCGCGAACTCGTGCAAAACTCATGGAGAACTCGTGCAAAACTCATGGAATCTCAAGTTCAAACATGGTCGAAGCAACAGCTCCCGTTGTGTCAGGCCACTGTGCAGAGCGCAGCCTTGCCTGATGAATGGGCATCGCGAGCTTGGGCGGGTGAGTTGTGTGCCACCAGGCAACAAGCGGAACAGAGACTCGGCCGACAAAATGAGAAAATGAAATGTGAAATCATGGACCCTATGAGACTATGAGAATCTATGAGATATTGATATGTAAATAGAATTAAATAGATATATTGCTAAATGATATATAGATAAATGTATTGAATTGAATTCGATATTGAATCAAAAATATATAGATAATGAAAGCTTAGCATCGCTGATTGTTTGAATAGTATTTGAAGCACCTTTGTGACACTGGGGCAGTTTCGTTCGGGGATTTGCTGTTGCGCTCAAACTCAATCATCGCAAATTGACTCTTCATGTTGATTTGATCATCAATGGTTGATTTGATGGTCGATGAATGGTTGATAAATGGTCAATTGATGGCTAATTGATAGTTAGTTGGAACATTGTCACCTTTGCTTGCACTAAGGAGCGCAGCTGAGCAAGCATTGAAGGACGAGCCAGCCGGAGCAATCCGCCATTACAGTGTTGAGAGGGTTGCCGAGATCTCCTTGTTTCCCGCCAACAAATCAAGGGGCGCTGCATTTCAACAAAATGCGGAGGCCGACCAGCTATGACCACATGACACCAGTGTAGTATGCAACTCTCAACAAAGATGATAGGAATGAGAATGTAGAATCACAACCATATCAACAAGTGCTCAGGACGCAAACACTGGGGCTCGGGTCCCCCCAACTTATTGATATTCACGAAACAATGCGGTTTGACACTATGACATTGTTGAGACCCAGAAAGCAAGCAACAATCCTACGAAATTTGTTCCATTCATACTTGTGCCTTGTCAGTAGCACATTAGAGATTTAATGAGGTTTACATATTCATCCTTGGCGAGAGATTTACATATTCATCCTTGGCTCAAAATTCATTCGTTCACACTTGGTTCCACTAGAATACACCAAGGACAATTCCCAGCTGATTTCCTCCAAAATTGGCAACCCCAGAAAGCCAAATCGTGTTCATCAATTGTCAAACAATTACCACTCGTATTTGGTCCCAATACTGAAGAGGCAGCAAATGGTCAACATTGGCTGCTACATGATTGGCACCAGAAACCATTTGCAGAGTAAATCGTCAAAACACCGGCTCTCACACGCTTGGAAAGGCCAACATAATTTGTAGGTCCGTACGCCGCCATATGCCCCATACTTTGCCTGAAACATTTTGATCATTTGGATTTTGTTTTGTGTTTCTTCCTTACTGCATCCTGGAAGCCAAGAACCTCGCTGTAACTGGTAAGGAAGGAATTGTGTCCGCTTGAGGAAGAAAGGGTGCGAGGGCCATGTTACCCTTCCAACCTGTCGTCAGCTCTTGGCCTGGCCTCTGAAATCTTTCTGCAATGCTTGGGTTTTCTGGCATGCAATGGCTTTGCTTCCCCTTTTTTCTTTCGCCACTTTTCGCCGTTCTTGTCTCTCAGTCTCTCTTGGTTTCTCTTTCGCACCCTTTCGCATTTCATCACGAACTTCACGCAAACCATGTCAAAGAGATTCATGCAGGCTTGATCACGCAAAACCCAAAGCGTGATCGCAATTCTGGTTCCATGTTTTCGCAACGACGTTCCATGACATACTTAGTGGGCACACACCATTAGACAACTTCCAAACGCGATCATGACCTCCATCAGCGTACTGAGCACCGCAGTGCTTCACTCAATGAACGTAGTATGTATGCAACTTGCTTGTTTCTTTTCCCTCTCTCTCTCTCGCTCTCCAAGTGGGCTTTCACTTTCGATCTACAAGAAAGCCTGTTTGCAGAACGCTGCGACGAGCAGTGGCAAGAAAAGTGACTTGAGAGCAAAACGTGAAATCAAAAAAGTCGCTCCGTGGAAACCTGACTAGGAGAGAAGAGAGAAGTTTTCTTGTCGATCTAAGAATTCGATTTTCCTCGTGCTCCGGAGTGCTCCGGAGGACCTTACAGAAGATCCAGTGCTGATGGAAAAGGACTGCGCTTTGAGGGTTGGTGAACCTTTCCACACAGCAACTGAGAGAGGAGCAAACAAAAAAAGTAGGTCACCTTGCTCCTTGCCTGTTGACGTTTCGTGTCTCTTCACGAGGCCAATAAACCGAGCAGTGGCAAAGGCCAGAAGACTGGTAGCACTGGCAAAAAGAAAGGATTACCCTGGGTATCTTGGGCAGCAAAAAGCACTCACTTCTCTTCATGGTTCTCTTGACCTCGTTTTGCTCTTGCTGCTCTTGCTCAATTCAGGGGCAGATGATGGAGATGATGAAGACCTTCATGCGAGAGGGTGGTCCAGCGATGTTCAGAGAAGAAGTGACAGCAGACTTTGTGACTGGAACTGCGGTCGAATGGACGTTGCCTTAGACTGAGCAAGCATTCACAAAGAGATTGAGTAGATCGCAGTTTTGCAAATGGTTTTCATGTTGGCAGACTTTTTTCTCACCCGAAAGGAAAGGCAAGTTTGGATGGATAAAGCCTGATGTGCCTGTAGACCATGAATGTTCCAAGTACAGAGGCGCGTGATTTCCGAATTCACAAGATTCGTCACAGTGTCAAGAGGAGACACACGGCAGGATGCAGAGGCTTTCGGTGTCAAGTGTTCTGACTCGTTGCCAGATGGAAAAGTTTGGGTCTCCCTCAAGGACCTTGTAGGCCGGTCCTTGCAGAACTTTACCAGACCTAGTTTACCAAGTAGATTCGGACGTCCAGTTTACACATCCACGTGTCACAACTGAAGCACCAGACCCCAGTGCAAAATACTGCTGTCAATATCAGCAGCCTTGCATGTACATGCAGAGGCATAGTGTGCATTTGTTTGAATATGTAGAAGACTGAGCATGTATATAGATGATGTATATGTGTGCGGTTGGCTACATGATGCATATACTACCATAGATGTGTGCATATGTAGATATGCTTATTGTTGTTGCTTGCGCGTTGTGTAATATGACGTGATGTACTGTACTGTATATGTTTATGCATGTAAAGTTTTTGCACAAGGTACTGTATTGCAACTCCAAGCTTATGTAATGTATGCATGTATTGAAATTTATTTGCAAATGTTTGTACGTATGTTTGCATGTTTGTATGCATACACATGCCTATACCTATGTACGTGCAGGTACGTGGCCAATGCTGAATGTCAAATGTATCATGCTCAATGTATGTATCTAATGAAACATAACGTAATGTATTGCAAAGTCATGTACGGATATGAGTATATATACATAGGCATGCATGCGGGTATAGACGGTTCGTCGCATAGATGCGTAGATGTATGTATATTGTATGCTATATACCTGCATACATAAAATGGGTAGATATATCATGATACATATATGTCAGAATGTCCTAGACCTGTTGATGATCATAGCACTAAACGTGCTAAAACTTTCATCGTGTTTTGTACCAGCAAGTGTGAACAAATTCGCAAGCTTGAACACGGAGAACTCAGAAGACGATCCCCTTGTGTTCAATCAGAGTTTGCTGAATTTGCTTGAACTTCCTTTGGAAAACAAGTTGAATTGGAAAAGGGTTACTCGCATACAGCTGATCCAAGCATACTCAACTACGCTAACAGTGGAGACATGAGCTTTTTGCGGCAGGTCTGGAAGAGCTTGCCGAAGGTCAGAGAGTGCAGTTCAAAGTCTACGCTTTTTGCCTGCAAACAGGATACTCCCAGCCATTTCCCCAACCTCACCCCCTAATGGAGGGTGTTGGCAGGAACTCAAATTTTCCTGCTCACCGAGATGCAGGAATTTCTCCTTTCTGTTTGTTGTGTTTACCTACAGTGGTTTTTTGGGGTTGCATCCATACAAGCCGGCAATTTGTATAAGAGGACTGCGCCTGGTTTCCTTTTTATACGGTCGTCAGAGGTTCTCTCAACTGAATATGTCCAAAAAGCCTCAGCAGGGTGACTGGCTGTGGCTGCTTGTGAACGCCAAGCAAAGCATCCATAGTAGAAACGCCATTGGAACCTGTGCCGTGGTGGACCAAAAGAGAATGGAAAGGGGGAACCCACAGGCATGGGACCCCTGTGGTTTGGAAGCGTCGTTATGAAATACGCGCGTCACAGCCTCATGAAGCATAAGTTCTTGTCACCATGTCACTCATTGCATGGATCATTTTGCATTTGTGCGTTTTATGTATTCCTTTGCTGGGTATTTCTTTGTTTTACAAAGTTTTATGTAGAGTTTGCGTGCTCCTTTGGAAATGTCATCATTTTGGATTCGTTTTTCTGCGTTCTTGTTGCGACAGCGAGGTGGATCCGAATGGATTGGGAGCGGCGGAGTGTAGTGCCTGTTGAGCTTGGCGCTGCCGGGCGCTGCCAGCCTCCGTTTCACGACTCGTTCACGACTGGCTCCGCTAGACTTCAGCGCTGTCCCTGTGCTTCGCTGCGAATGAAGAACTGGATGCGACATGATGCAGCCAGAACAGACATGACACCTTCGGATGTTTTTGCCAAACTAATTGTCGTCGTTTCAGGTCTGCGGACAAACTGTTGGTTTGGAGTGGCGCTGCTTCTATTGCCCTGTACTCGGAAACACTTTACACATTGTTTTGCAATTTGTTTTGCTTCTTTGTTTTGATCTTCTGGGACAATTGCAGAGTTGATTCGCTCCAAGGCCTACACTCTACGATTTCTGAGGCCACTTGGCTGCTTCGAACAGTTCAGTGATCGCAAGGGTGCAGTGCTCTGCAGTGCTTTTGTCCTTAACGAATAGCGAGTGTCCTTGGGAGTGTCCTGAGGTACTTGCGACATGCTCTTCCTGAGGGAGTGCAGTGGCCGGCAGAGCAGCTGCAGAAGGTGCAGCGTCCAACACTTTGAAACATTGAATTCGTAGCCAATACATTTGTGAGATTTTAAAGATTTGTATACAATTCTGTAAACAATAAAAAAGTGAAGCAATTTGTATTTGCAATCTGCAAACGACTGGTTTTTTTCAAATCTTTTAAAAGCAATCTTGCGCAGGTGGAGAGGTTTGAGCTGCAGTGGCTTTGTAAAGTTGTGGAGCAATGCCAAGATCAAGGTGCCAAACCGTAGTACGATGTGGAGCAGATCAGTCCAACTATCTGCAACTGGACCATCTTACTGTTGGTTGACATTGCAAAGGCTCACATGTGCGCACCAAAGAACTTGAATGAAGGATAAAACGTTACCCGCATTGCCCTTGGTTTGCCCAAACCCACAATAAAGCACACGATCACTGACAACATGATGGTTGGATAGGATGCGAAAGTACTGGTTATGCGATCTGTATGGGTTTTCGCGTTTCGGATTTTACGGGCTTTTGGGTTAATGGGTCATGGGAACGTGATAAAGCATGGGCGTTGTGCAGGAATTTGAACTTTGTAAATCTCCGCGCAGTCCATCGGAATTGGCTGAAACGTTTTCATTAGTTCAACCCCAAGAAAACTTAGCAGACACTTGGGAGTTTTGAGTCATCAACCACCCACCCCCAGAATGTGGTCATTAGTCATGAAATGTCGCATCTATCTCTTGTTTCCGCACTTGGAAACGAAAGCTGCTGTATGTTTTTTCGCTGACAACTGACAAATCAAAACTGCCACTGCGGATTCTTGCAGCAACGCGTTCTCCCTTGGAGGGGAGGACTAAGAGGTTACCATATTTACTTCAAGACGCAGTACACACCATGTACTCAGTGTACTCCCATGCTACACTTCTGAATTTCGAACGTGAAATTTCTGCGTCGAGGTTTCGACAGTCCAATCTTGCAGCAACTGTTGCTGCTCACGCTGTGCGAGCATGCCCAGGTGTGGACGGGAAGGAATGGATCGAAACGGCGTGGAATCGAACACGTTTCTAACCATGAACTGACTTTTTCTCTAACCGTGAGCTGCACCTCTGGCCATGAAATTCCGAGTCTAGCCATGAGATTCCGAGTCTAGCCATGAACTGCAATACCTCTTGCCATGAAATAAGTAGCCTTTAGCCATGATATCGTGAGATTAGCCATGAAACTTGAGACGAAAACAGAAAGGAAAGAGAAAGACACTTCACTCAATCTAATCTCGGAAAACAGGAGCCGATAGATGAACCCACAAATGCCTGTAGGTGGTTTCCTGACTACACTCGGTTCGCGGTTGAAACATTTGTTGTGCATGGATAGAGGCTACCTTGTTCTTGGCCAATTGTACGGTGTAATTGGACGTGGCTAGAAGTGTGCTGGGGAGCGGAATGGACCAGAATGGAAGGAAAGGCAAGAAAAGAAATACAATAAGAGGGAAACAATTTAATGGAAGATGGAATCAAGCCAGCTTTGCCCAAGCTCTGACAGAAGCAGTCAGTTTGTTTCCCATTTCACGACGCCATGGCAGCCTTCAGAGCGCACCTAGTCTTGTGGTTGATACCCAGCAGCCTTGCTCAGTACTATTGTTGCATTGATGGGAAGTGTCCATACAAGGATCCCACGCCATCTGGCTTTGATTGCTTTCAGTCCGAGTCCAAATGCAACTCCCAATGCGGGGGAGGTCATGACACTTGTTGGGGTTGCCAAGATGGGAAGTGTACTCCGTGTGGCTGTGAGGGCGTATGTCCTGGAAGCGGAGACTTTCCTTTTCAGGACAAAGCAGTCTGTGACGAGCGCTGCGCAGGCCCCCAGGCCACCTGGCTTTGTGCCTACGGGTGCCAGACCTCTCAGCAGTGCTTCACCATGGCCCAATGTGAGGAAGCTCCAGCGGGGAAGGACCCTTGTGATGTGGAGAAGGCAAAGCAGAGCTGTCCGGGCACCTTGATCCAGAAATTCAAACCACACATGTACACCGACAACAGGTGCCCCATGGATGCCAAGAGCCTCATTGCCGGCAACA
This sequence comes from Symbiodinium kawagutii, assembly GCA_009767595.1. Classification (NCBI taxonomy): domain Eukaryota; class Dinophyceae; order Suessiales; family Symbiodiniaceae; genus Symbiodinium; species Symbiodinium kawagutii. Next base: position 163,837 of record VSDK01004390.1, on the reverse strand, counting down.
CCGGCTGCACAGGTGCTTTGGAGATCTTCAATTCGACGGAAGATCCGTGCCATGATGACCCAGATGGATCTAAACATAAGTGCTATTCAGATTGTACTGCATGCTTCAACGAGCGTGGAGCTGGGTCAAAGTGGTGCCAGCCCCCTGCAGGTGGAGGATTTGGATGCGACACAGGCTATGATTGCAAATATCTGCTGGATGATCAATCTTGCAACTTCTTCTGTGGATGCTCTGTCAAACCCACTCCAGGCACATGTCCGCATGCCCCTGATGATGCTTGGAGAATGTGCCGAGATCCAGCCAAGGGTGGAGGCCCACAGTGTGTTTGGTGCCAGGATCAGCACACGTGCATCGCGTCTGATGGCAAGGTCTTCCCAAAGGGTTTCGATCCATCCTGCGGAGACCCAACCACTCCGCCGTTGGAGAGCCCGGAGCCGAACACACAGAAGACCAACTTGTGCGTCTACAAATGTGCAGATGATGTGGCCGAGTACGTTTGCCTGGACGATGGCTGTCCAGATACATATGGAGATTGCTCGCGTGCATTTTGGTACAATGTTGCTGCTGATGGATGTGGTGAATTGGGCAGCCATACCTATGATTCTGGTGGTGAAAAGGTTGGTGATCAAACTGATGCTCATGTCTCCATCAATGGAAATGCCATGCACCAAGTGGCCCTCGCCCTGGTGAAGTCGCGCCGCTTAGCAACTTTGAAGGGGGAAGTCTTGGAAGATGTGAGCGTAGATGACATCGCAAATGGCATCAAAGACTTGGAAGACAAGGGGCTTTCCATGGCAGAGAAGGGCTTGTGCTCCTGGATGACTGAAGGGGCTGGCTCTCGCCTGTGCGGCTTTTTGGTGAATTCTCCCGTGGTCCAATGGGTCAACGACAAGCTGCTGAATTTGCCCTTCGCATCTCAAGTTACTCATCAGCTTGCCACCAAAGCTGCTGGGGCTTCAGGACCTGTGGCGAAGGTTGTGGTGGGAGCCCTCACGGCGGTTGCAAAGGTGGTGAGCACTGCTGGAGATATCATCAACGCTTGTAAGAATGCAGCTGTGAATGTTGCACACACCGTTCTCCACTGGTTTGGGTGGATGGACAGGAGTGTCTTTTCAACCATCACTGGTGAGCGAGGTCGTCTTTCATTGCCACCTACTGAACTCAAAGAGACAGCTTCAGGTGTGCTTGTTTGAACGGCCGATTTCTGCAGTGACCTGGAAAGAAAAAATAAAACATGATGGGATGAACTGGGATGAAATTAGAGAAGGAGACGAATCGACGTTCACGAGACAAATCCTCAGCAGATTTGTTGCAGGCAGATCCCTGCGGACTTGGTGCGCAAGGTTTGCAAGATCGTCAGGAGCTGAAACAATCTCTGGACAGGTTCGGTTGGCAAAGCAAATAGGTTACCAGGTTGCCAGGCGACAGGCACTGGTTGATCTGGTTGCTTGATTCGAACATGTTTCGTATGATAAGAAGCTCACGGGGTTGGATGAAGGGTGCTTCCGGAAATTCTGACTCCAGAGCGTTGAATCAGCTTGCTGAGCGCCATAGATTAGATTCTCATCCAAGGGTCAGCATCGAAATTCATAGTTCTCAATAGTTCTCAGATGTCCAAGGATGGGATCAGGTTGATAGCGACGGGTGATGGTGAAGATATCCGAATCCGATGGTTAAGAAATCAGCCAGTTTTTGTGGCTTAGTTCTGGATTGTTTGGCTGGTTTGAGTTCCAGCGCTTGTAGTCCAGTGTCAAGAATATGGGCTTGACGTTTGATGTGATTCGAAGCGCGAAATCCGAGTTTTGCTGCATTTTTTGATCTTTGTTTGGATCCACCCACGCAAATTTGCAATCTACGCCTGTGGTAGCATCGTTTCCAACCGCTGCACTGAGTTGCTGGAGATGCCAACCTCAGGCACGTCTGTTGACACTTGACATGCCATGAAGGGATAAGGCAAATTGCAGAAGCTTGAGGCCTTTGCCACAAGAACTGGTGAGTACCTGAGAACTGACGACATTGTGTTATTTTTCAGTGGCAACACGGTTCTTCAGCATGTCTCCTGAGGCTTTCAGGATACATGAGGCTGTGAAGGGCAGTGACCTGTCTGCAAGAGGCCATTCCTTCGTGGTGTTCAGAAGTTCCCCATGTCAGGTGAACCGCTGGATTCTTTGCCGCCCTCACATTTGCTGCCACTTCTAAGCTCTGCTTTGGCTGAGAGCTCAGTTGTAGTCCTTGGAGAGGAGAAAGTCGGAGAGAACGGCGAGACCAAACAGATCCAAACAGCAAGAAACAACTCTTTCAATCAGTTCTTCACATGTAAATACTTTTAGACATACTTTTAAACATATGAAAACTGGGAGTACAGGACTTCTTCAGCAACACTTCGCTTGGTTGAGCGCTGGAACGATTCGAAAATCCTCGGGACATGACTCTGGGGTGTGCGAGGTCTCATTGTTGACCGTGCAGTCCTCAGAGGATCTTGATCAGAAGCTCTAGAAACTCCATGGTACGGTCACGTTCAATAAAAGCAGTTGGAAATGGATCAAGACGTTTGATGCGAACATTCTCTGACAAATAAAACCAGCAGTTCGAACATTTGCGTGCTTGATGGAACATTTCGATACATTTCATCCATGTTTGATACATCAGACGGTCGGGTATTTCATGGTCCGTTTTGGATTCCTGTGGGTTGTTTTCCCCAGGTCCCAGAGACCAAAAAGATGCGTGAGGACGCTGTCATATCATGCTAGGCACAAGGGGCGACAAGCGAACTAGGAACGACACCACAGCTTTGACATGGCTGAGACCATGCCTAGACTCTTAGACAATCATTTGGTGGTTTCTCAAAATAGGGAGCCCAAAAAATTGGTTGGTTTATTACGATAAATGATTAATAGCTGGATGATTTGGGGGTGCCCCTATTTTGAGAAACACCCATTTAAAGATATGCACATCTCGACACTTTGAGGATCTCGGTGACGGCGCAGGGCAAGTAGCTGAGGCTGTTGGGTTCTCAGAACTCGCACTGACAAATGATCAGTTCCCGGGATATCCTGGGATGGGACGGGAAACTGAGCTGAGAACACATTTTGACCTGTGAGTGAACTGAAAAGCATCGGAAAAAGAAGGATCCGAAATTGAGACAAGGGCTGTGAAGGTGTGCAGTCCTGCCTATCCTGCCGGTCTTTCCACTCCTGCAGGGCAATCTGAAGAAACCGACGAAGTCCACACATACGTGAAAACTGCAACTGTGCCCTTTTCTGTTCGAAAAAAACACGGAACAGAAAGATTCAATTGGCAGGCAATTGGCTAGAGTGCACGTGGGGCAAGACACTGGTCACATGTCAATATACATACGCATCAAGACAGCTTCTCGATGCCATGGTCGACCCGAAGTCTGCCTCAAGCTCCGTATGCAAGCTATGCAGGGCAGTCGTTACTGTCAGACAGGTGCCGGTGCAGAACAGTGTAATTAGTGTGGATTTCATGTGGTGCAATGTCAGGTCAATGAAATCCATTGATTCCTTGCTCTTTGAGGTTGCACTTGATCAATGATAGACGTGGTACTATGACCCAGTCCAGATCCCTTGCATGATCCAGCTCTGGATGTTTCCTGTTGCCCAAGGCAACCAGAAGCTGCTGAGAGCGGGCACAATGAGGTGCCTCTGAACAATTTGACAAACTTTGGTTGGTCAGTGGTTGGTTAGTTGTTTGCAAATTGAGGGTTCATCTTGGGTTACACTGCACGGTCTACTCGGTATCTTGCGCTTTAGAGGACGCAAAGGGATACTGCAGCACTGCAGGCCTCAAAAAAGTGAGTGGTGTCAAGAATTGTGTTGATCATTTAGCTGATTGTAGTGCCTGGTTCATGGTGATCACTGCATACACACAACTTCTGGGTTGGCTGGAAGGTTTCGGACATCACCTTGAGCACACCCACCTTGAGCACAGAAAGACGAGACAGACTTTCCTTCGATTGTGGACTTCATTTTGGACATCTCTCCTTTTCTGTTGGAGAAGGGTTCGGACCTTTGAAATTTGCTCGGGTGTACAGGTGCCGGTGTGGATGGGACCTTTGCGGCACTCCGAAGGCATGCTGTTGGCACCATCAGATCAGATCATGCGAGCTGAATGCTCTCTTTGTTTTGGCTCTGTTATTATCCCTTCTTGTGTTTCTTATGTCCTTGGCCAGAGGGGGGGACCAATGTCCACATATCTGAGCATGGAGTCAAATGAGTTTTCCGCGGAGGCATGTTCAGCACCTTCGTTCACAACAACGAGCAGTATGGATGCGGACTGGCTGCATTGAAACAGGTTGACAGTTTCGTTAGGTATAAGTGCACTGGAGATGAAAAGTGGCAAACAGATGATCAATGAAACTTCACAAATAGCAGTAGCAAGATCTTCATTATATCGATCAATACATATCATATCATTGATGAACACATGTCGCTGGCATGTCCTGTTCAGCTGATGGTTTGATTGCGTGGTCTCCGCATTTGGCTTCGAGGTGATCGAAAGTGCAAAATCGTTCACTACGATTTCGATGCGGTATGTCGATGGGGTGGGCTTCCAAGCAGCAAACGAGCAGGCAGCCAGCAGCTTCCAAGCCTTTCCATGGATGAATTTGTGGAAAGCTCTTGCAGAGTAAGGGCCTTTCATATTTTTCAGAGCCTTTGTGGGTCTTGAAGCTGGTGACATCTCCCACAGCCACAGATACACAGTAGATGCTTCAAACCATTTCGGGTGTCCGGAGCTGCAACTAGGACAGACGCTTGTGGACTTGTTTGTCTTAGCAAGATCTGTTACTGGATTTTGGAGGTACAACTCACACTAGCTTTCTGTTTCTGAACCCTGGCCTTCAGGACTCGTTTGATGACACTAAAATTAGAGCCGTTACTTTCAAAGGGTCAAGAGCGGTAGAATCTACATAGGGATTTGCACGACAGTGCTCACAAGGCTTCTCAAGCGTAACAGAACGTTTCGTTTCCTTTAATCAACAACTATGGTTCAGATTTCGTGGGGCATCCAAGGTTTCTTGGACTCTTTACCCGCGCCGGCATTTGCCGAATCTCGTGGTCATTGACAACGTGCTTGGGTCTGACTCTGACTCTTGCTGTTGCCTCCGGAGCGCACCTTGGCAATAGGATCTGTGGCTGGAGCAGCAGATCTGTTGACAACACACAGACCTTGACAACTTAAACGCAAGCGACACAACCTCTTCTAAGCCTCTTCTATTGAGTTTGTGTCTTTGCTTCCCAGGATAGTTGCGTGGATCAACGATGAGTCCAAAATGGACACCACTGCAATGGAGGTGCTGCAATGCTGTTTGATGCCGTCTGTGCTGTAGAGCAGTCTCACCGTCGCTTGTGATGTTTTTTCTTCCAGGCATTGCAACAGCGCACGCTTCTCATTGTTGCTTGGCATCTGTGAACTTCATATTTTCAACGGATTGGTGCCGTTTCAGGGCCACTGCTCATTGTGGGATCTGGTGATGACACAAAGAAGATCCAGAATCGGGGAAGGGCATGGAAAAGGAACAGTTTATCATCCATAATTGATTGTGCAACTGATGCGACATTAGTACAGAACTGGTTCATACATTACTTTGGCAAGCAGATATGAAAATCCAGCACAGGCCGTCTCAATAAGAAAGCCAGTTTGCAAATCATGTGTGCTGCTGCAGAAACAATCTTATTGGACATGTTTTGATTTTGAAACTCCTGATAGCACACACTAAGATCCTGCCAAATTTTACTGATGACAGTTGTTGCACGTTTCTTTCATTCTGATTAGATGATGGTTTTGGATTTGTTGACTGTGCATTCGTTCCTTTGAACAACTGTTCCCGACCTGCATGACCCAAACTGATCCTCTCCTAATCCTGTATGTGTAATTTCTTAATGGTTCATACTCTTTCACTAATGCTTCAATCAATGTGCTACTAATCATCAACTCCCCGTTTCACACACCATTCGGGATATGCGCTCTTAATCATGAACTAATATATATATATATTTATTGATATTTATTTATATACACATATATGTATATATAGGCTTGTCCCAACCCTTGGAACTACACTTGGTGGGGTGGGGTAGGGGGTGGGGGGGCATGTTAACGTCCGTGTGTACTTGCATCATGAAGTGGATGTTAACGTTCAGTTCGTGGAAATCACCAAAATTAAACTTGCGAGGTGTCAAAGCCTCATGTGAAGGTTCAGTGGATGCACGCGTGGCTCAAAGCCAATGGCATCACTGGATAGGAAACAAGGACCCCTGGAAACAGCAGGGCGAAGTCCTGAAACTGGTGCGAGACCTCCAGCTGCTCTGACAGAAACACAGGTGGCTACCACTGCAGCACGACAAGACTAACAATGATTACGATGATGACGATGATGACGATGATGATGATGATGACGACGGGCATGATGGTGACGATGATGACGATGATGATGATGATGATGATGATGATGATGATGATGACGTGGAATGAATCCGCGACAAAATTTCGTCATGGAATAGATAGTTCTCGCGATAGGAATTGCGGTTTCCGCAGTTCCAAGGACGAGGCTATATATACATATATATATATATATATAGAGATATTTTATCACATACTATAAATATATCTATAGAGCGAGTCTTTTCGCTGTTGTGTCCGCAGCCGTTTGCCGCATACTGAGTATTTGTTTCTTGAACTTGTCCTCCAGAACATGAAGAGCAAGGAAATGAACTTTCAGATATTTTTTTGTAATTATATATTAATCTCAAAGGATAAGCTATTTCGTTGCTGATTGAAACGCTGCAGCCTGGTTATTGCAGCCGCACTGGTGTCGAGGCCGGCTGCCAACATGTGTGCTTTGTGTTGTAAATGTTTGTTTCTCCATCTTTCACGTCCTGTGGGGACAAATCCCGTTTTTTGGTCTGGGGACAAATCCCGCCCTGTGGGGGACAAGTCCTGTGGGGACAAATCCTGCTCCTGTGTGGACAAATGCTCCTGTGGGGACAAATCCTGCTCCTGTGCAGGCAAATCCCGCTTCTGACCCCGTCCTCTGATAACAAATCCCGTCCTCTACGGGACAAATCCCGTCCTGGCAGACAAGGAGTCCAGTGGTATGTCCTGCTCGTCCTTGATCAAGAATTTTTTCAGGGCACCTTATCAAAGATGAAGTCAACTCGGCCAAAGAACAAAGTGACGGTGGCGATGGAAGCGATTCGGAAGAGGGTCCGGCTCGCAAGCGTTTCTGGTGTGTTCGCTTGGCGTTTGAGGCGCAGCGTCGCCGTAGCTCTGGCGCAACAGCAAGCGGATGGACATCGCCTTGCGTCAGGGAAGCTGTGCAAATCCAAGTTCTTGTTTGTGCATATAATCGCAGCAAAGCTTTCGTAAAAGCGGCCTTGGCGTTCTTGCGCAAGCGTGAACCCCGTCCTGTGGGGGCAATCCCGAACGCACAAATCCCGCTCAAATCCAACTCCTTGGGGGCAAACCCCGTCCTATGGACAAACCCCATCCTGTTGAAAACAGACCCCGTTCTGAGGGGACAAATCCCATCTTATTGCAAACAAGTCTCGTTCTGAGGAGGCAAAGCAAAGGCCGAAACAAATCAGTCAATTTCATCAGCCGATCTGCGTCGAAGTAGGGCCGGCGCCAAATGGCCGCGGATGGTCGTGGTTGAGGTCCGGCAGCGACCGCTAGGCATAGATGATCGTGGTTGAGGTCCGGCGAGGAGGAGGACGAGGAGGCGAAGAAGGAGAAGGAGGAGGAGGAGGAGTCAGCTCTGATAAAATCTAACAACCGTCACCTGACAGGTGGGGAAATAAGAATAAATCGTGTCGTTTCTGTCCCTAGTCTATGCAGCCAGGTCCGCCGCGCCGTGCCATGGGTTTGGTCACTTATAGGAGTGCCGCCCAATGGCCACCCCCGTGGCTCGCTGCCCCATTGATCGCAGCCGACCACAACCTTCCCCGCGGACTTCTTGTCGTTTCTTCCTGTAATAGTGATGATGGGAATTCAGCGCCTTATAAAAAGGGCATCAATATTCCCAAACAAGGCCAACGCTCCCCAAGCAAGATTTGGTTCCCAAGTGAAGGTAGGAAATTAGGCCCCAAACACGGTCATCAGCAAAGTTTCAATTGAGGTTTTCAGGTAGGGCCATGATGGGGTCCTGATTCCCAAGCTAACTGCTTCAAGTTTCCAAATGATTTTTCAAGCCCGTTCCTGAAGCAAGATTTTCAAGCAGGATTCCTGATTGGGTTCCAGGGCTATGTTCCCGAGCTGGGTTTCCAAGCCAAGTCTCCCGCAAATAAAATTCACAAGCGGTTTTTGGAATTACAGTTCGCAAATGCGTGGGCCTCGACTCCTTAGAGTTCGAGGCCCTGGGGCTTGGGCCGCTCGACGTCTATTTCCTTCCACCTCTTTTGGTTCATCACGCACGCGCATATTTGTAAATATTTTTTAAGTATAAGTATTTCAAAATATTTGTATACATGCAAGATGTGATGTCAATTTAGATAAATATAGATATAAATATTTTTTTAGTGATAGGCCGCCATGCAGTAATGGTCGGCGCTTGGAAAATTATTGCTCTTGGATATAAAAAATGATTCTCATGAGTCGCCTTTATTTCAGGCCTTGTTCGGATGATAGCCCCCCGTCCAATATTTTGGGTCTGAAGACTGGGTGGCTGACCCCCCCATCCCAATGGCGTGCTGGGGCCGCCAAACTTTCCCAAATGTTCCTGGGCTTGGAGAAATTGGCGGAAAACATTTTAGGTTACCAGAAGATTTTCAAATTAGCTCTGCAACCTCCAACGGAGCTGGAAACCTACATGTCCTTCTCAGAGTTGTTCTCCTTGCGTGAAAGCATGGACCGCAGCCCGGATATGGCAGTCAGCGTGCTTCTGCGTCCAGAAGACGGCCCAGATTCTCAGGACGATGACGTGACAATGCAGCAGTAAAAAAACAGTACAGCTGCGAGCGTTTGCGGCGAACATTGTTTGAAGCGAAATAGCTGATTCATGCGCGGACGTTTGCGGAGCGAGGCGCGTTTTTATTGCGTGGTTATTCGATATTCTTTGCGTAGTTGACCGTGAAATTCTTTGCGCAATTAGTAGCGCGTCTCATGACCCATATGTCATATGTTTCGAGCGGTGGTGAGGGCTTCAGGCTGGAAACGTTTGATGCCAGTTCATACGGTGGATTTATGTCATTCGTATGTTTGCGTATTTCTGTACATGCTTTTTTTCATTTCAATATTATCTATATATTTATAAATCTAAATATGTAAATTCTCTCGCCAGATTTCAATATGTATTCGAATTTGTGCAAATATTTCTATTGTTGATATTTATTGAATTATTTATGTATTTATTTGTTTACTTGTTCTTTTTTATTTATTTGTTGTGTTTTTTTGAAATTTTGATTTATTTATTTATTGATTTATTTATTTATTGTTTTTTTTTTGTTTTTTGTTTTGATTTTTATTTATTTATTTCTTTATTGATTTATTTTTTCATTCAGATATTTTTTGTTTTTATTTTTTCATTAATTTATGTATTTTTTTAATTATTAATTTTTTATTTATGTATTTATTTATGTATTTATTTATGTATTTATTTTTTATTTATGTATTATTTATCTGTTGCAGCGTGGAAGATGCTTGAGACGGTTTGAGACGGTCTCAGACGGTCTCAGACGGTCAGAGGTGGTTTTCACGGTTCCCCATTGCAATTTAGTGCTTTGGTTGCGTTGCTGACCATTCTGTTCCAAATATAGTTTCTATCAAATCCAAGACAGTTCCGAGATAGTCCCAGCTAAATCCAAGACCGTTCCAAGATAGTCTCAGCTGGCAAAAATTGCAACAGACAATGAGACCGCCATTGGTTACAAGCCAGAAGCCTTTTCCCCATGCTGCCAGTTGGGTGACCAGTGCCAACGCATCGCGAAGGCACGGCCAGTTCAGCGGTTGCCGCTGTCCTTGTCCTTGTTGCCTTGTTTTTGTGCCGCTGTCCTTGGGTCGAGGAGCTTCAGTGCTGCGTCCGGGAGTTCTGTTTGCCCGAGAAGCGCCTTGCTCAGACACTCTGCCGTTGCACAGAGGACACTGTTGGCAACAAACAACAATGGACGTTGTTTTCTGTATCGGACCATTTCGCATAAGCTACATCCATGAAGATGATAACCTTTCTATTCCAATGAAAGGAATGTCTATGGTTCCTTCCCCGGCATAACTTTGATTTTAAAAAATCAAAAATTTGAAAAAAGGAGTTAAGGAACGATCGGGAACGTTAGAACCATGTTGTTTGGTGCGAGAAGAGTTAGGAAGCGCAGACGACATGTGTCAAGCGCATACAGCATGATCAATACTTGACAGCGTTGCTCAGTCGGCATTGTTCGTGCTTTCCAAACAGCGCCAGCCCAGACGAAAGCGGTACTCACACGACATGGGTCGTGCAAATTCAACAGCGTCAGCTTAACGACAACGACGCCAGCTCAAGGACAGCGGCGCCCACACGACACCATTCGTGTAAATGAAACAGCGCCAGCTTAACGACAACGACGCCAGCTCAAGGACAGCGGCGCCCACACGACGATTATCTCTCACGCAAAGCATCGCCAAAGAAGGCGACAACGGTACGCGCGCGACATGTATCACGCACGCAAGAGAGCGTCAGTCTCACCACATAGCCGGAGAATATACAGTATGCTTGTGCAACGTGTAGTTTAAACGTGCGCTTCACAACAACCATGCTGTGCGCATTGTAGCAATAGCTGGGTTCCCTCGCCGCTTTTTCGGCAAGTATAGGGGCGGCTAGCAATAGCTGGGTTTCGCTTGCAGCTTTTTGGCCAAGTAGCGGTGGCAAGTGCACAGGTCACCTCACAGGAGTCATCTTGAGCCAATCTAAACTATAGGTTAATATATCTATGTTTCAAATAGAGAAAAAAAAAAATATATATATAAATACCGATACATGATATATGTATTTTTGTAGACATAATAAATGGATGCATTTATGTAGGTGTGACTACCCCGGTGGCCACACCTACCACAAACATGAGCACGCGCCCCTTCGCTGGTGACTGGATCAAGATCACACGCCGATTGAATTGATGTTAATCAAGTTTATTGATTTTATTATTGATCTATTGAATCTCAATTTTTAATTCAGCAATATACAATATACATTGAAAGAAAAAAAAATATATATATATATATATATCTATAGATATATTTTTTTATTTATGTATATTTATTTGTATTGGACTTTTCTTTATGAATGTATTGTAGTGAAATATTAAAGTTAGACTTAAATACCGATACGTTTCAAAATAATACATGTATCAAAAAATGTATAAATATCAACGCGTACATTTCTAAAGATATTTATAAATTTCAAAAGATCTATATATAGAATTGGCTAACGCCCTGGTGCTGCCCACCCCCTTCTACGTGAGCAGGCCGGCGCCAATGTGAATTCAAGATTCAAGAAAAAACGCGACTAGATTTTCAGGTCCCAGCAGGGTTGCTCGAGTTTGATCCCCTTGCCTTTTTTAAGATCGCGCGGCCAATGTCAGAACATTTTGTAGTGACCAATCTTTGAATTCGTGGATCTTTTTGGTAGGGCCCGGCTGTGTTTCATTTTTGTAACTTCAATGACGCTAGTTCACCCTAATTGCAATTCCGGGACGCTACATGACTCTAGTTGACCCCAATTAAAATTACTGTAATTGCATTAGTGGACACTGAATGACACTAGTTGATACTAAATGACGCTGATTGACACGAAGTTGCGATAATTGCCGTTAAACAATACTATGCTAATCGACACTAATCAGCGCTAAATGGCGCAAAACGACACTAGGTCACACTAATTGGCGCGCGTATTGCGAACCATGTTTCAGAATACGGGTGTAAAACCGAACGCGTGACTATTTCGATTTTTATATTTGGCATTTCGCGCTATTGCTCGCAACTTTGATTCTGAGTCAAGGATGGGTTGGGGTGGGTGTTAACGGTGGCTTGCGCTTGCTCACCGCGCCGATGCTACGTCAAGGACGGGATGGGTTGGGGTGGGGGTTGGGGGGTGGGGCATGTTCACGTTCGCTTGCGCTTGCTCACCACGTTGATGCTACGTCAAGGATGGGTTAGGGTGGGTGGGGTGGGGCATGTTCACGTTAGCTCGCGCTTGCTCACCACGTTGATGCTACGTCAAGGATGGGTTAGGGTGGGTGGGGTGGGGCATGTTCACGTTAGCTCGCGCTTGCTCACCACGTTGATGCTACGTCAAGGATGGGTTAGGGTGGGTGGGGTGGGGCATGTTCACGTTAGCTCGCGCTTGCTCACCACGTTGATGCTATGTCAAGCATGCGTTGGGGTTGGGGGTGGGGCATGTTGACGTTCGTTTGCATTTGCTCACCACATGGATGCTGCATGAAGGATGGGTCGGGGTGGGGTTGGTGGGGTGGAGCATGTTCACGTTCGCTTGCGCTTGCTCACCACGTTGATGCTACGTCAAGGACGGGATGGGTTGGGGTGGGTGGGGTGGGGCGTGTTAACGTTAGCTTGCGCTTGTTCACCACGCCGATGCTACATGAAGGATGGGTTGGGGTGCGGTGTGAGGCATGTTGACGTTCGCCCGCGCTTGCTCACCACGTTGATGCTACATCAAAGGATGGGTGCGGGTGGGGGGGTGGAGCATGTTCACGTTCGCTTGCACATGCTCACCACGTTCATGCTACGTCAAAGGATGGACCCAAGTCCATTTGAGAAGTGCAAAAACCGGTATTTTCAAGGTTCGTTGGAAATTCTTGAAAAATCATTTTAGAGTGAACTCGATTCGGTCATTTTCACGTGGTCTGGTTTCCAATTTTCATGTTGGAGTGGTCCAATCTTGGGAGGGCCAGCATCCGCGCACCTCATTTTGGGCAACGTTCTTGAGGCATTTTAGAGCGCGCCTGCTTGTGAATCTTTTTGGCCCGATTTGGCCAGAAGGGCACCACTCCACCTTGGGAATTGAAACGGGGATGCAAGTGCAGCTTCGAAAACATATGCGATCAGAGACAGCTGTTGTTGTCAGCGGCCCCTCAGGTTACGTTCATCATGGGATTCTTCGTGCAATTGAATATTTCCAGATGGTGGAACCACAGGCCTGACGGGAAGAGATGGGAAGAATGTTTTGAAGGTTGCAGTCCATCAGGGAGGCAGACACTACTTGTACCACTACAGAAACATCAGGAACAAAAAACTAACCACTGGTATCATTACAGACTACTTTTATCATTACCGAAACATCATGCAATCGGGTTGGGCTTAGATTTGTTTCTATTTGGTTGCTATTGGTTCGGTTACCTGCCTGATCGCGATGCTTCACTTTGGGAGACACTTCAGCGAACATTCAAATTTTTGCTACAGTAGAAGATGGCTTTGTCCATACTCCATACTGTGTGGAGGCACACGTGTTGTGGTGTGTTTTTTGCTTCATTTCGCAGTCTGCAAGACATGGCTTGGGTTGCTTCTGCTGGATTGCGTTTCTCCCACGCAAATACCAGCAATTAGCATATAGAGAAACTACAAGCGATTACAAGCTGCTAGCTCAAATTCAGTCTTTCTGGCAGGGAGTTTCTGAGGATGCTTCATGGCAATGAACCTTGGCCTCAAGTTTTGCAACTGACGAAGTGAATAAAAAGGATGCCAAAAGGGACAGCAAACTGAAATATAAAGTGCGGAGAAATTAACACACCTCTTGATCAAATTTTATCGAATCTGGCACATAGCAAATTACTTGCATGATTGCTGGGACATTTGCCATCATCACATGTCATGCCATGTCTTTTTGGGCTTCATCAATTTGGTCAATAGTTCGACAGTCAGTTTCAAATCTCCACTAGAAGGCTTTCTAATGAAGTTCCAAACTTCAGATGCTGAGTGAGGAACCCAAGAGATTGTCAGCATGGTGCCCTCTTGGTGCCCTCTGGTGCTTCTGCCAAGGTTTTGGATGTTTTGATGCTGCTGGCCACAGCTGGAGCCACGCAGGTGGAGCATCCATTGGGGAAGAACTTTTTCTGCATATCCTTCTTCTAACAACAGCCTATTCATCCTACAAATAGTAGTGCCCTATTTATGCTACACCCTCCCTGCCTCCCTCCCTCCTCCATCCCTTCCTCTCTCTCTCTCTCTCCCAGCTTTGACCGGCTTTCCTTCCTTTGACTGATCTCTTAGGTCGGATACAGGCCGGGTAAACCCCCACTGCATGTAATCTGGACATCAAGTGGTGCTCTTGGCGCGCCAAAACAGGGGGTGAAGTCAACATTTTGGTGTGAAGGTGACCGAAGGTGCGACGTTTTTTTTTTTTCCATGGTGTTGAGTGTACAATTATGGCAAGATACGAACATTGGTGTCCACGGCAAAGTGTCGGTGCATACTTTTTGATCAATGCAATGGCGGGACTGACCGCCGCGACCCGACATGGACGTAAAGTGACTTTGGCATACTTTGGCTGGATTTGCCATCAATTGCTTGCCTTGTGCGCGGGAATGCAGGTTTTAAAGGCGTCCCCAAAGTGTCAAAACAATGCTATGTCACATCTCACTACCTCCTGAAAGCCGCAATAAAGTTGTCAAAGTAGAAATATTTTCGCCTTGTCCCTACATCAACATGTGGAATTGACACAAAGTCAACCTGGAATTTGCCAGAAGGTCGCGCAACAAACTTCGCTATTTCAAGCAACACACGTGAAGGTTACAGTAAACTGTCCCCAATGCGCTGCTGTGACAACTATCATTGCATGAATTGCAGGGTCCGGAAGTCAAGGAGGGCTCCAGTTTATGGGACAGCAAAGCAACAAAGCAACAAAGCAATTTCGGCGCCAGAGTCCACAGACGTCAATACCTAGCAAATTGCCCCAGCAACAAGTCATTTCCAGTTCATGGTGAATTACGAGCAGAAGCAATTTCTCATGCTGTGCGGCTCCAGCCAAATCACTGAATAAATCTTGTGCTCCAAGCATCCTAAAACAAGCTGAACACGAATCAATTGTGAGAGTTGAATGTTCCTTTGGTTCGTTTGGGGTTCGTTTGGGGACCTCTCGGGTCATCAGGGTCCTTGGTTCCGAATTTGCACCTCTCGGCACTCCAAGTTGGAGGCCACTCTGTCACAACGGCGCCTCACGCATCTTCCAACCCTTTGTCCTGGCCACTTGGCCACGGCCTCATTTCTTCTCAGTTCTTATGTCCAGATATGTCCAGCCACATCAGGTATCTAAATGAAGTCTATATAGAGTCTATATGTACTTCTTTGATGCTCTGCTGGCTTTTCCTGTACTCCCTCTCTCGCCACAGCCGCACTTGCATCCAGTTGATTGAGTGCATCAATGCATCCCATTCAATTGCATCCCACAACAGCATCAATCACATCAGAACCACATCGTCATACCAGACCAGAGTTTGCACTAATACAAAAAATTGCCATTTGTTGCTTGCTGTGTGAAGGTTCAGGAGTTTCTACTTCTCTGAGTGCACTGTACCTCCTCAGGGGTTGGACACACCCGGCCAGGAGCAATTGCAATGTGTAGCACGCCTAGGGCTACTTTCGCAGGCACTTCTTTTCGAACCTTGAAGAAACGTAGGATGAGCCATCCGAAGCTGAGAACTTTGTTGACAATCTGGATCATTTGTTTCACTTTTTTGAGCCATCTGCTCCCAAGGATGAGTGTCGCGGGACCTTTGACAATCCTGAGGCCGTGCAGCACTGGTGGTGTTGTGATACTTTCCGGAGTTTCACTGAGCTTATTGAGACGTTCTTCACACACATTTCCTATGGCAGAAATGAAATCTATTGCATGCATGATAGTGTATGATTTTGTATGCGGAAAGGTGAATAAGGATACACCACTAACACAAACAGTGTGTTTGCGACGAAGCTTTCCGCAGGCGAATGGAGCTCAAGGAGCGAATGCTGCGGTGCTGTTGAATTCTGCGCGTTTAAGCATAGCTGAGCCATTCAGAGCAACGGGAAGATGCAGAAAGACAGAGTTCAGCTTAAATTGAATTAGAGGAAGGTACACACAGGAAGAGTTTAGGAGATTTCTCCGGCAGAGTGAAAGACCCTTTTGTAGAGCCAGTTTGGACGAAGCCATTGCAAACAAGTTTGATGATTTTCGAAATGGGATGAATTCGCGACCCGTTCGGATGCCATGTGACAAACCATTTGGGACATTTTCTGGGGAAGCCCATCACAAAGTCCACGAGACATGCATATATGATGGAATATGTATGCATATGTGTTTATATGTATATATATATATATATGTATATTCCATATCAATATGTATATATATATATATGTATGTATGTGTGTGTGTACATAACGCAACGTTTATAGAAACAGAGCTGAGAATCTTGAAAGCATTCTGCGAGTCCGCAAGCCACATCAATTCTCGGAAATCAGGGGTACTCGTGAAAGTTCGGGGTCTAGCTCTCGGCCCTCTTAGTGGAAAAGGAAGCCTGACATTTTGTGCAAAAGCTGGTACAGTAGATGTAAGTCACATTGTGAAAAATGGAAAACCGCAAAATGTGCAACAGAAGCTTTGTAGATTTCGATGACGAAATGAGTTGGATAAGCATCTTGTGTGAAAGATTGCTTTGTGCAGGACCCTTCTCTGCATTGATGAAAATGGGACTTCTCAAAGAGCAAGAGATCCCTTATCTCGCTGGCAGGGCGCAGAAGGCCCAGGTCGTTTGGCTTTGGATTGCATCCTATGTGAAGATTTGGTTGGGCGACGACAAGAAGGCCTACAAAATTCAGAAGAGGTGGGATCTCCCAGCACGACTGCATTCATGCATCGTTCGTGCATCCATCATGTAAACAGGGTCTTGTGTAATCACCTTGTATATAATCAAAATCAGAGCGTTGCATTGCCAGCGCTGGTTCTGACAACCACAATGTATTTGTGGTTAACTCTCGGTTAACCACCATTAACCACCATTGGTTCAACACTTATTAAGCAATGAACCGTCATTACAAACCACCAGTATCAACCATCATTGACCAATATCTTAAGTTCATGCAAGTGCTCTCAGCAATTCGTTCCATATTTGGGCTGTCCAGTCAAAGGGCTCGAACCGCCATTTCACGACGGACAAATTGGGACGTCTCACATGTCACACACCCTCTTGGTGACTTTAAGTCACGTATTCTGAAGTATTTTGAATTGTTTTGATGTATGTTGGTGTATATTTTGAAGTATTTTCATGTATTTTGTGTGTCTGGATTTTGGTGCAGGTGTTGTAGCGGTCGTGGAGCCATCTCAGCGATTCGTACACAGCTGGGAACGCAGCTGCCGTGGCTTGATAGCAGGTGAGCGTCTATGACAGATGGTCACGGGACCGAAGCTTCCGTTACCGAGGTACACCTATGTGCAGTTGAGCCTTGGTCTCGTTTGGTTCGTCTCATGCTGAAGTTGATGCCTTTTGTGAAGGAATCGATTGAGTTTTTCTTGAAATGACCTTGCAAATAAGTCGCAGGATGCGTAGTGGGCACTTCTACTTTGAAGCGGAAGTCCTTTGAAATGAACCGAACACCCCTTCATGACGCCTTGCCATGTGGATTGGCACTTAAGGATTTCCGTCATGGTGCAGTGCAACCATTGTATCATGGGTCTTGGTTGTGGCTATACTGGCGCTGCTGCGTTGGTGCTCGGCCACTATGCATTGCTGGTGGCGCAGATTGCTCAAACGATTATTGTGCCTGCGACATTCCAGTCATTGTTCCTTGGTGTGAAAAACAACTGAAATCGTTTCTCAAGTTGACGAACACGATACGAACACGTGCAAAAGTGAGCATTTCGAACTTTTCTTCGAACTATTGAGACTTGTATCGTGATTAATTTCTATGACACTATCATTGCTTAATTTCTATGAGCACTTGTGAGATTATTGCTTTACATCCATGCCTCATGCCTTTGCTGAGGCTGGATGTCTGTGTGTATGTCAGCGATCCGTTCCTTGCTCGCAGCTTGCAGTGCTGGATGCGCTTGGAACATCTGAATTCATCGATGTTGACTTGCATCGTAACCGAGGTATGGAAGCGACGTGATTGACTTCTCTTTCCTTTCATACCATTTGGCTCTTGCAAAGGTGTGTGAATCCTTCACATCTCCGATTCCGCCTGAATTCGCAGCTCAGCAATGCAGTTACCACGCAGACACATAAAGGCAGCTGAAGGATTTGAAGGCATTGAAGTCAGGCAAATTTGCTTTAGTGCAGCATGCTTTTGTGTGACTTTGCTGATCAAAGACAACAAGAATACTTCTCGATCTCTGCCCTTCAGATCCTGTTTTTGCATATGTGTGCATCAATTTGACTGGTGTCATTCTTCACTTTCTTATGGGATAGCACCATGAATCATGTACCTCAAAATCGTTGGTGTACCGAGGCTTCCAACCTCAATGGACCTACTTACCACGGGTTGGGATTGTTGAATTTAAGTGAGTGCACCGTTCCCAAAGGATCAGGGTGTACACCGTCCAGCCCTGCTTCGCCTCATGCAGGTTGTTGAGCGAAAAACCTTTTGTGCCCGGCGTTTCCCACTCAGGCTTCCAATGTCGGCACGGCCGACGCCAAGCGTCCTGATGCAAGAAGCCCTGGATGAAATACCGCAGCAATCATGGCAAGTGAGATTTTGGCAGTGCAGCCAACCCACAAAGACTGGGAGAATTCGAATTCGAAGAACAACGACTTGGTGATGGGAAGGGTGCGGGAAATCTCCTTCGCCCAGCCTATTACTGATTCTGGGAGCCTTAGCTTTTGGCTTTCTTACTTTGAACCAGAACAGCTCCGGTTCAAAGAGGTTGCTGGAGCGCGCAGGATGTGTGGCTCAGTTTCAGAGCCACTGAGTATTCCTGAGTCACCGAGAGTCATTGAAACTCATAGATCCCATAGGCATTTGTGACATTCTGTGACAGAATTCAATCTTTGGAGTTTAGGAGTGACAGGGCACAGCTTAAAAGTTTCTTGCAAGGCTGCGATTGCCACCTGTTGGATGGCCACCGATGCATCAAGGTACGGAAACGGGGCACCGAAAGGCAGTTCACAACAGCCCAACTGATCTACTGAAGTTCTACTGAAGTTCTACTGAAGTTCTACTGAAGTTCTACTTCCAAGTTGAATCTCCATAGTCATCCATAGCCCAACACTGTCTAACACTTGGGTGTTTGAACGTGAACTTGCGGAGTGGGCTCTGGAAACAGCCCTTGCAGGCCTTGTCAGACACGTTACGGCCTGAAACCAGAGGACGGTTTGCTTGAGACAGCCATGATTACCAAGATTGTGGACAAGCACCTATTGCATGTTGATCACCTATGATCACCTATGATCACCTATGATCACCTATGATCACCTACTATCATGAAATCATTCAGAACCCAACAATGTCGGAGCAATCCTTTGACTTTCTGGCATAGCAAAGATGGGCGACGCTACAGACTCCAAACGAGTACCTCGTTGACACTGCGGTCGCAACTTTCTTTCCAGGAGATCAGTCACATCAGCGGAGAGCTTTCCAACGTATGGAAGGCATCTATTCAGTGAAGCGATTTCCCGGTATTTCTTTTCTCATTCCACTTGCGACATTTCAGATCATTTTAATGTTGTCTCGCATTAGATCTGAATTTGAGTGAATGTGAAGAAAGCCAAGTATGTTCAGCAA
>VSDK01004390.1:127516-144093 GCA_009767595.1 Symbiodinium kawagutii | reverse complement strand
GAATTTAGGGTAGCGGACTACAGAACCTTCCCTTCATTGGAAAGCTTGATGGAACTTTGGTTCAAAGGCCCCATCAACACTGTGCATGGCTGGAATCGTGCCTGAGAGAAATCTTCAATAGAACTTATGGAACCAATTAGCCGCAGAGAACCTTGACCAGAACTCTCCAGAAAACTCACAGCCGCCCCGAAGCATCCTGCAACCAATCAAACATCATGAATACCTATAGACACCTCTAAAATCAGTTAGAATCATATCTCTCTCTTTAATATGTGTATATATATATAATATGTGTATATATATATATAGATAATTTTATATACAGCTAAATATCATGAATGACAAGTTGTTTTTGGTCCACTGGCAGACTCCAGGTCCTGAGAAAGTCGACTGGTGGATTGCGCCCATCAAAGGAATGGCGTCGTATTCAAGCTCGATTGGAAAGCTTGAAGGCTCGTACTGTGAAGGTTCATCATGATTCATCTTTGTCGGACCCCAAACGACACAGCACAAAACTTGTCCTCAAGGAAGACTCGAAATTACCAAGAGATGTTCGAAATGCAGTGGAAGCGGTGGAAGGTTTTGTGAAAGACTCAGTCTATGGGCAGAATCTATGGCTATGGACAGCTGACGGCAATGGATGGCTTTAGATGGCAATGGCTTTAGATGGCTATGAAATTTTATGAAATATGCATCTCTTGGATGGATGACTCGAGTATTTTTGGCATCACCTTCTGCCAATTGGACGGCTGAGGCCTCCGACAGACATGGCCTCAGACACAAAGTGTCGGTGTTGGGAGATGTTAGGAATGAAATTTGTGAATGAACTGATTTGCCTTGGAGTTTTGAATGATTTTGTATGACTTTTTATGATTTTGAGTGGCAGTTTTCAAATCCACTGATGTTTGTTGACCAACGAAGGACTCTTAATGTCCCTGTCCATGTGTTTGCAGGTCCCATGAGAAATTCCAGCAAGGCAGGGAAGCAAAGTGAGAATCTTCTGACAAAACCTGGCAAGAAATTCGTGAACGCCATCCATCCCCCTATACCCAAGAATCCTTTCATCCTCCTAGATTTGTTCCTATTCACAAAGAGTCAAATGTAGGAAACTAAGATGGAATCAAAATGAAGATGTTTGACAGAGACATATATCAAACAGAAGACGCACATGTTGAGGCTGTCAAGAAATTCGATCCTCCAAGTTTTTGCCATCCAATAGGAGCTCTTAGATGACCGTTGTGGTGCTGCGTAAACGCTTCCGTTACCCCAGTTGACATGGCGGAATCGATTCTGTCTTAGCGGCTTTAACTGCAAATCCCAATTTGCAGATCTATTTTTTGCAGCATCCTTCGCATGACATCTATACATACACATGCACTCAGACTGCATTGCATGTCATGTATGCTTTCTTTCAGCAGGTAAAGACCGCCGTTGACTACTTGTCCTGGGTAGTCACCGACTGAGACTGCTCAAATTCTTAATCATCCTGTGGTCGCTGCGCAACAACTTCTCGCAAATTAACGGTTCTGTTTCTATTGAATAAAATGAATGAACGTTCTTTAGTCAAAGTTCTTGTGTTATTTTTTGATCGGCTTGTTTTTTATTCACCAGGCGGTGACTGTTGACCGATTTCTATTTTGGTTCCAACATGTTTTCCATCCCTCCTTTTGGTTTCCTTTGGTACTCCATCTTTTCGCCTCAAAGACCTGTTGGGAATCTCAGCAGCCAGTTGTCTCCCAGCTGTAACATGCTCTCCATATCCTTTGCGTCCTGTCTCCTACTCGTCTCCTAGTCACCACTTCAGAGAAAACCGGTGTTGCTCGCACGTTGGGTCCATGTTGGTGCAGCCTTCTTGGAAGATCTTCCCCATCCTTCAGTTCTGGCACCTGTCGAGCCAAAATTGGGCATAGGACCCCATGTTGACCCTGCGGTCTGTTTGGTAATTCTGGTGGGACTAGATGAACATACCCTTGTAATTCAGGCAATGAATCGGTGAGAAACTCACATGTCTAGAGGAATTCAAGAAGTTCTTGTTCACCTACTCGCACTGGCCTGTATGGCAATGACAAACGCTCACCTGTGAGTCTCATCAGCTGGTCTGATGGCTGATCTGTCGGTCTTTGCGTGACGTCGAAAGGGTTCAGAGGGTCTTCCGTCTCTCGGAACTTCTAAGGGTCAAACCTTGTCATCGATCTTCTAAGAGTCAAAATGTGTAAAAAGACTATGTCTTCGAATGCCCATTTTTTGTAAACCTGATTTCAATCAAGCCAATTTTTAGCTTTTTGTTCCAATTTCCGTATTGATCTTCTGAGGCGGAGACTAAATTGTATTGATCTTCTTGGATTTTTCTATTGATTCTTCTTTGCTAATCCAAAAATGTAGTTGTCACATGTTGTCACTGACCGAGGTCTTGGGCATCTTCCTGCTGGGCTTGGCCAGCGACGATGGTATTGGGCTGCTCAGGCCTTCACTGCGCGATGTTTCAAGGATTCCCCAAGTGATTGGAGTTGGAGCAGAGGGAGCATAGCATGCTAAGCACGGTGCAGCGATGTTAAGCCTTGTAAAGCCCACGTTAAGCAGTTGTGAACTCAGTTGTGCATTTGTTTGAAGTTGTCACAGTCCGACTCAGGTTTCATGTCGTCCCTGAAGCTTGGCAGTCCCTCGTGAAGGACGCTCCGGGTTTGGATAGGGCCCGGGTTGTGGTGTAGGAAGCTGCTGCAAGTCATAGGGCAAGGCGATGCAAGGTCCATGCTTGTGACTTCGATCATGAACAACGCCTGCTGCCATTGAGGATCTTTCCAGCCTATCCTACGGACTGCATGTCACAGATCACATCGCACATATGGCATAGAACTATATCTTTCTCACCCGTGTACCATGTGCCATCATTTATCAAGAATTGTATGTCGAGGTGTGCCACATCTCACATATCTCATTTTATACTGTATGTGATGCATATACAGTGTAGTGCATGCTGGACATAGTGTGTGTGTGTGTCCTTTACCGGACATATTTGTTTTACATAATGCTTAGAGTATCATGATGTAAGATGACATCATATATGGGATTTGGTTCATTTGCTTGTGCAAGTATGCACACTCAATCAGGTTGGTGACACCTCGTCAGGACATGCTTCAGCAACGAGCATTGCGAGTGGAGGAGCCTCGCACAGATGAGACTTGTAGTGGACTTCAGTAGAATATGATGATTGATAATCATTGATAATCATTGATAATCGATTCAATATCCCAGACGTTTCCAAACTTCTCCAGACTTTTGATTTGTGTCTCAGAGCCGAACACGTCGCATATGTGGCGCCAAAGGTGGCATTTGCAATGAACCCTTTTCACCACTGAAAACAGTTAGCTGCGGGCAATGAGGTCCAACAGGTCATTTTACCACATCTAGCAACCACTATAATATAATGATTTAGATAATTCAGTCATTTTTCCTCCTTTGTCCATGTCCTTCAGTGATTTCATCGAAAGATTCCCCATCATTTCAATCTTCTTCCAATCTCAAGCTGCTCCTGTCGTCCTGTCAAGCTGAGTTCCATCTTCTTCAGGAACTCCTGGCAAGGCACGACCCTCCGCAACCCGAAGTTGCCCGGTGCTCAGATGCGCTTCGTGCTGGAGATGCCCCGGTGCCCACGGGTTGAGCGCAGCCCAGGAATCGCCCGTTGGAATCGGCTGGGAAGCCCCGGCGGAGTACTTGCAGGCGAGTGACGAGCGACCTCGCTTCAGTTCTGAATCACTTCAATTTCACTTCCTCAGATTTTCTGACGTGTTTCCAACACTTTTCTTTCCAACACAAAAAGAGTCGCCGTTTCTTTCCCATTTCTTTCCATCATTTCTTTCCCTCCTAAGGGGGTTTGAAAGCGACATCCCATGGAGATCCTGCGGAGATGGAAATTGAAATTTTGAGATGCCTGCGTTGCCAGGGTCCGCTCTTCCGAGGGAATGGTCCACTATGACAGGCCTGGATGTTTCAGGAACGTTGCAATAACTCGAAGGGGGGGGTGCTTACCCTAAAAAGGTTGGTTTACAGTGGTTAACACTGGGCAATAATGGTCATTTACCCTAAAAATGGTCGGTTTAGAGTGATTATAAGCAATCATAGGGAATAGACCAACCACTAATGGTTGGTTTATTACTATGATTGATTGATACAAAGGATGATAACTGGGGGTCTTCGATTCTGAGAAACGCCAAACTGGTCAAGACTCAATTTGTATTGCAGAGATATGCCGCTACTTTGCCTCAGAGTCAGCCCAATCAGATTTCAACTGCGAGATGTTGCGAGTGACTGAGGCCACATATCTCTTCACATCTCATCTTCCATTGTACATAAGAATTGGTTCTTTGCACCGTTGCATTCAATGCTAATTTTGGGTCCCAATGCACAAGCAGACCCAGAACACTGTTCCATGGAGACTTTGGGTCACTGTGCACGCCTGATTCCAGAGCCAAAAAAAGCGCAAGCAGGAGTGCAACACGGATGCGCAAATTTGCAAAGCACACTTCCAGTTGAATCATTGTATAAGTAAAGATCTACGAGGATTCTACGAGGTTATAAAAGTAAATATGTGTAAACGTGTACAGTTCCCCTGGCTGTGGCAACCCTTGACTTCGGAATTGCAGCCTCAAAGAAATGCCAAAACGAGAACTTCAGAGGCCTGACTGCATGGACTTGAACTGTTCAACTTTTTCTTCCTTATGGCATCTTATGGCAGTTTGTAGTCAACAGTTGAATGACTGCATAGTTTAACTGCATGTTTTGTTTCTTAGATGCTGAGCGTTTGGAAGATTTTGTAGCCTATGGCAGATGCGATCGATTTTATTTGATGTGTATCGATGTTGATCGAAATAGATGGAGGCTGCTGGACTCGAGACCCGGACGCCTTTTGGCCGATTCATCAAATCCAGGACACTGACAGCAGCTCTGCTAGACAGCCGCGATGGATCCTTCTTGGTAGCATGCATTAGCAATGAGCTGTGGCAGCTGTGAGCTGTCTATTGCCGTTTCTCACCGCCGAATTTGGTTTTCTGGTAGTGTTTCTTCATTCGAAGTGGGCCTGTGCTTCAGATCAAGTCTTTTGAACGAGCAAACAGCAGAATCGCAACACACTTGAAACAAACAGCGGAAACCTGCCACCTGGAGCGATGTCCAAGCCATTTGCCAATGAATTCAACATACACACATTGAAAAGTGTAGAGCCTCGGCAAAAAAGTCTGCGAAACACAGCCCGTGCCATCTCGGCAAACACAGATGACTATTTGAAGCAGGCCTCTTCATCTAGTTGCAAACAGGATCAAACCAGTGGAGGTGAACCAGTTGCTTGCGTGTCCGCTTCCATGAGTTTGGCGCCTGCTTTCGGTCTAGGAAAACAGACATGACAGAGCCAGGCAGCAGAACCAGAACTTTTTCACGTAGCACTCAAAGCCGGGTGACAAATACGCCGCAAGTTTTGAGAAGAAACAGTAATCACAAGAAGTAGGAGACCCTGGAAAATATTGACCCTTGAGAAGCATTTGCGCAAGTTCGTCGTCTGCGGTCTTGATATGTCTTGATCAAACATATGAAGCATTTGATTTCAAACATTTGATTTCATTTGAAGCTTTCCCCTTTTTCTGCGGGCACAGAGATGCTTTTTGCACCTGGCTTTTGCAGTCATGCCTTGGCTCTGATCCGAGAACAAATCATCGTCACGGCCATCGCCGTAGTCCTCCTAGTCCACGTCCACGACAATTTCAATGCAAACACTGCCCGCCCTGTGATTCAACTCCTCTGACGAGCAGAATATCAGAATGTCATGAACATGACATGAACGTAGAAACTAGAAACATGACACATAGCCGTCAACGGATTCCCTTGGCAGAAGCGCAAGCCGATGCAAAGCAGAAGCGCCTGCAGTCGACGAAGGTCAGGACTCCACAACGAATTGGCTTTGGAGTCATCTTGGCGCCTGACTTGCACAGCCTTGCCACCCAGACGCAGATCTGTCGTCCGCTGGCAAAATGGAAAATTGTGTTGCGCCCCTTTGAGTCGAACTGGAACGCACATTCTGAATGATGGAGACGGGAAAAAGGGGTAAACTAATGTTTGCCGCAGTCATCCATCTCAAACTTGCGGTAGCATCATTGATCATCATCAAAAATGTGTTTTGCCACGACCGCTTGCCATGGACTTTGTTACTAGTCTTCGGTAAAATCCAAAATGAGAGGGCAGTACAGAGCCTCGGCCGAAGGAAGAAATACCAGTGCCCCTCAAGACATACGGGTCACACCGTCAAAGGGTCAATTGTGTTTGGAGAGAGGTGTCTAGCATTTACCATCTAAGAGGTGAAACTACATAGATGTTGCAGATGCCAAATGCATTTCCACAAAAAATCAGTGTTTGCAGGACCTCCCATACTTCAACAAGGCAACTTCATTCAGAAGAACCCGCTGTCCCTAAGTCTGGTCAAACGGCCAGAGCATCACCAAAAAAACGATTTCCGTGCCACCTGGCAAACGCAAACGCTGCGTGACCGGGGGAATCGATATAGATGGAGTTTCATGGAGTTTCTGTGTTTTCAATCATGACGAATTACTGGCATTTCCGCTTGAACACGCTTGAACCCAAGAGGATGGCAAGTGAGGACTACAAAAATGATGTGAATGTTCCAGACTTGCAGATGTTGCAGGCCAAAACAGTATTGAAAACCAGACCGTCATCACACCCTCATTGGCTGAGATGGAACACCTGGCACAACAAACTGCACACCTATGCCATGGTCACTGGATGTGAAAAAATGTTGTTCAATTAACTGTCCACTCGCACTGACAGCCACATACTTGCAAACACACTTTCCCTGGACATACCAACGAAAACTGCGTCCAGCAACTGAAAATTGGTTGGTTCCAGTCTTCCTTGTGAAATATGACAGAAACGCATAGACAGGAAAAGGAAACATACCAAAAACATACAGGCAGGACGAAACATTCCAGAGACACTACACTTGGCACAAAACAACCTCGACAACATCGACGAAACACGAAGACCTGAGGACAGGGCCTACAACGCATGCCAAAAGTAGGGAACTGCAAATGGGCTGTGGTGACGTTGAGGGTAGGAAGGCGCGAGGGAGTGGGAAAACAGCAACCGTGGACTGTTCACTGGCCAGGCCATCCCGAGCCCCAAAGCCCCCAGTGCACTCCAAACCATCACCTTCGTCCGCCCTCGTCACACATGTGGCGCAGACAGCGTTGAAAAGACCCGAGCCCCACACTGGTTAGATAACCCCGCTTTCATTGCGACCACTTGGATCTGACCACAGCACCCCCAGCCGGCTCCGCTCCCGCTTGTGTGAGCATCATTGCCCGGCCCGAAAGGCAACCCGATGAGGACCAAAGTTCTGCTCAAAAAGGCGCCAGGTGGTGCGAGAAAAGAAACGACCGTGCGACGTACACGTGATACCTACGGGTTGTCACTTGGCGCAATGGGCGTCAAAAACTTTGTTTTGGGCACGCTGGAAATCACCCATGCGGTAACACATTTGAGTCACTTGAGAACGTTTTTGTAAAACAGGTATCCATTGATTTATCCAAGAATGATAACAACAACAAATTCGGAACAAAACGTACAACAGCAACCGCTAGAATGCACAGGCGCCGGATTGAAGTCGTGCTTCCCGCCGACGAGGGATGAATTTCAGCACTCTTGGGACACGGTGACATCATATACATCGTTATATAATACCATTTCATCATATTTCTTGCTGGGAGGTTCCCACTGCGTGGGTGCAAACATGTGGATTTGTTTTTTAATACTGTGTATATGCAATTTCGGTTTCAGATAAGGGTTTACCATGTTTAAGTACGGGCATCACAGGTTAATCCTTTTGCAAACGGATTTTTTCAAAACCCAAATTATTGCCGATCTGGTTTCTTGATTCTTTTGTACGGAGCGGGAACGATCGCTGCGCGTAGGGTTTCAGTTTCCAACACCATTCTTGCACCGGAGATGGATCAAAATGGCCCCAACACGCGGCCAATATGCAGCAACATGGGTACAGCATGCGCCAACATCTGGCAAGAATTCCCTGGCATAGGGCCCAAACGCTTTAACATTCGCCACGCATGTGCGACACTGGGCATGCCATAGTCCAACAGGCAGGACAATTTTTGGCTGAAAACGGTCTGTTTTTCACGTTTTTTGTGAAACGATTCGTCTGCAAAATTGGCACTCCGGGCCCTCATTTTACTTCGGCACGACCCCAACATGAACCCAACATCAGCCCAACATAGGGCCAACTTCGTCCCCAACCTGGGTCCCAAGTGACAAAGGTGGGCCTAGATGGCCACAAAGCAACCCGGGCATCCGGTAAAACTTACCCATCATGGGTTTTAATGCCCCAACATTAGTTTTTGACACGCGCCAAGATGTGTCCAACATCGTGGCCAACAACCCCAAGCACCGAGAGCAGCAATTGCAACGACAATTTGCTTCTGATTATTCCACGCCGAATTTAAATGAGTGCCGGAACTTCATACAGGAACTGGGTGAAGAAATCGTTTTACAATCAAGTGGCGGCCTCATTATTGTCTAGCGTGCAATCACTGGATGGGCACACATTCCTTAGATCCGAATTGTTGTACCTGGCTATTTGGTCAAGCTGGGCACGTAAAACACTAAATGAAACAAAATTGCACTCATTGAGACCAAATAGACTCATTGCAGTAATTGCCTCTCAACGTTATCAACCCACAGTAATACTAAGTGACATTACTGGACTGTACATTGCAAGACAAGCTAAATTTCGACGCTGGCTGACATTAAATGACACTAAGTTGCGCTACGTGACACTGATTGCCATTAAGTAGCACCAGTCCACACTGAATAACACAAAGTGACACTAATTGACCCGAAAACTATGTACTGACAAACTTTGGACTTTCGTATGATAGCTGGATCCCAGCTCTGATTTCACCGGCGGGGGTGTTCTCGCTGTCTCTCCTTTTTGGACCTCTTGTATTTGCATATTTTCTGATTTCGCACAGTTATTGCACAAAACAGCATTTTGTAACCCATGATCCTTGCAAAATAGAAATCGAGACAGCACAGTTCTTCGAAAAACTCGACAACATTTCGTGCGGAACTCATTTTTTTTATTGGTTGTATAAGCAAGGGCCTGCTTGTAAAAATTCATTTTGGGGCCGGTCCCCTCTCTTCAGAAACGCTTTGTCCTAGCACCTGCCGGGTTTTACTGATAAAGGAAGTTGTCAAATACACGTGCCCAGCACCCAGGATGACCCCTCAACCACCCATTTATGTTGATAAGTTTACGCCTTATGTTCGGGGCGAAAACCCCGATATATGTTCCAGCCTTCCCGCACGCAAATCGAAAACGCAAAAAACAAGAGTTATGCCCATGGATCGCAATGCCCCAAATGTTCGGCAAATTGCCTGGGAGATGCAAATTTCCATTCCACAACAGGCGCAGCTATTCCGGACCACCACCGTTCATTGAAAAGTGTTCACGATAGGTCGAGTGCAAAATTCGGACATTGTTGGTGTTAGGAATATTGTTTGCGACTGTTGGTTTGAGATCGTTTTCGCAAACTTTCGGACAAAACCTGTAGCTGCAAATTTCCGAAGTGCACTTCGACCAACGCTGGTTAAGGCCGGAGAACAGCAAAAACAAATTTTCACAAACACAAAATGTCACGACGAACAAACTTTTTTTTCTCCCTTTCGCCCCGTCCGAACCATGCAAGAAGCTAGCTACGATCCTAACAGGACATAGGGGAACAAGAGTGCGTCACTATTGACAACAAAATACCACAAAGGATTGCTTGTCCGCGATTCAAGCATGTTGATCTTTAGCTGCTTCACAAAAGGCTGCTGCCATCCGAAGGTGCCTCCCAAAAAGTTTTTCGGTCCAACGTCGGAGGGAACATGTTTCAGTCGCTCTTGCCAATTTCAATTTCATTCTGCACATGGTTTCATGCCAATCTTCACCAGGAACACGGACCCAACCAATTATGGATCTCATCATGCGTTTTTGCGCGCCATCCAATCTTGACAGCTGGCCCTGTGTAAGAGGCAGGGTTGACATGAGCAATTTTGACATATATTCAAGTGTAACCCAACTGATGCAAGTTTGGCTTGGACCTTCTCAATCATGTCCACCATTTCAGGCAAAGATTTTGCAAAAAACGTCAGGCCATCAGCATACCGAATATTTGTTTACCGTTCTGCGCCACCAATCATGATACCATGTTCATGCAATCGCCGTTTCCATGCCGACATTGCCTGTTCCAGACCAGCATTGAACAGCAGCGGGCTGATAATGTCACCGTGTTTCACGCCCCTACTGATTTCGAAAGCTCGACTTCCTTTGACACGCCCGGTTTGATCAACATCCAATGATGCCAGCAATTCCAAGTACTCATCGCCAACGCCCTGACATGAGAGGGCATGGAACAAAGCAGTCTTCAATTCTGTCGGAAGCTTTTTGCCAGTCCAAACTTGCAAACCGCATATCCAAATTCCACTAACCAGATCTACTGCACACGGCCTCAAATACGACCAAGGCATCATAAATTCCGGTGTTTGGACGAAAACCTATTTGATCATGAGGTTGGTGTTGAGCTAGTATTCCTTGCGCACGAAAATGTAGCAACCTGGAAAATATTGGTGCGTGATCTTGAGGATGGCAACTGGGGGTCAGTTGTTCGGTAAAGATCTATCACCAGCTTTTGGCAACATAGTGAAAACTGTGCGTTGCCACTTCTCTTCGCATTTTCCACTTGCAAGCAAATCATATTTGGAACTTGGAACATGTTGATTTTTTTGTGCCCCGGTCAATGTAACCGTTTATCAACCCTAAACTTCACGCATGGCCGGTTGCCACCAGCATCTCCATGTCCATCTTCGATCGTGGATTACTTGGCTGGGACGCCTCAAACGGGAAAGGGCATTTTCACGACGTTTTGTTGTCAAGAATTATTGGATCTAAATTGTCGCAAAGACGGCTGGGTCTTGTTTCCATGGTGCCGGCTGCGAACACAAACGGGGCAAATTTGATCAAATTTGCATGCACGCGCTGGGTTTGGTAAGTGGTGGGGTGCCGGCTGAATATGGCGCCCGTTGGCGGTCGAAACCGCAGCTGTCACAGGGCAATGCATTAGTTGTTCACACTTGCCAACGTGACCATTACCAAACGTTTTGGCGAAATCAAGGAAATTGAGGCCCTCAAACGGTTGCGGGGTTTCAATTTTGCTTGTGCCGTTTCCATCTTACTGGTGATGCTGGGGCAAGGCAATTTCTACAATTTGTTGTTCGTTTAGGTAAATCTGGTTTCTTATTTGATGGAAATTTGGCCAACTCGGCGACGACACCGTTGATGTTTTTGTTGCCAGTCGATCGTGTGTTGTTCGCGGTCGTTGTTTTTTTTTTTATTGGGTTTGGTTTCTCAGAGGTGGAAGGGCTGACATGGTAAAGGTGCAGCATTCGTCGTCGCCGAAGCAGAGTTGAAATTTGCTCAGCGAAGTTGAAATTTGCTCAAAGAATGAAAGCCTTCAAAAGGATTGAAGGCGGTGCAAATTCCAACGTGTGTGGAGGGCCCCAAGTTCAACGTGTGTGGAGGGCCCACAGTCCAACGTGTGTGGAGGGCCCATTCGTTCTGCCAATTGGTTGGGCAACGTTGCATGTAAAACGTTTTTTCATGCACCCATGCCCTTGCAACCCCCATATCGCACTTGTTTTGCCGACAAGTGACCCAAACAAAGAAGCAACCCACTTACCACTTGTTGACTCAAATTCCTCAATTTTTGCATCTTGACCTTCTACTCCTTTGGCCGTTTCATCGCAAACTAGACGCCCGCGCAACCAAGGCCTGGTAAAATGTCGCTGCATTGGGCGGGTTGGCGTCATCACCAAATGCTTCAAATTCATTAGTGCAAGTATTTCCATGACAAAACACGTGTAACTCACACCGAATTGGAAATATTGAAAAATGTTGCATAGTTGAATTTACAATTCCACGATGCCGGACGTAGAACAGGCCCAGCCCGTGGCACACCCTAGTTGGTTGACCTGTTCCGCACGAAGGGTCAGAATGCCGCGTTCGATTTTGGTCGGTTGTTTCTGTTGGCCGAATTTTGCCGACACATCCTGGCAGGACCAAAGCGGTCAAGCAGCTGGGCAGCAAACGTTGTGTGGTCAACAACTTGCGGTTTTGCATGGTTTCGCATCATTGCATTACCCCAATAGTATTCATCGGCCCAATAATATTGATCCCACGTCGTTTTTTGGCACACACACACAGGTTTTTTTTTTTTTTTTTTTGTGATGTTTTCCTCGATTTATGACAATTTGCCCATGGCAACCAATTTCTAATTTTCCAATGTTTTACGATTTTTTGGGTCAAATACCTTGTTTTTGCCCAATTGAACCCATGATGACTGAAGGATCATTGCGTTGCAAGTCCCTTTTCGGAGTGTATTGAATTTTTGATACCAGCGCCGAGGTTAAGTCGCATCATGTCGCGAGAAGTCGCATCAGTCCTGCGTGCCCGCAGTGTCTTGTAATAGTTTTCAATGAATTATGTTTATTCAACAATTTTCAATCTAAGACATCATTAAAAATTCATGCGTGCGCGCAGTGTTTTCGGACACATTGGGTTATATCATCAGCTTCCAAGCAATTGATTTTAACATCATGTAAATCATCCCTCACATTGTGTTTTGCTGCTTCTTGCTGCTGCTGCTGGTGCACCATCAGGATCTCGGTGAGATTACATCATTGTGATGAGCGGCGCTCTCATAGATTCTGACAAGGGGTTATGCATACTCAAAAGATTGTCCAATGTGCACGATTGGGGGTTGCTGCTTCATGTGAAAATTCCTTTTTGGAAATGGTCTCGGTCGCCTGGTTTGGTCGACTGGGCCGTCGCGCGGTCACACATGGAGCAGGCTCGTGCAATATTGTTGCAAATTCTTTGAACGCAGACAACTACTGAGGCACGCTGTGCCATCGGGATTTGTTGCGGCAACCTCCATTTTTCGTCGCACCTTTGAAACAAAAAAAAACGTCTGCTGAGACACGCTGTGCCATTGGGATTTGCTAATACCTTCGCAAAAATGAGTTGTGAATGGCGCTGTCCCAATGGGATTAGGTAATCCTGGGGTTACTTGATTGTGTGGGTGACAGCTGATGTGCCAATCTGTGATTTGCCTCTGAACTCATGCGGGTCATTTCGT
The DNA here is from genome assembly GCA_009767595.1 of Symbiodinium kawagutii. NCBI lineage: Eukaryota > Dinophyceae > Suessiales > Symbiodiniaceae > Symbiodinium > Symbiodinium kawagutii. Next base: position 130,846 of record VSDK01004390.1, on the reverse strand, counting down.
TGAAACATGCGTCTTTTGCTGCTGTGGGCACACGTTCGCGCATTTTTAATCAAATTTTTGAACAAAAAGGCGTATGCTGAGACATGCTGCGCCATTGGGATTTGCTTGGGGTGATGGGACTTTTTTCCGGGTGATGGGACTTCTTTCCAGTGCGTGCCGTGCGGGGTGATGGGACTTTTCACCGGTAGATGGGACTTAACCCCACCGCTAGTATGATTTTTGATCATTTTTTCCTCGCTATCGTGTGCGCGTTCACCACTGGTTGTTTTCAGATTCCGGATTTTGGCGTCGTTGCACTTCTCGAGGTGGCCAAACGCTATTGAAACAAACAGTTTTCAACAATATTCCATCTCAACGAACATATGAAAATGAGTAATATCTTCCCACAAAGCTAGTAGGGGGTCAACCAGTGGACCTGCGCAGAAAAACATCCGGAAAGAAATTAAATCCATGTCGTGCCAAGTGTGTGTTGTGTTTCTGTCCCCTTTTTTTTGGTTATGTTTTTCAGTTGGGCCTACTTTTGTATTTAGCCCCGCCTTTGTTGTTGATCCCGAACCGTTTTTTTTCGCCCTTGGATCTTGCAGATGCTTGAGAAAACAATGAAATCAAAATTTGCAACATAAGACCTTAGAGCCGTAACCCTAAAACCGTACGCCCTCAAACCCTCAAACCATACGCCCTGCAACCGTAAAACGTAAATCCTAAAAGTATAACCCTCAAACCATAAACCTTAAAACGATACATCCTTCCACCCTCAAACCATGAACTTCAAAACCATACCGACCCATAAACTCTAGGACTATAAATCCTGAAACCATCAACTCTGAAACCATAAAACCTAAAACCATCCACCGCAGAGTAGCATGAACCCACCAACCCTAAAATTGGACATCTTAAAACCCAATACACGTACACCTTTAAAACACTCCAACCATACACTTTACAACCATGTACCGCAAGGCCTTCAAACCACACGCGCTAAGGCCCTCAAACCTAAAACCATGAACCCGAAAACCACACACTTTAAAACGAAAACCATGACAACCATAAAACTATACACCCAAAAACCACTAGAGAGAACACCATAAACTTTAACGACGAGAAAACCCATCAAATCTTGCAAATTTCATTGAAAACGCGAAGGTAGGATATCCCAAATGTTGAAAATGACCTGAGAAACGGAAGGTGAAAATCCCAACCCTCGCAAATAGCAGGGGAAGTGAAAAGTATCATTTCCCAAACCTTGCAAACCCGATAGAAATTGAGCAGGCAGGATGTCCCAGACCTTGCAAATACAACAGGAAATGACAGGCAGGGAGGCCCCAATGATGCAAATTCCATTGGAAACGAAAGGCAAGACGAAAAAAAGAAAAATGATGATTTCCCAAGCAAATTTCTTCCACTCTAGTTAATCTTGGGTTGGTTCGCCACAGATTTCATGCCGGCGGTTTTTGCGTTGGTGCGGTTTGGTTTGGTTAGGATTGGTTTTTGGAAATTTGGTGAATCAGTGGTTAGCTAATGAGGTACTTAGTAGAATCTGTTACGCAATTCATTCGTTACTTGCTTCGTTCGTTCATCGTTTAGACAATTGATGAGTGAACGGACCAGTTGGTGAGAAAGTCAGTCAGTTCGTTCGTTCATTCGTTCGTTCGTTCGTTCGTTCGTTTGTTTGTTTGTTTGTTTGTTTGTTTGTTTGTTTGTTTGTTTGTTTGTTTGTTTCATTGATTGTTTGGTTGTTTGTATGTAGGTTTGTTTGCTTGCAACTTGTTGTTGCTGGTGGATGTTTGCAGTTGATCCTGTTTCGTTTTGCCACGTCTCGTTTGGCTCTGGGCCGGTCTCGCTCTTTCATGTTTTTGTATGTGTTTGTTGTTGTTTGTCATGATTTTTTGGGTGTTGGGTGTTGTATTCTGACATTTTGTTGCGTGGTGTCGTCAGATGATTTGTATGGTCCACAATTTGCGTTTTGGGTGCTCAATGCACGGGTGTCACCCACAGGTTTCCGTTCTGAATGTTGGGACTATGTGCACTGCACGTGTTTGGTTGGATCTTATTGATTAAGTTTTCGTTTTTTGCGTATATACTGGTTTTGTAACTTGACGATTGTTTTCTCTTGGTCCATTTCCGATATTCCAGCTTGGCACAGCCGTGGGAAACCCCAGCAAAAAAATGTTTGGATATATTCTAAAGTTCCGGGATGGAGACAAATCTCACGATAACATGCGCACGGGGAGTCTTGCTCTGTTGCGAGCGCATGCAGGGTGTGAAATTGAAAGCAGATAAGTCGCACCGCCGATTCTAGGAACAAACTCCGAGAATCCCAAAGTGCAAGAGAGTCTTGCATCAGCACTGAGAGGCGCGTGAGAATTTGTGTCCTGCGTATCATGAAAGGCGCAGAATAAAATTTGAAAATTGGGAACCGAGACTTAAAGATTGAAAGCAGAGGAGGAACAAGTTGGAAATCAAATTCAATTTGTTCATATTTCTTCAACATTTTTCACAAAGCAGTGTCCAGGTGTGCCAGAAAGCCAGCAATGGCATGGAGCTTTGGCCGTGGAATTGGCATCAAGGCCACGGCATCAAGCGCGAATTTGTGCCTTGCTTGCAGCGAAACTGCATCAACCCATGGCACTAGGGCTGTCAACCATCCAATTTTGCGGCAAAACCTAAATAGGCATGACATCCTGTGATATTTTGTTCCTTGCGTAGGGTCCTTGGTTCACTTGCATGCGCATGATGTTGGATGATCGCACGGATTTCGCCAGCACAAGGGATGAATGTGGACAATTCTTGGCTGGTGCATGTCTATTTGTTTGGTTTATATTCCTTGCCCAAGGGTCATGAGTCGTGGCATTTGAGGGTCGTGAACGACTGTGGTGGCTGAGGTTTGTCGCGGCTCCGCGGTGGGCATTGGAAGGACTTCGTTGTGCCGAAGCTGGGTGTTTTCTTCGCCGAGTGCCGTACTTGGTCGGCAGGAAATCGGAGACTTGTTCGAAGCGCATCCAGCTCCTTCAGCAGCCAAGGTGTCTTGATTGAACCACCAAAATCCACAAAATAGGTTTCAATAGGTTTCAATAAGTTTCAATACATGTGGATGAACTATAGATTATAAAGATCATTACTGCAATCAGACGTGGAGGTCTTCACCATTGGGGCCATTGGGGCGGCTGCTGACAGTCCTGCCCGACAGAGAGAGAGAGAGAGAGTAAATCGGGCTCCGTTGATTGATTGCAAAGAGAATCCATGTAGCACTTGCGATCAAAGATGATCAAACGCAGTATATAAAGCAATCACAAGGACAGGTTGCCGTCGGGATGGGTCCATGGAATGCCG
>VSDK01004390.1:114995-127502 GCA_009767595.1 Symbiodinium kawagutii | reverse complement strand
GTTGATCGGCTCATCGAGAATTCACAGAAAGTAACGCAGCCAACCAATCCTCTTCAAACAGCACAAGTTGCTTGTCCGCAAGAAGTGCAGCGCAAGTTGAAATCATTTGGATTCATGAATATGATTAGTTTGGTAGCATGCCACTCTAGTTACCCAAGTCTACCTTTTGCCCAGTCTGCTGGAGTATTCTTGCGAGGCCAAAACACTGACATCACGATTTTCGAATGCGCCCAAGCAGCACTGAGACCTTGAACCAAGAATTTCCGCACTGTTTCACAGTGCCTGTTGGGTTTTGGTGTGGCGAGGTTTCTGAAGAAATCACTTGTCCAAGTGGCTGCGAAGGCCCTACCAGGCCAGCTTGAGCTGCAATCGTGAGGCTGAGAGTAAGATCACATGAGATTGTATGACATTTTATGGCATCGTGTGACATCGTATCACATCGTATGACATGAAGATACAAATCTCCCGATCATGCTGAGATTTAGAGAGGTACGGTCACAGAGTTGGGGATTTGAGCAAATATGCTACTATGGAACGCAACTCGGCGGCAAATCGAACAGGCATCCTGCAAGTCAGGGTTCTAGGACAATATTGACCAGTTGACATGATTCATCATGATTCCTCATCATTTTTTGCCCTACAGAGGTGGAGTGCAGTTGACTTCGGTTCTGGCTTATTGCCCAAAGTGCCATGTGACCTTCGACGCGGAGTTGTGATTGCACGGTCTTCCACCTGATGAACTGCCGACGGGCACAGCTCGCCACTAGCACCGCCAGCATTGTTGTGCAGAGGAAGTCCATGGAAGTCCAAGCTCCGAATCCCAAGACGAGCTCGGTCAAGAACGTCGACCGGTCGAGATCGGATGTCTGCGCGATGGAAGCGAGCGAAACAAAAAAGACGGGAACAAATGAGCATTTCTTGATGCATTTCTCTGCTTCTGATCTTGGAAGGTGCATGAAATTTGGCCCCTGTTGATGTAACAAGATGACAAATGTGGACTCAACATGTTGCCTCATCGCAGTTTGCACTGTGAGAAACGCAGATGCAACAGAATCAGTGGCCAACCATAGACCAGCAAGGCAGAGAGGCAGATGGATGGGCATAGTGACACCTGTAGAATCGACGAAGACCTGCAAAGATGAAGGCACAAAAATTTCGACTGCACAAGGAAGGGCCTTGCTTGCCCTGCCAAGCCACAGCTGCTACAGAGTCTGCACAGGAGAAAAACCTCGGTACAGATCCAGAATGATCGAGACATCAAAAGACAGATGAATGTCAGATTCAGATCTAGACTGCACTCAGAGATCCTTAGCATTTGCCACCTGATGTGGGATGCCGTTGCCCTTGCCTTCCTGGACATTTGGCAGCAGCGCAGGATGGGCAGAGGTAGTCAGTTGCAGTGAGCTCATGCCAATGATGCCAAAAGTATGCCACCATCATCACCATCCCTCTCATATTATGGTAGTAGCATTTTTCTTGAACATCTCAGTGTCCATAGTATTTCATGGAACCGAAATTGCCCTTTGCTTCTCCAGCTGCATCCATCCTCAAGTATCCTCAAGGGAATCTGAAAGTCCTGCAGGCAATCCTGAAGGGGAGTGTTTCAGGAAAGGGTTTTGCTCTACAAGTGTTCCCCTCCTTTTTCGCCTTAGAACATTGTCAGGTCAGGACCATCCTGGCGCGTTCTCAAGTTGTGTTGCAGAACTGCCCCCTTTCATTATGTAATGGCTTCGTTTCCTTTCCCTAGCCATTCCATGCCCATTCCTCAACTCGACCAGTAACCAGACCAGAATAGACCTCAAACTCACATTATTTGCCAAGTCCATTTGTCTTTGACTCTTCTTTGCACTGGTGGAATTCTCATTGAGAGTTGAGACTGCGGAAGAATTTCGGAGCTGATCAGCCTGATAGATCTGGTAGATTCTGATCGGCCTCTTTTTGAATCTTACAACGGAATGATGAAAATATGACGATTTGCACTGTAAAGCCGAGGTTGGTTTGGCCAAGGCCAGCGCGCAGTAGCTCGGTCGCAGAACAGGCTGAAACCATGAAAGGAGAACAGGAGGCAACAGGAGGCAACAGGAGGCAACAGGAGGCAACAGGGGGCAACGGGAGGCAACAGCAGGCAACAGGAGGCAACAGGAGGCAACAGGAGGCAACAGGAGGCAACAGGAGGCAATAGGAGGCAACAGGAGGCAGCAGGAGGCAACAGGAGGCAACAGGAGGCAGCAGGAGGCAGGTTTGAACATGAACTGATTTCGGCCGAAAATTTGAGCACGTTCTTCAAGAAACTATCCTAGTTGGTGGAAATTCTGGATGTTGTCTCGTCCATGCTTGTTATGAGGTATGTTGTCCGGGACACGGTGCGAATCAACCATTCCGCGCTTGTGCGATTGAAAGACAACCGAGAGGTGAAGATCATCACGCGTAGTGATTTTAGTCGGCGATCTCAGGATTTTGCTGAGTTCGTTTTGTTGATCGTGTCATAGATGTTGACAGCCGTTGATCATCCATGTCTCCCCCATCTGAAGCTATCCTTGAGGCACTGGACTTCCAGTCTTCGAAGTGCCAGATTTGTTAACCGAAGAGGACCGGTATGGATGGGCCAAGTCACTCCATGCAGGTTCCTCATTGCTGGTGAATGCCATGAGCATCACCACGCGTCACCTGAGGAGTGCGCAGCCATCCGTTCAGCAGTTCCTCCGTCCATGGAAAGAAGTTCCTCAGCAGCTGGAAGATCTCATCAGCACATAGCAGCACCATATGGCACCAGCTGTGGCAAGCTTTGGAGTATGCCTGTGGCCAAAGGTATGACCGCCAACAACGACAAAGGCCAGCGCATATGGCCACGGAGAGCTGCAAAAATCTTCAAAGACCTGGATGAGTCTTGGTCTCTTATAAGATAGTCGCTTAGGATTAAGCAATGTGAATGTGTTTTCTGCTTTCATATCTTTGCAGTATATCTTTGAATGTCTTTCATGCTTTCTACGCTTTCTCGTTCATCTGCTTTCTATGCTGGTTCTGCGTTAGAAGCAGTGGATGTCAGTCTGTCAGTGGTTTTAGGAGAACCGAGACAGAGCCCTGGATGCGGAAGAGATGGCGCGTTTCTTCAAAGAGGACCGCGTACAGCAACCATCAGTGACGACCCGAACACAGCTCAAACTTCTGAACCTGACAACGGTGTAACAACGCCCAAAGGGCTACCGAGACCGCTTAGTTCCAATTCACTGATTCGTGTTGCTCAGTGTCCCTGGGAGGCCTATGATTTGGTGGACTTTACCTGGGACTTTTTGATCCCAAGGCCGCCTACAACCTATGCATAGCCTATGCTGTCTTTGCTTTGCCTTGTGCAGAGCATATCAGCGGTATCAGCAGATCAGATGTCCGTGTATTTAGCATTCTTGCCGTGCTGTATGTTTGATTGGATTCTTAAATGGTTTTCATGCATGTATATTGATTTTAAAGGGGAGGTTTATTTCGTCGATTCAAATGGAAGATGTGCTGGTGGTAACTAGAAGCCTTCAGCCACGCCAGGGTTCCCAACCTGACCAATAGCAGCCTGAAGGCCGGAGAGTGGTGGAGGGCCAAACGCTGTCACGAAAGTAGGCCAACTGTACCTCACCTATTGTAACTTCGCAAGCCATTCCCGATGGCACACCTTCGCCACTAACAGGGACTGCTAGGAACAGGGATGGGCCGCCACAGCGGCGAAGTTTCACAGTCGGCCTTGTTTCTCCTGACGTGGCCATATGTTTCTGAAATTCGGATCGTGGCATGGGTGCGCTGCTACTCTCAATGCTTCACTGCCCCTGGATCATTCTTATAAGTTCCTAATTTGTTCTGTAGCAATTTAAAAGCAATCACTTTGGTAAACCCCGAACATCGTGCATCACCCGTTTCACATTCACACTTTCGCGGAGCTGAGGGGCTCCTTGTGTGTACGGTCCGAAGAATCCCCCACCTCCCCCCCTCAGTAAACGGTCTTTATTTCCGAACCCACTGCAATGAGCAACACGGAGAAACAACAGGCATGTAGTGTCTTTTCATATCCCTAGCTGTTCCGTCCTTTTGTTTGTAACAAAACTTTCTCGCACCGTCCAGTCACCTCAGTGCTTACATCCTCTCCCTACGACTAATGAGTTGCATCAGGCGACATGCAAGTAGCATCCGCAAAGTCTCGAAACTTCTAATGCCAAAGGATGATCCAAGAGGATGAATGTAGTTATCTCCTTAGGAGTTGCAGCTCAGATATTTGAAACATCACAATGCTTGTTTTTTCCATGCCGCAAAGCTGAAGAAAAATGGGGGAAAGTCACGCAGCGTGTTGTCAATTTCTACGCGTCACCCTGCCACCCCATGCCACCCCCATGCTTGCGTAGATGTCATATCCTTTGCATCAGCTCGCAGGTGAAGAAGAAAGAGTTTGTTGCGACGAACTGGAACCAATTCTTCGAAGAGGCGAAGGAGTTCCACCCGGAATGGTCCCCTGAAGAAAAGAGAAGACGCCGTCACATGTACCACATGGCCGCGGCAAAATCTAACGTGTGAATCGTCGTGGATGCGTGTGCGACTTGCAAGTATGTCCAGATAGATTGGCCTCTTCAATTGAGATTGCCTGAACATAGATTCGTAAAAGACAAGTTCACAGAGTTTGCTTGGAAAATAGCTTTAGAATGCTTTAATCAAAGATGGCCATGGATAGCTGCAGATGCAAAAAAGTTTGGTGGACACTGCCTCACCAAGGTTCGCGCGGCACTCCCGTCAGACTTGGCTAGAGCATCTTGGCACAGGCAAGTTCTGCTGGGCATCACTGCCGTTGGAGTGAACCAATGTGTCAACACCCGTATGCTTTTGACTCGTGCCACATCGTGTCATTCGAAGCCCATGATTGTGCCTGTCCAGTTGGCTTGGACTGTCATTTACTCAATCGCGGCCATTCTCAGCACACGTTGTTGCATCACGTTGCATCCTTTCGTTTTAGCAAGAATGTTTTCTCAAAACACGAGAACACGAGGAGGACAAATGGGTGCTTCTCAAAATAGGGGTCCCAAATCATCTTTTATTCACCATTTATATCCATTTGTGGTAGTAAACTCCAGCCATTTTGGAGGTCCCCTACTTTAAGAAACCCATCGAAACCACCATTTGGCGAAGGTAACTCTCCGAGGTATTCGGACCACGATTTCCTTCGAAAGATCTTGGACAACGTCGCAGTGGCCGCCGGGCTGCGGTTTGAGCTGTCAGATGTCGACGTGTTCCCAACGGGTTTCGAAGCCCTTGAGGCCCTCAGAAATCTTCAGTATTCAGAATGGGTCCTACTACGTATGGGTCCCGTCCAAATCATTTTGGGTCCTGTCAAACATATCGCTGATCACGTTTTTCCCTTGATGTTGCTTGATTGGTTCTTTCTTCGCTGCGTTTTCTTTATGTTTTCTGAATTCTGCAATGTTGTTCTTGGTTTTGAGTTTTTTTAAAGATTCTCATTCATTCACCATGTGCTGATTCGCTCATTCATCTAGTCGTTTGTTGATTCATTGATCTAATCATTGATTTCCTGCTTGATCTGTGTCTCTCTTGAACACGTTTATGTGCTTCGATGCTTCCTTTGTCGTGTCCATCTGTGCTGCTTTCTCTACGCTCACTGGTTTTTTTGTTTGCCGTTCCTTGGAGTCGTCAGTCATCTTAGTCAATTCTATGGTCAGACTCCGTGCAGCCAAAGATGTCACGGAAAATCTTTTGGCTTCCAACAAGCAGCCACCAAAATAAGGAGACAAAGTGACCTTTGTTACCGATACTTAATTCATGTTCATGAACAATGCATCACTAGTATAGATTAAATTCATAAATATGTGTATTCGTGAACTGACTACAGTAAACATAGAGGTTTATTACAATTCCGATTTTCTTCTCTTCAAGCCGAGGTCACTGGCTTGTCAGAGAGCTTGGTTCGGCAGACTGCGGAGAGCATGCAGGTCCTTCTCTATCCTCCAGATGGAGGGCACTATTCGTGTCATCATGATACAGCGCCTCAGCTGAAGTTGAGCTTCAAACATGTCCCTGAAAGAAATGTTTGATGGGGTCTGTTTGAGCATGACAAGCTGACATGGATGTACAGCCTGTACCAGGTGCCAAGGGTTCGAACTAGTCAAGATTTTTTGGCCCGGTCCTGGCCCGATCCCATTCAGTTCCAAGCAAGAAGAATCCATATCCTTTCTTTTCTCCGTTGTTGCAGAACCCCGTAAAACTTCCTCAAGACCTGGCATTCTCTCTGTCCCACTCAAAATCTAAAAAGATCATTCTCTCATTGCTGCAAGGCATATAGGCAAGGACTTCCTTTTTGCGAAAGAGAGCATTCAGCTGCCTCGACCTACCTTTTCTTCCACAAAATCTATATGAAACGCCTTTGTAAAGAGCCTGGTTAGATCCCCGGCACTTTTCTTTTTCGCCGAGTGCCCTTAACCTTACACAGAATGTGTATTTTTCACATTCCTTGGAGCAGAGAATTTGCCTGGCCAAATGGTGGAACTGGCAGAAAATCGTTGACATATGCTTGCAATTTCAGTGGCACAGACGCGCTGATGATAGCATCCACAAATAAAGCGTCAGGGTGGCATTGTTTGGCCGTTGTTTTTCAGAAGCGTCGGGCCACAAGAAGCTTGTTGCATTTGTTGTATTTCGTTGCATCTTATTGCTTTGGAGAATGTGAAGAGTGGCGGGTTGGCCGAGGGTCCGTGCAAGAGGTCTTTGATGTGCCGAGGCACCTGACGGTTTGCATAACGCACGCTTTATGACCGTCTTCTTTTTCCTGAACACCGTGGCGGATGGAGGTGAAACTGTACTTTTCGGCACCGACTTGAACGGCACTTTTGATCCGGGGAGGGCATTTGAGGGAGAACCTTGTCCATTCACTTCATCCCGACATTTGCTTGACACGTCAGTACATCGACCACTTGATCCATATTGAAGCCATATTGATCCCTTGTTTAGACCAGAATGGTCTTTGAACATCTTTGAACTACTGTTCCAATATGTTCCAATATCGGTGTCCGGTTTCCTGTGACACTGCTAATAGCTTAGTCCTCGCGTTTCCTTGAAAACCGTGCAACGAACCGCTTGCAGACGTCCAAGGAAGATGTTTGGGGAGACATCGAATCTCAATGTCAATCTGTGCTCAGCTGCCCTCGAAATGGCACAATGCCTTCACCCTTCTCTTCAGCCTTGGAGTCTTAGCAAATCAAAAACCTGTCAGGTTGTATCAACCTTGCATGCCTTCCGTTGCAATCCCCTTGATTCCAATCGTTGTGTTTTATTTTTTTCCTTTTCCCTGTCATGCCTACATACATGAAGATAGCTATATATATTGTTTATTTATTTATTTTATTTATTTACTTACTTATTTATTTATCTATTTACTAATTATTTATTTATTCATTTCTTTGTTTGTTTATTTGTTTAGATATATTGTAAGATGTAAATAGAGATATTGTTTTTGTTGTTTCTTTTTTTTGTGCTTCCCCGCCAAAAGCACAGAGTTGCTTTACCCAGGCGGTGAAGCCTCGAAGAGGAACAGCTCTTTTCTGGTACAACATGGCAATAGACCCCCAAGGCAGACGGGTGCAACGAGTCTGGGTTCCTTTTTCAGGTGAAGCGGTTGCTCTTCAACGCTTTGTGACCTTGATGACTTGATGTTTTTTATTGATTCCGTCCATTTTTGACTGATTTTGACTGTTCTTGTTTGTTTTTGCACAGTTTTCACTGTTCACTCTGAATACCGTGCATCTGGATGTTTACATGCAACTTCACGGACCATTCATTCCTGTAACAGGAAGGGAGGGTAGCTGGTAACAAGACATCAATAGGTGCACCTAACCTGCCATCCGTGAAACACCCAAGGACGCACACAATCACAAACACATAGTACATGGACAGGCAGATAGATAGATATACAAAAAATAGACGTATCTATATGCAAGTGAGGTTGTGTGACTTTCGCATACCATTGATGTTGTGCAATATTGAGAAGTTCCGGAGTCACATGAGATGAAGGATATTGGGAACTAGATGAATAAGCGTCGAAAGGACCGCATCAAGCTAAACTATAAGCATCGAATGATCTATCCAATGTGCAGACGAAAGGGCAGCATGACAGCGAGAGACTATGAGAGACTGCCAACAGCACAAATGAAAAGTTGAACACTGTTCCCTCCCCGGTTTGCCCCGATGAGTCTTGGTTGGTAGATTTTGCAGAGCTGCCCAAAAATCGCTGCTGGTGTTCCATGCCCAGGCCGACTTGGGCAGTTCTATTGGTCAAGCATACATGGAGGCTGCCCAACTAGAGCTGAAGAAAAATGGGCTGCCAACATTTGGCCACCTGGCTCGCCCGTCTCATGATTTTCTATCAGTGTTGCCCTTGGTTCCGACTCCCTCATGCAATCCGAACCGATTCTTGCTTCCCCATCCCGCACCGTAAACTACTCTCTAGAATCTCTAGATCTGTAGGGCTGGTTTCTGCGAATCGTGGAGGCTGGAGCAGTAGCAGGGTGAGCGGAAGGGGACCTGAGTCCTGTGCAGTAAGATCTCACCTCGACACACATTCCCCTGCCACGCTTTCTACTCACAAGTTTCGGATTTGATTCTTTATGGGTGCTTCATGGTCCGTCCCTCTGGTTCACTTCCATTCATGCCCTGTAATCTGTAATCGAACAAAATCATACAAAGTCATCCTTGTTTGCCATCGTCCTTCATCATTCGACCACCATCAAACTTGTTTTGATCTCATCGTCAACCTCATGACGGTCATCATCAATCGCAAACCATGTTCACTTTCATCATTAATTATCCATGATATTCCATGATCAGCTATCATGATCAGCTATCATCCATAATTTTCCTCGTCATCGTCATCCCACTGGCACTGTCATTCGCCGTTGCCGTCGTCGTCGTCGTCATCATCATCATCATCATCATCATCATCATCATCATCATCATCATCATCATCCACTGTTTTGCATACGTATTTACATCAGAGTAGCATGCCTGGTCGACCAGCAATGTACAGACTTGGCATTACATAATAAGTATGCATCGCATCATCCTCCACTATCGGTCATTTTCCTCATCATCCTTGCAATCCTGGCCATCCTCACCCCCACGACCGAACTTTAGCAGATCACATCAACCGGTATTTGCTGTTCAAACCCCAAGAAACAAGAAAACCCTCGCTTTCGCGCAATCAGCCGTAAGCTGAATCACAGCTGAGGCTACACAACTCTATGCAGTTTGAAAAGTCGGAACTTTAAGACATGGTGACACCGCTGGTGACACCGCGTCAGCACAGGATGGGGCATCCAAATTGACAGATCGAGATGAAGAAAGTGGGTGACTGCTTGAGGTCTGCCAAGCGCTAGGTGACCTCGAAGCAACATGCTGTGAGGCAAAGCACAACACCGGATCAAGCACTGCCCGGTCAACATGGTCGGTGGGAAGATCAGGAACCTCTGCCAGACTTCGTACAACAATCTTTCCCACCGGATCGGCTTGAGCTTCCAGGGAACAAAAAGGCAGCTGCGGCTGGACTTCCACGTGCTACTGTAATCACATCATTGCGCAGTTGCCATCGTCACTATCATTGTGGTCAGTATCAGTGTGAGTGCTATCAAATGCATTTTGATTTTGAATGTTTTGAGTGCCTCCATCAGTCCACACCCTCCATTCATCGCTTGTTCATTTTGATCTATGTTTTTCAAACCGTGGTCTCACACTATCTTGCAGCTTTTGGGAGTCGATCGGGATGGGGCTACAGATGACACGCGCGTGTACATAGTGTACATTGTAGCTTCGCATAGTTGTGCCAAATGCAGAACTGCCAAAGTAGCAGCATAGCAAGAACACCAGGTGCCTTGGCAGAGTGTCAGCCTCGTTTCACTTGCTTTGCCCACTTGATTTCATTCCTGACTTTTCCCTGCTTCGGTGTTGAGGCGCATTGTGCTAATGAAATGTTCTCGGGGCCATGAATTGCACCTGACGCACATTCCTTGCGCCCGCAAGCATCGGTGTACAGTTGCTCGATGGCAATTTGGTGCTTGCAGTCCCCAAGAAGGCGAGCACATGTATTCCCCCCACTGCCCAAATGAGTTGGGTCTTAGGCGGGTTAGCATTGCCATTTTCATCCGTTTTCACCATGGGTTTGCAAGTTTGGTCATCCGACAGTGTAGAGAGAAGTTCAGCATGTCAAGTAGTGGGAGTCTGATGGAGTCTGTACCTTTCACACATTGCAAGCATCTGCAAGCTGCCCCATCCCGTCCTTTGATATGTGGTCCTATGGTGCTTCCATGTGCGTCCATTTCCGAGCTGAGGTTTGCCATGAAGTGATCCCAAGATCGGCAAGACGGCTCTTTGCACTGCAAACATATCGCATGGTGTCATCATGTGTCATCCTTTCCTACGGCAGCATGCTGTTAGCTAATTGCTTGCGTTGCCTGGGCATGCCTGGGCTGTAGTAGGCTATGGCTGTACCTTTGTGACTCTGGTCCGGGTGTGCCACGAAGCCACACTCAGATCACAAAGCTTCGCTCGGCAAGGTTTATGTGTCGAAGATGCAGCTACGACGTTTGCTTCGATTGTGGAATGCACGACAACTGCCTGATTGATCGTTCGAAAGACTCGACCCTTTGAGAAATCTTAAGCATGTGACTGGCATTTGCACATCAAATATGTGGCTTTTATTCAACTTGGCTTTTCCTTCTTTTCCTTCATCCTAAAGGCAGTGGTTGCAATCAAGGCAGAAGACTTTGCGGTCAGTGTTCAAGGAATATGCGATGGGTCATCAGCGGAGCCACTTGACAGCACACTCTTCAGACAAGCGATGATGACTCCTCATCCCAAGCTGAGCTTCCTGCAGAAATCCTAAGCGAGGTGTTGCCATCAGCACTTCGTATGACATCATCTCACCACGTGACGGTCATTTACGCCGGCACCAACATAAGAGGCAGCCTGAACCGGTGTGATCAGCATAAGAAAGCGTCAGCTTTGTTCTTGAGTTCGGTTGTGTGCACAGCAGCCAAGTCAATCTTTCAGATTGCTTCAGCCATCTCTTGGATGGCTCAGACTAAGAGGGGGGAGCCTCCCCACTACAATGTTTGTGCCTCGCCCCCTCGCTCAATCATGTTGACCTTTCCTCTTTCTCTGTCTCCCTTTTCTGATCTTGTTAATCCTTGACCTTGACTTCTCTCTTCAAGTTTCCCAGATTGAGAGAATTCACTTAATTCAGCATGAGGAGTCGGATGGAGTCGGAGTCTATCCACATTAGGGAAAAGCCCACAGAACAGCATCTCAATCCACATCGGAACTGTCCCAAACCGAAAGAGGACATACTTAATGACCAGTCTTATGCAGCACCACAGCTGCCAAGGACGGTGTGCCATTTTATCACACATACATGAACATACCACATCTGGCAATGTTCAACAAATGTGAAGAGATATGTTGCTCAGCTCTGTTGTTTCTTTGTTACCATCTTCGTCTTCATTTTCCGCCTCTTAATGAATGCAAGCATGGATGAATTTCGGAACTCCGGAATCAGGAAGAGGTAAAACTGGACAGCTGCAATTACAGTGCATGTCATCAACGAAACATGGTTTTTCACAGCTGAAGCATGTAGAGCCGAAGTCGTTGCGCAGCACATGAAACACATTGAAACAACATGGTACAGAGCAGAAATAATGGTCGTAGTCTGTCATCGTATGATCGTCGTATGTTGTAGTTCAGAGGCCTCAGCAAGAGCCCGATCTGTGGCTCTGGGGATTTGAAAATGACGGGGGCACAGAAGGGGATCCCAAGATGACGTGCTTGTGTGACCTTTTATGTCCCGAGTGTTTGCCAAAGCCTTGTTTGCGAGTCTAGAACGTTGAGTGACAGATTCTGGATCGGTTTCTGCACATGCATCTTTGTTTTGCTGCATTCAGCCACGTCGATTTTCAAATATCAAAAAATGAGTTTAATGGATCCATCATTCTAGAATATTCTACACATTTCTTTGATGCCGACGCGGCTTGTTGGCGCAGGGGTCTTGGTGTTGGTGAGGACTGCAGGTATGCTGCCCGGAACTTAACAAACCCAAATTGTCCCTGAAGCAAACCTGGCATAGCAGTGAAAAATCACGGAGCAGCAGCTAGCTGAAATTGCAAGAGAGTTATTCAGTTGCTCCACACTCAATTATCACTTGAATGCGCCCCCTATTCTTCTCAGCCTCCTCCCCTCCTCCCGCCACCTCCTCCCAAACCTCCTCAAACCTCCCTGCCCAACCTCCTTCCCCCCTCTCCCCCATTTTCATCCATACCATACCATCACCACCACAATCATCACCGTCATCATATTCCATCATCACATCATCACCCATCTGTCATCCCCCGTCATCACCCTTCATCACCCTTCATCACCATCCTCATCCTCATCCTCATCCTCATCCTCATCCTCATCCTCATCATCCTCATCATCATCATCATCATC
>VSDK01004390.1:100460-114907 GCA_009767595.1 Symbiodinium kawagutii | reverse complement strand
AGCAGCAGTGCCACAAGCATAGTCCGCGATCATTTCCACGTACCCGCTGGTCTCGGGGGCCGGCTTTTGTGCAATCCCGAGGCTTCAAGTTCTCTCAGTAAACTCAGAGGCCACAGATCTTGGAATAACACATTCGTCACCAGGAACGGCAAGAAAAATAAGACAGAGAGATAGGCTAAACAGAGAGAGAGAGAGAGAGAGAGAGAGAGAGAGAGAGAGACAGAGATGGCCCAACCTGTCTACAAGGAGACTAAGTTATCACCTTAAACGCCTTTGACATGGCAGGAAATAGGCAAGGAGTCAAGCTTCGTAACTGAGCTGAGCACCACTTAAGTAATCCTCCAGACACTTCCCAGCGCAATCCTATGACACCCAACTGCCCTAGCCTGCGCAATAATTCGCAGTTATTGGCTTCTACTGCACTTCTTGGCCTCTTGGCTACTGGGAGGCCGGATGAGGCCGGTCCCTCTGAGGTCTTCAGTGATGCTACGATGAACGTGGACGCTTATCACTTGCCAACACCTTCAGAAAGGCCTGCACAGCGAAACTTGGTCGCAACACATTGAGGCGCTGCTGAAAGCTGACAGTCATCATGTTCCATCAAGTTCCTAAGGCCAGCGCCTGTAAGGACAACCATGCATTTTTTGTGAGGGGAAATGGATGAAAAAGGAGGAAAGTTCTGTCAACATTTCACAGCTTCGATTCTTTTGGAATCTTTTGGATTGTGGCCAAGAGGCTGCCTGGGGACAGTGGGAAACCAAAACCAACAGAAGCAAGAAGAACTTCCATCAGTATTTTCAGGTTTCTGAGCAAAAGAGCGAGAGAGAAAGAGAGAGAGAGAGAGAAGGGTTGCGTATACATTGTATATGTAAACGTGTGTGTGTGTCTATTTGTATGCGTGTTTGCCCGTTTGAAAAATACATGTGCAATACATACATACGCGCGCCCACACGCACACAAACTATGTATATATATATATATATATTTATTTATTTATTTATTTTTTTTATTGTTTTATTTTTTGTTTCATTATTTGTCCATTTCTTTATTTATTGATTTATTTGTATTTTGTGCATGCATTTACAGTCATATATTTACAGTCATATATTTACACACAGCATATACAAATAACTACAACATCAAAGCAGTCTAGGAATCTTACATGATGCGATCACACGCATGGCCGATGCCAAGGAGACGCTCCTTGCAATGCTTCAGAGGCAGCGGCTTGCGGCTTTGGGGGGGCCAGCATGCAGCGTTCAACTTGTGTGTCGAAGGTGCTGGCTCAGGCAGTTGGGAGCTCAACGCCTCCCAGGGCCTCCCAGGGCGGTTTCCAGGGCTCCGCACCTGACGGGGAACTGGAAAGAAATCCAGGGAGGTTTCAAAAAGGTTTCGAATGTGAAAGAAATCTCTAGGATTTCAAATGTTTGTTTCTTTGATGTCCTGAAGCTGCCATGCGGGGGCATCTGGTAACATGGAAAGGCTGGGGATAGGACTGGCCTCGTGGTGTCCAAAGGTTATGAAGAGATGCATGCAGCTCGTGGACGTTTGAGCTGCCGAAGTGGCGGCTGGCTTCGATTGCTTAGACCATGAGTGGCTGCCAAAACGTGAGGGCCGTAGCTGCCTGCCGCAAATGAACATTGGCAATGAACATTGCGTCAAATGGTTGGCAATGATGTAGAGCACAAGCCAAGGCCCATTGGATTCAACTACATTCAGCCGGAACAAGCCTCAGAAGCCGAAGGTAGTGATACACAATAATATATAATGAGATATATCTTTATACACACATATCTCTCTCTGTGTCCTACTATCACCAGTGATTGACTCGCCACAAACTTTTGTTCCGTGTTCTCTCATTTCCATGAAGCAGAGATTACTTGATTCTGCCCTCAGGAATAGTTTGTTGATGTTTGTTGTCATTTGCCCGCAAGCAATGAGATATGGCCCCTTTTTCTAGTAAAGCGATCGCAGACTCAATCTTCGACTACGTCGAAATTGAACCGCTGCCAAGTGAAACATGCGATGGTAAGAGCATGGTAAACGGAGCGTTGAGCTACAATCATTGTAGTCTTAACCGCGGGATATTGGGCTGTATTGGCATAACGATGTTGGGCTAGGCAGCGCACATGCTGCTCCCAAAACACCCTTTGGACTTGTTCGGCACGTGCTGCACCTGCAGCACCTCCCTCTGAAGTGCTGGTATTGGGAGGTATTAGGCCAAGGTGATACCAACCATCCATGGGTTGCATTAGCCCGGAGATGAATTCTGATAGACTATATATATGTTTGAAAGATGATTTCATTTACGGCTGGTCACCAGCTTTGTGATAATTTGGAAAGCTCGCTAAAATCTTGCTGCTTGTCGTTGAGCGGTGTCCCCTCAGGAGTGGCTTTCTGACTAAGCAGCCTCGACCAGGAATGCTTTTGTCACAGGCACAAAGGTGGGAAGATGCAGCTGCAGTTGTGTAAGTTGTTGGAATGTTGCGATGCGTACGTGTCGTTTGTTCTTTTGCGTCGGTGTGGGCATGTGGCAACTCTTTTGATGTTGTAGTCACTGTAGTCCTGCCTTTAGTCATAAAATCAGAAGAACACTGCGACTGCGGAGGCGCTTTTTTGTTCTCTCACAAGGCGTGTTGACATCAGACACCATGAGACATGATGGGACGTGATGAGAGGCTCAGATACAGATCAGATACATTCAGATTTGTTCGGATGTTTGCAGATGCACTTTTGAAAGTTCTGCACAGCTCCGAGCTGTGCAGCCTGATGTGTGCAGGCCTGCTTCAGTGGCACAAGGACCGAAACCCATATCTCAAGCCCATAAATTATTTCAGAAGCATACCTCGTCCACCCTCATCCCAAAATGAGTTCACCATAGTTCACCACAATCACAATAAGTATTTTCTTGAAATTCTGGGGTTTTGATTTCTGGTCCCGAAGAATCTCCAGACGGCGAAACAGTTTGTTCTGTGGCCACCGTAGTTTATTTGGTGGGTGCTTCAGGGTGCTTGAGCAAGTGCCGCCCCCCAAAAAAGATCACGTTCATGTGTGTATCATGGCATTTCTACATCAACGATTTTGTACCAGTACCAATTGACTATCCTTGCGCAAACCCCACCAAGTCAAAACAAGAACCAAGATACTCAACATTGCTCAACGTATACTGAACATATCAATACAGATAGCTCAACATATACCAAACGTACTTGCAGGATTGCAGGATTTTTCAGGGGCAAGTTACACAGGACAGAGTCTCGGCATGCTGCAGCTATAGGACGACTCCAAGGGATCAGAAGTGCTCGGCGCCCTTCGGATTGGCAGCACGACAAGTGTCTCTCTTGGAGAGGAGACATGGGAGACTTCACAGCAGAAGACTGCATCAAGAGAACTTAATTTTGGAGACTTCCGAATTGCGACTCACGACTTGCGACTTTTTCCGCAGGATCTGAGAATTCAGACATGTGACTCACAGCTTATCCTGACGAATCCGGAAGGCCTGTTTTCATGCGTGCATGTGATACAGTATGCTTAAATCTTCAAGGAGAAGCGCAAGATAGCATAAGTACTGATACAGCAACTGCATTAATTTCTGTTCAAAAGTGTTGTTTGCTGGTTTTGAAATGCTTGGCAATTACATGCAATTTCCCATCAGCTAAGATATTTTTTGATATCATGTTATAGTTTTATTTGCAATTCTTGATTTCACTTGTCTTCGCATTTTTTGCCTAACAATTCGTATGTTAATTTCTTTGTTCCTTGCGTTTCGCCGCACTGATTTCTGCTCAAGCGGATCTCTCAGAGAGTGGGCAGAAGCGCTTCAAAAGGAGGCACGGAAAGGTGTTGCAGACATGTGGAGTTTACATTAAAAACACATATAGTCCATATTTTTACATATTACATACATATATGTATATATTCATATGTATGACAGAATTTGTTCATTTGTGTATTCTTGTATTTATTTGTTTGTTTATTTTTATTAATATGTCGATCAATGTGTGTGTGTTCTGGTTATATATGGGTTACATCACATTTAGAGCTGTCACCACACGAGCTATAAGCATTGAAAAGCATGGGACAGGCTGAGGAACCTCCAGCAGAAGAGCGGGTCTTTGCAGTGCATCCATGCTTGCAGCAGTCTCAGTTTTCGGGGTTTTGTTGGCTCAACAAATCTCTCGCTCTCTCTCTCTCTCTCTCTCTCTTTGCATTCTCTATAGTATTCTTTATTGTTGTTCCTATTGTTCTCTATTCTTTCTTTGTGCGACCTTTTTCAGCCTTGGAGCTTTTCAGGTCACGATTCAAAGATCTCAACTCATTTGCTAGCCCTGAGCTGAATGTACTGGGGAGCTCCCCATGCTTGGACTTGTTTGACTATGGCACGGCCTTATTTGTGCATAGCGAAAGGACGTGGCGTTTTGATTTTGCAAGTTAGGTCGTGAATGGTTGTGACAGGTTCCTGGGGATACTTATAGTCATATGTGAAAAGTTGGTTCAAAGCAGCCGAATAGGTTTCTCTAGGCTTCTTTCAGGATCAACAGGAAGGGAAGTTTCAGTGTCAATTGTCTCCTTTGAGGCTTGGATTCCGAGCCGAGTTTGTCTGCAACTTGGGGGCGCTCCCGTTGGAAAATGGCTTGGAAGGCTGTGCGCTCCGAGGCTGGCGTGGCTCCTAGAAGGGGAGGATGCCCCACGTGGGTATTCTGCTGCTACCATAGCCGCTCGACAAAATTTCCGGCACAGCGGTGGCCCATTGAACCTGCACAAACACACTGAAACTGCAGCATGCTGCATAGCATATGCAAAAATGACCAGCGGCGATCAAACAGGTGTTGTGCTCCCAGCCTTTAAGTCATACTTTTCCGAGCTACCGCAGTGCAACATACAACACTACAGTGTCACTTCAGCAGCCTCGCAGTACCATTTCAAGCCCTGGTGAGCCGAGGCTTCATACGCCAACAAGGCATGGCAATCGCAGGGCAGGATGAGTGAAAGATACTGAAAGATTGTTTCCAACTGACTCCCAGTGCATGTGCTTCTAGGATCTTGTAGAATAGCTTGCTCTTTCAGCTATCTGTGCAGATATTTGTACGCTTTTAGCTTTGCTAATCACGTATTTTGCGTGTTGGTCGCTTCACCTTTGGCTTCAGATCGACATCTTGCTCAGAGCAGCTACCGAGCTACAGAAATCTCAGCCCCTTGGCCTCGATGCAGTTGGGGGCAGGGTTGGATGCTGCAGATGTCCAAATCGGATGGGAGGTGAGAATTTGTTGAATTGATGAGAGTCGTTTGATGTTATTCTGAGAGTTGTATATTTGAGGCCAATTGTCTCAGAGGTGACCGCACCGGTAAAGGTCTTCGGAAGCTTGGCTGAACAATCTAACAATGCCTCCAATGTGTTACAAATCTTGGAGTGATATGACATTTTGCATTCCCTTCTTGAACGCTACTCGAGCTCCGATCTCTTGTCAAAGAACATGTTTGCATCATGTTGCGTCTAATTTTGCATCATTCGACTTCTTCTGTATTCTTTCTGTATTCTTTCTGTGTGCGTTCTTGCTGCATTTTCCCGAAGTTTACAGCACAGCCAGGCGATATTCATGGACAGCTCCGAGACCTGCTGTTGCTGTTCCATTTCTACGGCAGGCGCGCGGCTTGCCGTTGTCTCAAAGGCAGATCCATCCCGTGATCCGTCGATCCGTGCCCTGGCATCTCCACCATACAACGTCATTCTCTCAAGTTTCGCACACAATTCTATACTTTTTTTGGGGTAACGATCAAAAAGACTCTCATTGTGCCAGTCCCACGGATTTGTCAATGTGGCATGGTTTCATCAGATGTGCGGTTTCACCAAATGTGCACTGTTATTGTCGAGAATAACAGGGTGGTGTTGATAACCGTTGCCATTGTTGGCAGCATACTTCCTGTCGCTATGTTTCCAGGGGTGACTTCAAGACCAACAGTGCTTGAAAACTGAGCAGAGGATAGCAAGGTGTAGCAAGGTTATTTCTTGGGTTGGGATCTTTGCAGAAAGGCCTGATGATGATGAGTATGAGGACGGAGTTTGGCGAAGTTTGGCAAGTCACATCAACACAACTTGCCAAAGTTACATCACAGATGTGTGACTTGCACATATACATAAATAAATAAATAAATAAACAAATATATATATATATATTATGTATATGTGTATGCATCGATTTGTACATATTTCCTTGGTGGTTCAGGACGGTGACGACGAGCCCATGTCATACGTGCCTCTTGGCTTTGATGTCAGCCATGCTGAGAACAGCCTGCATCTCACAGCTGCATCTCACGGAGGTTCAACGGTGATTGGGTCGACCGCGGCCGCCACCAGCTCGAAGTCATGTTGCTGATTCTCTCCCTGAAGACGCTCGGAGAGAAACAGAGGGGGAAAGAGATTCAAACAGCAAAGAAAGATAAGGAAAATACAAAATAAACAGATAGAAACATACAGTATAAAAGGCAAAGCAATAGACAAAGTCATTTGCAAAGTTTACCCCTCAAGCACAGCATTTGTCCATTTGCGTCACAGTGCACATGTCGACCTTGTGCACCTAAGGATCATACACCCAAAGCACGTGTGGCTCAACAGGGGTAATCATGAAGATCGACAGCAAAATCTCCGAACTACAAAGATAGGCAGGATGGATCTTAGTGAATCCTGCTGGGTCTTGGTCTTGGTGGGCTCCTTGACAGCTACACCTGTTCAAGAGGATCGTCGATGGATACTGGATACATCTGGATACTACATGTCCTATGCATTTCTCAACCCGGTGGATTCTTTTGAAACGGGGACGCTTGCGTGTAGAAAAGTCATAGAATGTCATAATCAGATCGTGCCAACTGAAATCTCTGGAGTGTGGATGACTGTTGGAACTCACGGGCACAAAGCCACCAATTTGCACAAGGGACACCCTTCACAGCAAGAACTCGATCCTCCGCCCACGGAACTGTAAAAGCATCCAAGGCTTCAAACAAGTTGCAGTGGGCAAATCCGTGGGAAGCCCCCGCAAAAAGATGAGCCTTTCCAAGTTGGCACATGTTAGCATGCCTTCCTGGTGCGGTCTTGACTTTTTACAGGCACAGGCATAGACACACACACACACACAAACATATAGTAAAAACAAGGCGAGAGAGAGAGAGAGACTAAACAAGTACATATGATTGAATCATGTGAAATATGCATGAAGGCATTGATTCCTGGTATCCATATGTGATATAGAACCGGCTTGAAATACGTGAGCCTTTTTGCAGGAAAGCGTGCCTTCAACGAAACATCACCACTGCAGGTGTTTTTCCCTGTTAAGATCCCCTTTTCATTGAGACTCGTTTGAACCATGTGATTCGTATTCTGCCGAACTTGCAGGTAGCCTCGGATTTGACAGAGCTTGCCGTGCCCTTGGAAGCTGCCAGCGCAACAGGCGACAGGACGACACGACTGTTTGGTCAACCGAGGCACAGATGCCCTCGGTGCTGAAGAGGGGCGAAGGATCTTCGAGAGCTTCCAATCTTTCTTTGAGTGGCCTCTTGGAATCATTTAAAGCTGAGCCTTTCTGAAACTTTCGCTCGATGTTTCACAAATCATACCTTTGCATCATTTTGCATCCCCTCGCCATGATCATTGCTCCATGATTGTCATGTTGTCATGCTGTGCTCCATGCAGTGGCCAGGCTTCCCCTTGCTGCTCGAATCGAGCAGAAGGTCTTGGTGCTGCATGGCGGCCTTGGGCCTGGGGTTCCCCGGCAGAGCCGAGGCATCGAGGAGTCACAACTGGTTCATTGGTGGAGCCGCGGCAAGCTCCCTTTGTCAAGATTTATTAAGGGAGCTTCAATGTCTCCGTGTTCCTGGATGAACTCTTTCAATGCTGAATCCCTTTGAGCCATGGCTAAGGACTGGTCATTGGAAGACCTTTTGCAGGTTGAACGACCTTTGGTGTCAAAGGAGTTGCACTTCACTCTTGAAGGAGTGGTACGTAGCTCAGGCTTTCACAACTCATTTCACAACTCATTTCACGAGAGGGAGTGGTACGAGCTGTACGCCATGTCAGGGCTCTGAACTGCTCTGAAACTTAGACGTCAATCGGTTTCAGAGAAGCTGCTCAGGTCTACAACATTCTTTGGTCGGACCCGTTGATGCACAAGTTCCTTGGTGGCTAATGCCGGTCTCAACAGGGTAGCATAGGAAGCGCCTGGGAGTGACATCATTGCACGTTGAGGCCAGAGAATCGCCGAGATCCTTTGAAGAGCTTTGGCGTAGCGCACTGAAATTACTCAATCTTTTCAATGTGACTGGCCATTGAAAAGATCAGTCAGATCAGTTGATATTTGTTCTGTTTGTTCAAATCTATGGCAAGTGTGTGATTGCCAAGGTGCACGACAGTGATGGTCTCAGTCTTGCTGTGCCAAAGAGAAGCCCGTTGGCCTTTTGCACAGGGCATTTGCTTGAGAATTGCTATGAATATGTATGACTTGGATCTGCAGAATTCGTCACTTTCTCAGCCAGAATTCATCAGGCCCTCGTGACAAGCACTGGCAAGTGATGAAGAACTTTGGCCGTGCCTTGGTTGTGTTTTCTGCTTGGAACAGCGGGCCAGATGGTCTTAGCCGTAGTCCAAGAGCGCTCGATGCAGGCGACGTGACCCAGCGTTTCTGCAAGCAAGAAGGTCTTGAACTCATCATTCGAAGCTTGTCGTAGAGAAAGGACCCAGTTTTTCCAGGACCAGGCACGGAGCTCTGGGTACGGCAGCTAGTGGTTGCTGAATCTTGCAAACTTGATTCGTTCTTTGGCGAGGCAGCCATTTTCCGCCGCCAACACTTACCGGGGTGGGGTCAGGGACCACTTGAGTGAGCGATTAAAATGATTTGATGGACCTGGGTTCGATTGCCCCCTTTGCAACTTTTGCTCCGCCGAGCATTTTGGGTGAGATCCTCAACACCTTCACTGGTTCCCAACTTGCCGCTATGTTCAGCCTATGCGGGGCTAGATTGGGTTCAATTTGGGTTAGATAAGGCTTATGTATGCTTATGTTGAACAGAAACCTGGGCGCTCATTTCGGACAATGTTGGAACCCCCAAAAAGATGATGAAAAATGTATAATTCTTTGGCCAATTCTTGACTACGCTGCGGCTAACCCACAATCAAGATGATCCAGTGCTCATGCGGCTATCCGGGACAATGTTACGCCGATGTTGGGCCAAGTCAGGCTTAATTATGTTCGGCAGCCTGTTGAGGCTTCACGGAACTATTCGGACATATTTGGGACTACCAATAGGCTGTGGCTGTGTTGGGCCTATGCCGGGCGATGACTTCGGCATCCGTACAACTGCCACCTTGTTTTTCAAAGTGGAAAAAGGGCACTCAACTCTTGTATATTCCCTATAATGGAACAACTTTTCTTTCTTCCGAGCTTGGGGGAGGGCCTCAAGTGTTGGAGAGCATCAGCCCAAACAAACTAGGCATTGTGTAAAAGGTAGCCTTGGCCATGGTTGCCCTCATCTTAATCTGCCTGGAAATGCCTGGAATGTGATGAAAGGACGTAATCGCTTTCAAGTGATTTCAGTTTGAATCTAAGGATCACATCAGTTCACGAATACCTGCAAAGGGTATGAACTCATGCATGATGGCATCTTGGCAAATCTTGGCCTCTGTTTTGCGCATCAAAGGCAAGCCCAGACAAACGAGATCAAACGAGCTTTGTGCAGATTCAAAAAGGTTCATATCCAGCTGAATGCAGCTCATGCTCAGTTTCAGGATGTCAGAATAGGAGGTGATAGCGGTGCTGTCTCTGAGGTTACTTGCTTCGAGTTTTTTCAGCACGAAACTACATGGGGCTCCGGGGCCCAGAAAGAAAGCGGAGAAGCAGCACACAAATATGAACACAAAACCATTTCGTTGAATTTATGTAATTACATACTGATAATGGGACAGAAGTCATTCACTTACATATGTCTATACTAGCCATATAGTATTTATATTTGATCATATTATATTATATTATGTTATATCATATTATATTAAATTGCATTATATCATATTATCTTTTATTATATCATATTATATCACATTATCTTTTATTATATCATATTATATTATATTATGTTAAAATTTATCATATTATGCTATGATATATTTTATATTATTTATATCCCACAAACCTATGTTTACCGACCCCTTTGCTCTTTCAAGTTTACATGGGCATGGTGCCGACATGCTCCGTTGATGATGCACGCAGTCGAGGACTGTCCCCAACGATGGTGGTATGCTTTTGCCGCTGGGCCTGGAGTGTCACCTTAGACAACCTTGTCACCAGGTAGTCAAAGTGAGGTTCTTTCCTCCCCTCAGTGACATCACAAGAATCATTCACATTGTGTTGGACGATGAGCTCTCTCAGTTCCCCCACGCATTTCAAAAATGAGGATCGGATATGGAGAGGATTCGCAGGGTCCTAAGTGCAAAATATGTGACAACCAGCAGCGCAAAGCAACGCTAAGCAATGCTTCACCGTTGGCTTTTGTCTAGGCGTGGAGTTGTTTCCTTGGTGGTCCGGCCACGGAGCGTGGAGCGCTTGATAGGACAGCCCGAACAGACCTGCACGATGATTATAGATTAATACATGTATATGTATATGTGGATTAAATATATAGATTAATCAAGTATGTATAGAATTATAGATTAATTAATTATGGTCATTGGGTCGGGACAAGCTAAGGACTCACCAGAACGCCGCGCCCTGGTGCTATTTCTTCCATGATTTCACACATGCCCACGCCGAATGATAGACCGGTGGTTGGCGATGCCTTTCTGCGGTTTTTTGTTTGATGGGTGGGTTGCGCTCCTGTCTGGCTTTGAAATTTACTTCCCTGCAACAAGCACTTTGCCGTGTGCTCATCTGATGACAAACCTCGCCATTGAAACATGCGCTGGCAGCCGGTTCTACCCTGCTTATTGCCTGGATCTTGTTCGCTGCATGGCATGGACAAGGAACAAGGTCCGCAAGGGCGCAAGGTGGCAAATCCGTGATGTAAATAAATGTAAATAATGAATTTAGCGGCAACACGAGGAGCCGGTGCACTTGTGCTTTTTCCCTCAGACTTGGACTGCATGGTGCCGCGAAGCTGGTCATGTTTTTTTTTTTTTTTTTTGGGGGGTACGCTACATCAAAATGCAGCATTTTTATGCTACTGTTAGACTTGATGAGCTGCAGAAATTTGTCGAGTTCGCCTGCTGGACGGTGGGGGGATTTCTTGCCCAGAACTTGTGGTGCCCTAAGTGGACACGCGTGGCCGGGCCTTTTGGCAGTGTAGCATGATGCAAAAGCAAAGGGAAAACGGTGCAAAACTCTTCCGTCCACCCACATCCACCCACCCAAAGCGTGAACTCAGAGATATGCAAAACTTGGCGTCCCGCATACTGCAACAAACTGGAGCTAGGACCCCTAGGACCGCTTGGACCGCTAGGACGTAGGTTTGTATAGTAAACAATTCGATGTGCCTTCTTTTCCCTTTTGCTGTCACGACTGCAGTTCATGACATGCGATGCCCATTTTCATGTGGCAAACATCTTCGAAAGACAGGAACAAGCCGGGGCAGACAAAATGAATTGCCAGGCAAGGGATGGCATCTTGCAAGAGCACTACGGATTAGGTCATGGAATGTTGAAACATGTTGAAACTGTTTGGCGCTGCCAAAGTCCTGTTTGCAGCGTTCTGCTAGGCTCCATTCTCAGCTACGAGCCTTATTGCTCACGAAAGCACTTGATGCAGCTCATTAAGCCAGAACAGGCGCTTTTGCTGCACAGATGGCAGATGCGATGTGTTGATTGGCCTTGCTGAGTTCTGATTTGTGAGTTTCATCATCAAAGCGCGCCAAGGTGAGATGTTTTGGATGGACACATCGGGACAGCGGTTGAAAATTAGCAAGCACAGCGGTCAGCTATTCCTCAAAAGTTCGTTAGATCTTGGCATGTACCAGTCACATGTCACTACCACAAACTCAAAGCTTCTCAGCACAGGACTCAGATGATTATCGTTCCTGCTCAGAATGTGGTGATTCAGATGCATTTGGGGCTTGGGAGGGCTGGCAGAAGAAGCCCAGAGATAAACACATGTATTAGATACATTTACCGTTACTTCTTTGCTGATGTATCTATTTATTGATTGATTGATTGATTTGTTTTTGACATGTTGATTTGTTTGTTCAGTTGTGCTAACAGTCAATCAATCAAATGAATAAAGAAACAAATAAACAAGTTATTGAATGAACAAACATATACATTGCTGAAATATGATCCCCTCTTACAGCGGGGAAAAATTCGAATGCAGTAGAATCCAGCGAACATACGCACTGTGAATCGTGCCGATTGGGTCTGAACATGTTTGAATTGTGAATCTCTGCGCCAAACATATTGATTAGTTGATGTGTTTGAATTGTGTTTAATCTCGCCACCGTCTTGTCTTTGAATCTTTGACTTTTGAGACGAGCCCAAAGACCTCAAAGCTTCAGGCCAGGATGACATCCAAGTCGAGTGCCTCTCGGAAGCAAACAAATTTGAATCAGTGGCTGACGGGGTTGACAGTCATGCCGGCCAGAGAGGGTGGATCCAATGGACTGCACCCCCGTTCCCTGCATTTGTTGCCCGTTGCACCATTTGGGGTGTAGGCTGTATGGGTGCGTAACTTACTGGCCGTTGCAATGCTACTATATGCACATGTCACACACGGAGATACATATATTTATAGATTTATAGATGTGCTTGATCGGGACCTTGTCATTGGCGCAGCGCTGCGTGGTTTCATGGCCATAGAGATTGCAACGAAATGCATCAAATTGTGTTCCTGGAAGGCTACTTCACCTGCCGTGGATGTGGTGACTACGTCGCTGACTCGTTGAGCATTGTGCTGTGACACCTCTGCAACCTCAATTTGGCGTGTTTTTCACAATAGGGGTACTCCCAGATCACCCAATGTTATATGAGCGCCTACAGCATGAAACCAACTAATTTTTGGGGTCCCCATTTTAAGAAACCGCATTTGATTCAATCTGTACAATGCAACCCGGCATTCAAAATGTCAACAACCTGTGACCATAAGAAGTCTCACAAGGTCAGGGCTGTTGAATCAATCTGCGGGTTCTCAAGCCGTTCCCGAAGGTGTCGAGAGCGTATTGAGTGCCCTCCTTTAAAATTTGATTGGTTTTAAAAGTTTTTCACAGGAACATGATGTAATCATGGAAGGTCTGGTCTCCTCATTTGCCCCCGTGCTCCAAAACAATGTTTTTCCCAAAGCCCAAGGTCTGAAAAATGTCTGAAACCTTCTGGACAGAAAACCAAAATGAGGGATGAAACATGATGGAAGTCTGCCCGTAAACAGATAGAATTATAGAATGACAGGACGATTGAACACTTTATTTATCAGCTCGGCAGCGTGGAAGTGTTTGTTTGTTTGTTTGTTTGTTTGTTTGTTTGTTTGTTTGTTTGTTTGTTTGTTTGTTTGTTTGTTTGTTTGTTTGTTTGTTTGTGTGCGCCTATGGGTGCTGCTGCGTGACAACCGCCATGGTTGCATGAAGAAAGGGGTTTGCAGGAATGTGCTTTCCGAAGTCCTTTCAGACACAAGGCTTTTTGCGATTACAGCGTATCGATGTATGTAGTAATATCATGTAGTATCTAAGGTGCCTTCATGGAATAAGTTTTGTCCTTCACATGTTTGAGTTTCTGCATGTTTTTGCTATAAAACAATGGTCCTCAGTGAGGTCAACATGATTGTTGGAATTGCACCGTGGCACATTTGCAGATGGCACCCTTGCGTTCAATTAAATTGACACTGCGTGTGCTTATAGAGGTGTGTGATTTTTTTCGAAGGTCCTTCTCTTTGCTTTGTACACGATCATACAACACCCCGCGGTTTCTGTCAAAACCCCTTCCCCTACACTTCCACACAGGTATCTTGTGAGGCGGCAGACAGCCACGCCCAGCGAGAGAGAGAGAGAGGTATCTTGGGATGGTGTGAGTGGTGGATCATGGACCACCTGTTGGTGCGCGTGCCTCACAAGACTTCAGTTTGAACAGCGCCCGAAGTCCGATACTGCGAAGGCCAATCAAAACAAGGTCTGTGGTTGCTCCGGCATAATCATACTCAGACTATAAGTCATGGTCACAAATGTCACCGGACCGACATCCTGGCAACCTGAAATAATACTTCAAGCATATCATATGTGTACCACTGCTTCATTTCCTCACTTGAACGCTTGTTCATGTCCTGTGCTTCTGGGTTCGTGTGATTTTTCTTCACGTACGTCATGTACATGTTTTTGTGTCGATTGAGCGCGTTTTTATGGATGGCTTTGCCCTTCTCCACTTTTCAGCTCGATTTTTCATATTGGTTGCTTGCTTGCTTGCTTGCTTGCTTGCTTGCTTATTTGCTTGCTTGCTTG
>VSDK01004390.1:81478-96440 GCA_009767595.1 Symbiodinium kawagutii | reverse complement strand
TGTTGCTTTCTTTAGTCGTTTTGATTCTAGCATATTCAGCCGTACACAATATGTTTGGACATGTTTGGACCGTTTGGAAAAATTGTTTGCAGCAGGGAATTGTGGCTTCCCAGGTTGCCCAACATTCTCCTTTTGAGTCCGTTACACCGATGGTACGGAGGAGGCAACTTGGAGCAGACTGACCTATTGGGAAGTCTATCGATGGCCAACATCAAAATGTTTCATCCTTGGTTGTATCATCTCCATGGGCTGGCTGTGATTTGGGTAGTGCTGGCGGTCAGGCAGGTGGTCTTCAAAGCCCAAAGTAGTTTTATGGCCAGACGGATGGCTTGGACGAGACACTTGCCGTATCCAAGAGCTAACACGGTGCTGGTGGAGGGCATTCCCAAGGACTACAGAACCGAGGAAAAAGTTTCAAAATTCTTCAACGACATTTTGGGTCCAGACTCAGTGGCATGCGCACACTTGGTGAAGAAGACGGCGACTTTGGAAGACGCAATTGAGCTTCAAGACCTGGCAAAGACGAAACTGGAAGAAGCAAAAGCTTGTTTGGACAGAGAGGGTGTTCGGCCGACACTCAAGAGATTTCAGAGATTCCCACTGTTCAATCGATTTGGGGCAGACAATGCTGATGCCATTGATCACTTTTCTGAAGAAGCTGCAAAGCAAGAGCTGCAAATCAAAGAGATACGAGCAGTCATTAATCGTGATGATGGGACAGGTAGCTTTGGATCCCATTCAGAGGAATGCTGAGATTTCCAAGTCCCTTGAGCTCAGCGGCTGCAAGGACTGGGCAGTTTCAGACGCTCCAGAGGTTGGGGCTATTCGTTGGCACGACTTGTCTCGAGAAGAGGCTCTCTCATACAAGACGCTGGCCATGGGTTACTTCCTCATGTTGTTTTTGTTGGCAAACTTCTCACCAATTTGCATTGCCATTTCCTCCTTGGCCTCAGAAGTCAATTTGGGGACGCTGCAACCATTGTGGGATGCTGTAGCCCCAACACTCGGGCTCACAATTGTCCTTGCGATGTTGCCGACTGCATTTGGGCGTGAATTTGTTCAGATGTTTCCGCCAACCCTTTAATTCCTTTCACATTTTTTTTCAGCAGTGTTCAGATGTTTCAATTACTTAATTTCAATTCACTGGTCTTTTTGTTCCTTTATGATCTTTATGCTTCGCGGTCCGGTTTGGCAAGGCAAGTGGTGCTGCAAAAGCAATGGGAGCATTTGTTTTTGTTTGGAGTTTCAAAGCTTTGACAGTTCAGGTCCTGCTCTGGATACTTGGGAGCTTCTTCACACTCCGGACAGAGCCATTCGCTCAGCATCGGCTCCAAGTTTGGTATTTTTGGTTCCAAGTATTTTGCATCCTTTTCCTTCCAATCATCGGGACTGACTTTCGAAGCTTTACTCGGCAACTCCTTCAAGATTCAAGTCTGGCGTCGATTTTGCGACTCCTTGCAGACAGGACATGTGGATGAAAATATGCTAATATCACCCAATACAGATACATCGAGCACATACTCCCGGATGCCGAAAAGAGAGAAGTAAAACAAGGTAGATGAAAGCCTCCATTGCGGAAAAATAGATGACCGTACTCATATCGTGAAAGTAGTGGACAGGCACTCAACGGTGCATGCTTGAGGAGTGTATCTTTATGGGCGCTGTATATGTCTTAAAGTATTTTGAAGTATGTACTTGACAAAGCATATGCATATCCACTGAAAGATGGCAAAGTGCATGTACGCACATATAATGTATATATATATATACATATATTTTTATATATACATATGTATACCGTCATATGATGCATGTGTTTGTCAAATGCTCCTTTTCACACGACTCGTTCGACTCGTTTTTGCTTTGGAGGATCCCGTTGTCGTCTCAGTTCTTCTTCAGCTTCGTGGTGCTGCAGTGGTCCGTGGCTTGACCCGGCCTCAGGATGCCTCAGACGGCACAAGGGGCACACCCAAGGGGCACACCTAATGGGCACACCTGCAGGGCACACCTAAGGGGAGGGATGGAACATGATGGAACCGAGGCATGGAGCTCTTGCGAATGGCTGTGCTTTTGAAGTTTCTGCTTTTCAGGCGCCAAAATCGGCAGTTTGGGACATGTTTTGTTTCGGCTTTTGGAAGTCTTAAGGCCATAACGAGTGCTCCGTTTGGACGTGGATAGATTTGGTTCGTCAGACCTCATAGCCATGTGACAGAAAAATGAGGTGTGAACTACCGACTAGGCGGCGAAACGGATGGCCAGTAGTGCATGGACATTGACCCTATAGCCGAGTGTAGCCCCAAACCGTTCTTTTGCCCGCGGTCTGCATTTTTTCGCTCTCGATTGCATGTTGCAATGATGCAGTGTTTTCAGTCCTGTCATCATTTCTGAATCCTTGGTGTTTACCGTGCCTGCAGTGGAAGTCATATGTTTTGCCGATTTTTCACCCGGATTGAGATGGTTCGTCTTTTTTCTTTGGGTTCTTCATGGAGTGGAAGGTCCCAACAACGGGTTTGAAAGAGACATCAGTACGTTCTGTTGATGTTTCAAATCTTGAGAAGTCGTATGTTGATACCAGCGGCCGAAGAAATGCCCGGCTCACTACTCGCTAGTGTGAAAAAAAGACAGGGGATTATAGGGGAAGATTTTTTGGGCGCCCATGGTTCATGGCCACCTGGCAGCAACAGTATGTAGCACAGAAATCCGTAGAAATCCAATAACAAACATTTTTGAGATACTCGAAAAGAGGAGCAGGTCAGCTGATTGTGGAGAGTTCGGAGCGCAGGGCGACACACTCGGGCGAAAAAGAAGCTCGAGAAATGGCAGAGCCCGAGGATCAGGAAGGGCTTGCACAGTTTTGGTTCGGCCTGCATCGACAGGTGTTGATTCATGGACGTTGGTGGTTGATTTATGGTTGATGTGAATGGTTGATGTATAGTTTTCTGTTTGTTGAACGCGGCTGCTAGGAGTTCTATGGCATGGGGGGACGCAGTGCAAGATGGAGCTTGAACCTGGCTATCGGTGCCACAGCTTGAGGGACATAGCTGTCACAATCTGTCAAGTTTGATATGTCAATCTTTGACATTTGCACAGTTTTACATGATGCTCCATGTACCTTCACGTCGTGGTTCTTTGTGGTTCTCACCGGCTCGGTGATTGCCAAGGATGCATTTTTTGTGGTGTTCGCCTCAATTTTTGAGCACTAGTGACCATGTGTGATTGCAAGGTACTTAGCCAAGCAACGAGCACGCATTCCATCATATTCCTTCCAAATGTCCTAGGTGTATGGCCCATCGTGACCCTGGTTACCATGGTGGGATTTCTTTTGCAACGCCTTGCCTATGGATATTTGATTGCCTGCAACCGAGTTTTGCATAGTTTTACTCCAGCTGTGGGCCGCTGAGCTCCAATTTTCACGTCCCTTCTGAGGTTTTTTCGGAGACGCGAAAAGCGGACTCCGGAGGAGAGTTCTGGTCCGAGTCATTGTCACAACTGCTGCAACTCTGACAGCAAACAGCTTGCAGGGCTGAGGGCTTGCAGACATTCTAAAGGGTTGTGGGATGCTACTGGTATGGTAGGTGCAGTATCTTGAGGCCACGACAAAGACTTGGACTTGGAGATAAACGTCTAGAGGCCCATCCCACGAATCCCCATGATACTATAGCAAAGTGTATGGCAACTATCCTCCAAGGCAAGATACGTTTTTTTCATAACGCATGTGTGTTGTGAGAACGAAGATATTAAGGAGATGAAAGGCCCCGAGTCCACGGAGAGCCCTTGCGAGTCATCTTCAAAAAATGCATCAAAATGCCAACACTCAAAAAACTAAACCCTTCGACTTTTTTGACGTTGCTCCCACCTTTGAAATTGTGTTCCTTTGTGTTCCCGCTGTGTGGCTAATTTTCAACATATTTTTACCTGCTTCGAATCTGCATTGCATTTTTTCCGCACATGTTGCTCCTACTTGAGTTAGCTTTTGAATCTAGCTCCTCTGCCGACGCTTTGGTTGGTGGCAGTTCTTTCTGACTTGTTCTTGAACCCGCCAAGCTGATCATAACATATCTAAGCTCTGAAACTCTTTGAATGATTTTGAATGTTGCTGCTTCCGCATTTTGACTTACTTGATTTCACTCCCAGTCGCTTCCCCTTTGGATGTGGAATGTTGCTCCCACTTTTCGACCAATCGGCTTCCCATTTCCAACCGTCGATTCCACTTTTCAGGAAACCGAAAAGCGTTGCACATGCTGTAGGGGGTGAGCAGTTGCAGACTGCCTTCGCGTGAAGCTTCAGAAGCTCTTTCCCCTTCAAACATCTTCCCACCATCACCGCCCATTTTTGATGATGTTACCGTAATTGATATCATGATATATCATGCTATATTAGAACTACATAGTCATTTTTATCTTCCATATCATCCAACAGTATCACCCATCAATATCCAACATTGGTCCAACTCTTCGATACTTTTTTTGGTGTTTCAAACGCTGCATCCACTTTTCAGTTGGATTGTTCCAAATGTGCACAGATTGTGATTTCGATTGTTGGTCGCATTTTGTTCATGTGCTCCAGCTTTTTTTAAGTCAACCCCCCATTGTTGTTGTTGTTTTTTTTTTTGGTTTTGATTTTGGAGATGACCAAGTTCGGACTCCCATGTTTTCCGATTCTGCTGCTTGACTTGTTTGACTTCCCCTTTCCTTTTTCTATGCTGGGATTCTGTGCATGTTTTTTTCTATTTTTTGCCCTTCAATTTGTATATCCACATTTTTCGAGGTTTCGAACGTGGTCCGTCAGAAAGTAGAAGCCATAGTCAAAGAAAATCCTGCACAGAAGCTACAAGCACTCGTGCTTAGATGTGCGCAGGGTTGTAGGGCTTAATTAGGATTTAGAGTTTGTGGTTGGACCACTGTTCATTTTACGCCGTGCTGGAATATGTGTTCTTTCCCTTTGCACGCTTGGTCAGGCTCTTATCGACCGTCATCAGTGTCGGCTTGCTTGGGATGTTTGACATTCATGTGAAGTTCCGCGCGTGATGCTACGCTCTAGATCTTTCTTTGTGAACTTGCTAGGCTGAACATCGGGACTTTTCAAAAGATGTGCGCGCAGTAAATCCTCGAACAATTCTGAACAATTACATCCAGTGGCAGTGGTCGTGGATTGGATTGGACCGAAGTTGTTGCCTGAGCTCGTCTCCCTGTGACGAGGAATTGGTTGCAAAAACAGTTTTGCTCGCGATTCACGCTAGAACTGCAACATTGCTGAGCAAAATCTCCTTGTAAATTGCTCATGGGCGAGTGGGCGTCAAAGATGGTTCTAAATGACGGCCGCAATGTGAGCGGTGGACCAGTACTTCATTTTACTTTACTATTGTTTTTTAGCTTTCAATTCACAGGTTTTAGTTTCGGATTCATGGACTTCAGTGTCATATTCACAGCATGACAATCCGAGAACAACCTGACATTCCGGGCACTTCAGGTGAAGTTCCAGAAGCCCGGAACAAGCTGTTTCACAATAAGGGTGAGGCTCATTACTCACACATCTCATGCAAATTGGGTCGAACAGCACGAAACCCCAGTCCCCCATTCCGGCAGTACTTACGAAGTTATGTGCTGAAGCCGATTCCTCCCTTTAAACCTGTTGAGGTACAGTATTGTCTCTTGATTGCATTATTTAGGGCCAGGCCATTCCTTTCATGAACTTGAGCTTCAGAATCAGATTGGACGCGACCTGGCCAACATGTGGTTGAAACGGTGAGATGCTGAGGTTCTATTTGCAGTTTGTGCCTCAGATCCTCAGATTCTGGGTCAACGAGGAAAGGTGAAAACTTACTGGGGGCTTTCGTAACTTCATGCCGATTTGGATGTAATTTACACATGTGTGAATGATTACGCGCCTCAGCCCTTGAGGTTTTCATTAGTTTCGGCATTGTTTGAGGTTGGAATGTGTGGAATTCTTTTGCATCGATCATCTAGTTCGATTCCGGCAGCACTTGCTCTTCTTGGCGTCATCCTCGCAGCTCCTTGGCTAGGGCAGGCAGTGACAAGCGATCTATGTACGCAGCCACTGTCGACAGGGAAGCATCAGGATACTGCAACTACTTCAAGGAAAGACACGGGAAGTGGGAGAGGGGTGTGCCAATTTCGGACCACTGTGGATGCTGCAGCCCGATCACTCCCGCTCAGGTTGTATCAGCTTGGCAGTTTCATACCAATTTTCGTTGGAGATCATTGCCCATTCCGGAGGTGGTCTTGGAAAGAGCTGAAACATTTGGAAATCGACCATCAGAGTCTAGTGCAAACCCTAGGAACACAACCATTGGGTCCCGACCCCAGTTCCTTGGCACAGGTAGTTGCCCTTGAGCCGACCTTGCTATCACAGTCGGTCCGAGACTCGAACCCTCTTGGCTTTTTTGGGATTCAAGTTGGGCAAACGCCAAGGGCTGTGCATGTTGGGTGACTGCGCTTTTCCGAGACCAAGCCAGATGCAATCTACAAGCATCCAGCGCTGGAAGAGAATTCGGAGATTTGAGTTGCAGGCTTTAAAAGTGCAAGCGCGCTTGCATTTGTGGTTAGGCTTGGTTTGAGAGGGAGAGAGAGAGAGAGAGAGAGAGAGGAAAAAAAAGAGCTGTGTGGAACCCGAAATGCCATGTTGCTGTGTGATCCTTCGCCATCCTTGGCGTAGTTTATTGAAACAATTCAGCAAAGGATCAGAGAAGGGGTGATCAGGCTACATGCAGCTTGTCAGGAAACCCCAGCTGCAGGATGGGTCTGGCATGTTCTGGCCCAGTTCGCACAAGGATCAGCAAGAAGCGGGGAGAATGTTCAAGAACTGGCAGTCAAGGTGTTGGCGATGTTTTTTGGGAATGCATCCGGTTCTTGAAGATTGAGATTCTCAAAAAAGCGTCACTGACCCTCAGAGTGCATGGCTATCCTAGTGGAAAGGGCTCCAGGGCCGCAATTCCGGTCCAGTAGGATACTGTATCAGGAGAAAGAAGGGTACCAGATATTCCTAGACAGGTACCTATGAATACCTAGTTTTCAAATGTTTTCAATGTCCTTTCTATGACACCTTCATGACATCTTCATAGGGGATGGTCGTCCAATTCAGTAATAGGAGGTTGCAACCCGTTCGGATGAATACTTGTTCATCACGCTTGATGGTTGACCAGGAGTCCAATAAAATGAGTTTTGATTCTAGCGGTGTTGTTCAAAGTGTCATTCTGAAGGAGCTCGAGTGAGCGCCTGGTTCCAAGATTCCACGCAAGTGTTGCTTGCGGTGCATTTCAGCAAGCTCTTGAATTGCCGAATTGCCAGGCTAAAATAATGTTTTGTATGGTTTTGTTACATCCCATGGCTGCTTTTGTGTCATGCAGATCAAACCATGGTAGGATGACCCAGTTCATATTGGGTTCATCGCTCGTTGGTTTCTTCTTCAATTCTTGAGGAAGACTGCTGCCAGATTTGCGAAGCTTGGGGAACTTCCTAATGGCTTGCCAAGTTGGGTTGATAAGTGGTTCAGTCATGTGTGTCCAAAGGTGAAATGAAACAATCAATGTAAGAACATCTTAGCACCACATCCATCATAAATAGCAGATACACCGCTCTGAAGGAAAGCCGGAGATCATGGTTTGGATCATTTTACAATCAAAGTTTTTCGGAGATTCAGTGAGGGTTTGAGGCGGGGGGGGGGGGGCAGGACGGGACAAAAATTCACGCCAAAACTGGCTCAGACGTGCTCAGACCGTAGGAGGGTAGACCCCGTTGATTGTAACACCTTTCGCGTGCCAAGCAAGATTCAACTTATGAATTGGTTGTTCACCCAAGCATGCGTGAGAGCGCAAGATTGAAGACTATGATGCACAATCAAATGTTCAGCGACTCGCGTTGGATTGTCAAGAGCCAGCATTTGGACACTAAACCAAAGTGCTCGAAGCAAGTACTGCATTTGGCTTATGGCGTCAAAGTCGGAGAACAGTGACAAGGAAGAGGACAAGGCCAGACATATCCAGACATCATATATTTGTATATATTTTCTCCTTGCAAGAAATGACCGAGGGACCAGGGACATGTAGAAACAGGCGCTTGTTTTGACCGCTCTGAGCATGAAGGTGGCTGATGCAAGTAGTCAAGGCGATGACAAGGCTCCGACCGAGATTGGGTTTTTCCCAGCTTGATACATATCATGCATTTAGTCACTGAATCGAGTTGCCCAAACCTCGCACCTGTTTTGTATTTTTGCATGCTTCAATGTTTGAAACTTGTGAAGGCTGGCCCCAAGAGTGCGTACTCTTCAAGGGCTGAAAAGATGAGACAGATCCGAAGCCAGCAGCAACTCGGAGATGGAACATACACAGCAACGATGATTTCAATGTCAGTATGTCCTCAGTATGTCCAGTGGATTTCAACAAAGAATCTCAATGGATCTCAAGGGAGCTGTGAGTCTTGAGATGTGCTTCAGGCAAGCTTTGGACCAGGCGCATGGCTGCTTTGGTGCGTGAAATTTGAGAGCACAATAGAGCACTTATATAGCACAATATTTGAGATCACATATTATGTTGACAGGTATAGACGGTATAGTCATAGACATAGGTATAGATAGTACGAGATAGGTCCAGTTTCCTGATCAGGAAAAGGCGCCACCCGGTTTGGTGCCTGCGGGACGACCACCTCGTGGACAGGCATGGCAGTCAGCGGATTCGCCACGAGGATCACAAGCCACAAGGCCATCCAAGGACCCTTACAGTGCCATCGATGTCAAGAGGAAGATTAGAGCCTGCATGTGCTGCTCTGCTCAAGCACTGCTGTTGCTGAACATGCTGATCTCATTTGATCTCTTGAAGAGATAGAGCCTGAAAGTAGTACAATATGATGACTTTATTCATGACTTTATTGAACTTTCAGTCCTATGCTCATGCTGAGAAGTCCTTGCACAGCATTTTCGAGAGCGCTGTGACTGTGACTCCTTTGTCGTGACGCAAAACTTTTGCAATGGGTTGCTGTGGTGCCAAAACTGCTGAAGGCCATCGATTTCGCTGTGTTGACAATTGACACAATGACATTCTGCCAACGCCGTGCATTTTCGTGGTGCTTCAGAGTGCTAATCATTGTGAACGGCTTGGCACTTTTCGAACGCTGAACAGACCCTGCGCCGATGGCAGCCCAGCCATCCTCACAAGGGCAGGACGTGCAGCCTGCAGCCACCAATGGGGAAGGCTCACGGTGTGCAGGGAGTTGCAGTGTCAAAACCACTGAACTTCGAAGTTCTGATTTTGTCCTTTAAATTGCTGAGAGGGTTTCATTCTGCGGTCGTCATTCTTGTCATTTACTACCCACTGCATGATTCCCTATCAAGTAGCCAGCAGCCAGTATGACTGGTTCTTCGCTAGCTTTGGGGTACTTGGCACAGCTTCCTTCTCTTTTTATTTAGAGAATTCAGAGATGTCTTTGGAATGTCATGTTTTTGTTTCTGCACATGCATTGTAACAAGAGAGAAAGGGAGCGATAGACGTCGATACACAAGGCATGCGCAATACATTTACAACTAATTGAAGTTATAGAGAGAGAGAGAGACAGATAAGTTCTAGATAGATAGATAGATAGATAGATGGATAGATGGATAGATAGATAGATGGAATCTTATACATATATATATATATACACACATACAGATAATTATAGATATATCTCCATGATTTATCTAGAGAGAGGGATAGCCTCTCTATGACGATGTTTACATAGACACGGCCTCCCAATGCCTGCCATGTGTGGAAGCTTGAGTGTTGCCCTCACAGGCCTGAAGTCTGATGATCCTGAGGCACGGAGCAAGCAGAGGGAAGGAAAGTCAATCAACAAAAGAAAATGAATCTTAAAAACAAGGAAAAACGAAGAAACAAAGAAAATTAAGCGAGAATATATTGTAAAAGCTATTAGAATTTTGATTGAGACGTGGAATTTCTATTCATGTTTTGATTTATAAATATAGTGAATAGTTACTTTGGATTAGATTAATCAATTTCAGATTGATTTTCATTGAATGCAGAGCTGAAATTCATAACAATTGAAATTAGAATTGAAAATCCACCTATTTCAGATTAATCAATTCTGATTAGTTGATTTTCAACTAATTGGAAAATCTACCTATTTCAGATCAATCAATTAATAAAATCAATAACATTGAAATCAAAAACCAGAAAATGAACCAATTTCAGATCAATCTGATCAAAACTGAACCCATTTGTTTTCCTTTTCAGCCACTATTGTTGATCATTATCCCCTATCATTAACCATTATCAGCCACTATGAACCAACCACTTAACGAAGATTTTGGACGTCGTTCAAGGCCTTGAGACGAGCTCTTTCCGCTGCTTTGTCACGTGGACAGCGCGGTCCTGAAGTGACGGGCTGCAGCCTCAGGTCACGTGCGACCAGTGGAGAGTGCTTTGGGGAGGTCATTGTCATGAATGATTGCCTCAATGAAAAATCAAATTTGGAGGCAATGAATGACGATGAATGACAATGAATGAATGACAAATGGTTATTCATTCATGAATTTGAATAAATGAATAGATAGTAATTGGCTTTCATAAAGTAATGCAAAGTCTGTGTGTCCAAATTGGAATCTTGAAGATGTGCATCTTTGAACCGTTGATAATCCTTGAAGATGCTTGTAATGTGGCTTGTTTCTTGCGCGATGATTTTTTCCTTCTGAAAAGTGTCGTGCTCAGATGCTGAATCCCGCCTACGAGAAAGCCTCAAGCTGCCAGCTGACTGGGACAGGGATTCATGTTGGATGTCTTGTGTCGATTAAAGCATTGAATCAAGCCAGAAATTGATCCTTTGAATATCTTATGGATCCTAGTCTTGTGTTTCAATCCTAGTCAATCCTTTGAATATCTTATTGATCCTTTGAATAACTTAAGCCATCTAAGGATCCATAGATCCTTATTGATCCATTGATCTAAGGCAGCTGTCATTGCCCTTCTCCCCCTCCATTTGGTCCAGGACTTGAAGGCTTTCTGCGCTGGGCGAAGATTGGAAGGCCCGCACTTGAGCACGGAATCTTTGCGACGGATCCCACCCCCGGTAGCATCATATCGAATTGAGGATCGTTGAGGGCAAATTTGTTCTTTTTCTGCCATTTCAAATATGTATTCTGGCTTACGTCATGATATGTAATGACATTTATTGGTTTTGTATGGTTTTGTGTGTGTGTGTGCGTGTTTGGTTGGTTGGTGAATTATATATTGATGTGTTTTTTTTTGGTTGTTTGCTTCGCTGGTTCTTTGCTTTCTTCATTTGTTTGTTTCTTTTGTCATTCTATGCCTGCCTTTTTGCTGCGTTCTTGTCTAGGTGGTGTTTCTTTGCATGCGCCACGTTTTTGCTTTGCTTTTACTTCTTTGCTTCTCGGAAGGAGCAAATGTATGAGCAGCCGACAACAACAAGCACTGCCGCAAAAAATACCGCTGATTACATTGTGTGACCCCAGTCACTGCAAGGAAGAAGCAGAAATAAAACAAGAGAAGTCTTCTCGGAACAAAGCAAACATACGTATACATGCACATTTGCATACATTTGCTATGTGGCAGTAATCACTTCAACAGCACAAAGAAGAGGATGTCGCAGCAACCAAGAAAAGAACAGCCAGAGAGCTAGGTGCGGCTGAGTACCGTTCGAAACATGGCTTTTCGCCGCCAGTAAATATGGTCGCCCGGAAGAAGCAGAAGAAAAGGACCACCACTTGGAACCAATTCCACATCAGATTGCTTTGAATTGCCCCCATTGCCAGTTTCAGGGTTCTGTTCCAGGGATGCTTTGCTATAGATTTAATGTGAGAACGACAATTTTGAACTGGAAACTAGTCCAAAAGAGGGAAACACTGTAACACTTGGAGACTAGTGCTGATTGTCATCGCTTTAACGCAGTGATTGTTTCGTTCTCGGATATATCACTCATTTGCAACCGAATGAGTGAAGACAATAAGCACAGCTGCAAGAACAGTAGTGGCAAAACTATTGAAATGTATCAGAAAGGTAGGGCTTGGCACACGCCAAGCGTCACAGTAGCATTGATAAGCGCCCACATTCAACAGCTGAAAACACCAATGCGAGGTGAAAAAGCTCCATTGCGAATGGAAAGGAACAGCTTCAACATCCGAAAAAAAATCGTACCAGATGACCCACACGGAAATGAACAGCTTCAAGTTCGAAAATGGTGCAGCTATCATGGACATGGGGTTCAAACTCCAGCATGCTGCAAAATTCATGGAAAACTCGAGTTTGTAATTCCGAGAAACCTAGCAGCACCCACACCAATTGACTGCCTCTCCAACCGTATGTCATGGCATGTCCGTATTTGGATCTCAAGAATCTTGCAGCTCCGGATGAAACATGGTTGATCTTCTGCTTCAACGTTGCTCTGAAAGGTGGCCTTGGAGGGCGAAAGGCGAACTGCTGACTTCCACCGAAGTTTTCCAACGGTATCCGATGCTGGTGTTGTAATCATCATAGTTGATCATAGTTGCAGTTGTGTTATGATTGTTATATTGTGTTGTAATGTTGT
The DNA here is from genome assembly GCA_009767595.1 of Symbiodinium kawagutii. Taxonomy (NCBI): domain Eukaryota; class Dinophyceae; order Suessiales; family Symbiodiniaceae; genus Symbiodinium; species Symbiodinium kawagutii. The sequence continues at coordinate 83,889 of VSDK01004390.1, read as the reverse complement.
TTGCAGTTCGGTCAGAAGGTAGACCGAGCGAATTCTTGGCAAGGCATCTGCAGTGGTAGCATTCCAGCCTCAGCCTCCAGAGGCCTTGAAATTTGCGATGCAAAGCCTCATCTTTTGGCAGGTGCAGGTTGCATTTGTCAAAGTCAGGTGGTCAAAGCCATGCAATCAGTGCTGGACGGTACGTACAGAAAAGTTGGATCCTCAAAAGGCGGAGACTTCTGTGATTTCCTTCTATCATTTTCTATAATTTTCTATCATTTTCTATCTGCTTATGACTTTTGACATTACTCTTTGCCGATCACCGAGCCGAAGTTGTTGCGCATTGGCCTTAAGCAGCAAGCTGTCCAAAAGTCTTGGGCAGGTGACGAATTCCCAAACTGATAGGTTGCCAAGATTTTGCCCAGTACACTCTTAGTAGAAGGTCTGATAAAGAGGTAAATCAAGGCAGGCTTCTAATTCAAGGCAATTATATAAACTAAAATTGTTGTCCTTTCTCAGCAATAACTCGGAACGGAATATGGTTTGTATTGATTTTGTATTGGCTGGTCTGATGTGGCTTGCATGAGTTGTGTCCTTTATCCCTTCGTAGAGTTTCGAAGAGAACCTGGTATTTGGTGTGATGATGGTCCTGCGGCTGTTGTGAACCACTCTTTGAGGCTCGGAGTGAGCAGACAATTTCAGACAAACTATTTCCCAAATTCTCCCTGTTCAGAGACGATAGAGGGTGGTTGGTTTTGTTTGGTTGATCAATGGTCGTCAAACGTAGGCTGCCCGGTTTGAGCTTCAACTTCTACCCAGTCAAGGGACTGATGCACCTACTCGTCTAGGAGTCTAGGAGATAGACGCAACCTCGTAAGGTTGAAGAAACAAACCACTGTTTTCAAAACCTGTACCCCATTGTGTTCGAGCTCAAAAGTCTTTTGTGGCGGCAGCACATGCAAGCAGCTTGCGTGCTGACCATTCAATAATTTTCACAGAGCGACATCGTGAGGTTGTAAACATATCGTTGTTCAGAACGTCGAAGAAGTCCTAAAAAAGTGAAGAAAGTCCTTTCCAAACAGGGAAAATGTATGAAAAATGTATGAAAAATTGGCTTGGACGGTTAGACGTGGCACGGCAGCGACTTGGCCTTGCCAAGCCATAGTCTTCCAAGGGATGGTCATTTTGAGGGCGAGGGCCGCATCTGAAAGCTGAACAGCTACAAGATGCACTAAAGAAAGTGCATTATCAAGACATCCACGACATAGATAATCATAGATATATAGAATTACATAAAGACCCCATAAGAACTCGATATGAAGTGCACACTGAAGATTATGTTTGCTTCATCGGTTCTTAGTCAAGCTATGATTGCTTCAGCGCAAGAATTGTGGATGATTTGGCTATATCTTGCGACTTCACTTTGAGAAACATCCTGAATTCCAACTTTGACAAGTCTTGTTGGTTTGTTACTACAGAATCTTGGGAAGCCTGACTGAGATCTCTTGGTGCACTGACTTTTCAACTAAATCTTTGGCTGGAACCTTTTGAGAAGGAATTTTTCGACTTGAAAGAACAAGACTGCAGTGACTGCAGATGTTTCCAGATTTTTCAATGCTCAGATTCTTACCATTGCTGATGACCATGACCTCAGAGCAGAACTTTGGGGCCCCAAGTGAGGTTTATACTCGTGACAGACGTGGTGCACCGATTCCTGACCGATTCACGGTGAAAGAGGCAGTCCAGTTGCGGCCTTCAGCAATCACATATGCACATTACATATCATTAGAACAGCATATTGTAGCAAAGAGGTTGTGCTTGCAACTTTGTGCCTACAAAAAGGGGACTCCCAAGGGCACATAGGGAATTCGAACCTCAAACTACTGCTGGGAGGTTCATCGGGTCCTCAACGATCAGGCTGGATGCTAGGGAGTCTTCGATCCTTTGAAGAGTCGGGTTCCTTTCTGAAATGTAAAGCATTGGTGAGTGTAAAGTAAAGAATTATGTAGATACTGCAACATACTACAAGTATCTACAACTGGCTCAAGTAGTTCCACTGTTGAATCTGTCGATGGCCTGTTTGGGCAAAAACATGGCTTGGGGATGCCAAATGCGTGTATTTGCGCATTGGCCCAGGTCTGGAGAGAGACTTGGCCTTGTTTTGCTCGGGCAGATCAAGAGACAAGATGTTGCTTCGGTTTGCTTCACCTGATAAATATGTGTATATACAAAAGGCATCGTAAATACCAATGAAATTGTGAAAACAGTGGGTCTTGGAGGGTACCATATATAAATATATATATATATATATACATGGACATGTATATACATGTATACATTTATATACATATATATGCATATATGCATATATACATATATACATACATACATATACATACATACATATACATACATGGTACCGTGTTCCGTGT
>VSDK01004390.1:65727-80812 GCA_009767595.1 Symbiodinium kawagutii | reverse complement strand
CGGGGGGGGGGGGAGGGGGGGTGGCAACACTGGACCATACATATATACATATACATATATACATACATACATATACATACATATATACATATACATATATATATATATATATATACATATACACATATATACATATATACATATGTACACATATACATATGTACATATATACATATGTACATATATACATATGTATAAATATATATATATAGATAGATAGATAGATAGATAGATAGATAGATATGTATATATGTACATGTGTATATCTATAGGTTACATCGTTAGTCATCATTATATGTAATGAATTGTAATGATATATGTTCGCACCATTTTGCAGACATTTGTTTGTAGAAGCGATTGATTTCTTATTTGTTGATGTGTGCCTTTGGTTTCTGAGATGTTATCGTTCTGTGTATTTCTGACCCCTTCCTCCATCATTTGCCCAGGAGTACGCGACTTGTAGAGAAGGCGTCCGGGACGCATGTGCTGCACAGGGTGCAACCTTGCCCGACGGATCTCAGACTGTGAATCATTTGCAGCAGAGACTTGACAGCAGAGACTTGCACTTGAGAAATTTATCCAAAGTAGGCGAGGGAAATGTGAAAAAGTGCATGACATTGTGCATGACATTGTGCATGACATTTGATTTCGACATATATTTTTGACATATGATAGCACACCTGGAAACCAAAATGTTCACGCTTCCGAAGCTTCGATATATTTGATAAGCCTCCACAAGTTCTTAAATTCCTAGGCATAGCAATGTCAATGCTGTATTGCATACAATTATTCATTATTGTTTGTAATCCCAATCTTGCCAAAATGGCGTTTTATTCATTCTTTGTCGCTTTGGAATTTTTGCCCCGGCTACATGCCTTTCCTTATGGCTGGCAAGATTGTGTCAGCATCATTAGTATTGAAGTTTCATCGCGTTCCCTTTCTTCCAGTGCAGTTTTTGCCACCATGTCACGTTTACAAATGATTGGTGCAAATGATATCGTCTTGAAAATGCTATCGACCCTTCTCAGAATCAGATTTAAAGTTGCCCTTGTTGTGGGCTTTCCACAGTTGCAACATTCATTCTATATATACTTGTACTTAGGCTACCTTGTCCGCCATTTTGATCTCTTGACAGAGTATTAGCATGTATAGGAACGTGGGGAATCATGGTTGAAGCTTAGAAGCTTACCCAATTGCTGTCGCTAGCCAACAATCTGTTTATGCCTTTCTTCGCCATGTGTGAAATGTGTTAAGATTGATGCCTTGCCCTCTTTTCCTCTTGACGGGGTGTGGCTTTCATAACCACACTAGTCACTGGTAAAAGTTCCAAGCCCTGCCGGTAGCCTCGGTGGCCTCTCCAGAATGCCTTTTTGGTCAGCATGCACGTTTGTCCCTTTTGGTTGTTTGCGCCATGTCAAAGCTTTACCCTGCTTGTTAGCCATTGCTGTTCTTGCGAAAAGCAGTCCTTTGCAGGCTAGCCCATAAATTATGAAGATTCGGGGCCAAAAAAACCTTTGACACCTCAATCAATCAAGGAGGGCCCTCCCTCGACCGGAGAACACCAACAGCGGCAAGCAATACAATGATGCGCATATCATGTTACATGCTCTTAGGCTCTTTGTTTGACTTTTTTCTCGGCCATCTACGATGGCTTTCCTAGGCATATGAGTGGTGTAAAAGGATGCTTGGAGCTGTGCTTGCTGCGGTGTTTTGGTGTAGAAAATGATCTCTGGTGAAACGGTCTGCTGGTGTCAAGAGGCTTCTGATGTAAAAGTGGTTTCTGGATGTTTCTGCTGCAAAGCGGTTTCTGGTGTCGCGCAGAGGTGTTTCCGATGTAGTCTGTGGAGTACTGGAGGCTTTGTGACCAGAAAGGTTTCGAGTGTAATTCAATGAGGATCTATTTTTGGATTTATTGTCTTTTGATGCCCACTTGGCAGTTTCTTCTTCCTTGCCCTCAATTGAGGAACCCACAATGATGCAAATATGAGAACAGGTAGCAGCACACAGGCTTCGTCGCTAGCTGTTCCACCCTTCCGCTTGGGAGTCCCTGTCACTTTCCGTAGCTTTAGTCCTTCCATGTCCTTCCCCTGATCCCCAAGAAGTCATCGGCTGCTGATTGCATGTTTGCTTCCTATTTCTTGCGCACTGGAAAATGCAGCTCATGAAGGGTGAAGATGGCGAAGCATGGCGAAGTATATATAATGAGAGAGAGAGAGAGTGAATTATCTTTTGCATTGTAGCAGTGTGCTGCTGATTGTGCTGAGGAGTGGTGGCCTGTCCGCCTTGCCAAAGTTGGACCCGGCACCTAGCTTAATTCAGATTTCTCAGCAGGCAAAACGACATAGACGAAGAGAACAGATAAAGAGGAAAGAAAAATAATTACCGAAAATCTGGCGAGGGAAATCAAGGGAACCACGATGAACCACGGAACTCATAGGAACTGTGGATGACTTTATGCAACCCCGCATGTGTTGCAGCTCTGTTTGGTGCATCCGGACTCACCTGATCTCCACAGGTCGTGAATGAGCACTGGCTCTTCCACGGCACCACAGCAGAGGCGGCCAAAGGCATCGCAGAGAACGACTTCCGCACCTTGGCAGAGCTGGTGTGCGACCGCAACCGCAGAGCCACAAAGTGTGTGTTGAATTGAGACAATGTAAACATAGGACTAGTATAACAGACGGAATTCAGCTTATTGCAGTGCTATAACATTGAATTGAACAGAATTCTAGACTTCAATATACTTCAATGGTCTATAGTAATAGTAGTCCATAGTAGTTACAGCAAGTCTAATCCTTAACAGCTCCAAATGAATAGATGTGCTGGATGAGTCTTGACTGGAGAACCAAGCTTGAACATGTTGACACGTTCGCATGACCTCCCATGGAGCACTGAGTGTGAAATCATAGAGAACATCGCACACAGTGTCTCCTTAACTTAGCTCTTACAAAATACACTTATCAAGACGCACTGCCAGGATCATTTGTCCTTTGGAAAAATGTTGCGAAATTATTTGAACGTTTGTTCAAATGCCCGTGTCCATGTACTTCTACTCAATGTTGAGCTTGCAAAGACGTTTTCTGCGGCGGGACCCGATTGTTTTTTACTAATCAATGTGTGAATTCCTCTGCTGGTGGTAGCACCATGCGTTCACCCCACCTTATGCGGCGGTGCGACTTGATTTTGAGCACGGTATGAATTGTTTCAAGTACTAAGCACTGAGACATTCGGCTGTTTCGCGCTACGAAGTTCAACAATATGACTGGATGTGCCAGGTGGCCCGTAAGCAGCTGGTGTTCTCACAGCCTGTGAATATTTCTTTGCAGGTGTGTCATATGGTGGAAAGCGGGTATTATGATTAGATGCAAAATTGATATGAATCACAGCCTGTGAATTGTTAAAGGTTGATATGAATCACAGCCTGTGAGTTATTGCATGTGAAAGGGTAGAGATTTCCTGCAGCGTGTCTAATTCCTTTGCAGTCGAATGCTTGGGAATGATCTGAAACGCGAGGCTTGGACATGTCCGGGTCCAATGCTGGCACCTTATATGGTAAAGGCACAAGGGGGCTATTGGAAGTGGCAAACAACCGTCAACCTTCAGTTTTCGTTCAGGTCTTCGAACACGGATTTCTCTTTCTCTTTCCAACTGCATCAAAGACAACTAGACAGACGGAAGGACCAATCCGTGCTAGCTGTGTCAAATCTGATAATGCTGCAGGCATCTACTTGGCGGAAAATGCTACAAAGTCTGCATCCTAGATTGTCGACAGGAACTTAGGAAAATGCGTGTTTGATGATGGTTTGTGTTTTCTATGAGGCGAATGTTTGTTTGGCTGAATCGTGTGTTTCGCTGTTTCGCTGTGTTTTGCCGTTTGCCATGTTGTGCATGTGTTCTACTTGTTTTTGGCTCCTCTGGGTTTGCATCAGAAAGTGTGTTGACTTATTTTGTTTTTTAGATTTTTTTAGTGTTTGATGTTTTTGTTGCCTTTCTATGTTATTTTTGAATACTTTTGATGTACAACTGTTTTTCTTATCTATTCTTCATTTGTTTGTTCATTTGTGTTCTTAGTTTTGGTCGTTGAGCAGTCATGTGCCCATGGAGCAAACTGCTGAAAAACTCACGGCCTCCGTTGCCCGATGCTGTCGCGAACGAGGACGTGGTAAGTATAGAAACGGGAGGATGATGGAGGACGTGTTCGTAAGTCCTCAACGGTCTAAATGAAATCGATATCACAGAGATACATATGTATAGGCATAGGTCTAATGACCGCAAGTCTTCAAAAACTCTCAACAAGAACGGAGATGTGGTCGAAATTGATGGATTTTGAAGCTGTGATTTGAGATCCACGCTTTGGTTTTCTTTTCCACATATTTCCGCAACTTTTTGTGCGCCGACAAGGTAGCATGGTGATATTTTGTGATACCGCTTTCAAGGATCTCATGCTACCTCATTAGGATGTGCTGATCTCATCAGTTTCAGGTCAGATGAATACGGTGAAGGGCCCAAAGGTCCAGCTTCCACCGGTGAAGAAGCTGAGATGGGCTTCGAGGCCTGAGATTTGTGAACTTTGGAGTTCCAGTTGTCGAAATTTCTGGTGTGTTTGACATGACGACTTTGTTACTATTTTCCTACTATTGTATACTATTATTCGAAGGAAGTTTAGAAGTCTAACTTCCGACAATATGGACAACTCAGCTAGGGTAGATCGCCTATGCAGATGTGAGAAAGAAGAGATGTGAGAAAGATGAGAGTGCGAGTGCGCCAAAATGTTAGGAAAGTCGCGAAATGCTGTGTTTTGCAAGGTTTTGTGCATCATGAGGGGCCAGAAGGGTACCTCGCTAAAGCGGCGGGTGCGGACCACTGTGGCGGAAGGTGTGTGCAAAAATCGTTAAAAAACCTAGGCGCCAAGCACATTTCGAAGTCAAAAATCATTCAAACACGTCAGCCTCGGAGCACTTTTGACAGATGCAACTTGCAAAATCGTTAAAAAACCTAGGCACGAAGCACATTTCGAAGTCAAAATCATTAAAGCACGTCAGCCTCGGAGCACTTTTAGAGGATTCCACGTTCAAAATCGTTAAAAAACCTAGGCGCGAAGCACATTTCGAAGTCAAAGGTCCGGAGCACTTTTGGAAGTTGGAACTTGCAAAATCGTGAAAAAACCTAGGCGCGAAGCACATTTGGAAGTCAAAATCTTAAAAACATGTCACGTTCGGAGCACTTTTGGAAGTTGCAACTTGCAAAATCGTGAAAAAACCTAGGCGCGAAGCACATTTGGAAGTCAAAATCGTAAAAACACTACATGCTCGGAGCACTTTTGATGACTCATGATTCTCAAAACTGGCACGCTGCCTGCGCGCGAAGCAAATTTTTAAGATAAAATCTTGTACCAAAATAAAAACTGCAATTTTACTAGCGTTTCGGGCCACTTTTCGGAGATGTCATATGATCATGAAAATTGGCACGCCGCCTGCGCGCGAAGCACATTCTCACGTCCGAAGTCGCAAAAACTCGTGGTTTTTAACAAGTTTTGAAAGTTGCATGTCCGAAAAAGTGCACGCGGCCAGGGCGAGAAGCACATTTTGAAGCAAATGTGTCAAAACACAGCACGTTTTGACACTTTTTGAACACAGGAGACAAAAGTAGGAAAACACTTGCGTTTCGCGTCACTTTTCGTGATTTATGTGGCCAAAATGTGCACAACGCTTGCGCGCCAAGCACATTTGCAGGTCAAAAGTAGCAAAACACTTGATGATCGGAACACCTTTGCAAGGTCCAGTTATCAATCGTGGCCAAACACCTAGATGCAAAAGATTTCATGATCGAAGCACATTTGGAAGGTAAATGAATAGATAGACGAAAGATGGCTAGACAAAGAGGTAGCCAGATAGATGGACAAGCAGATAGTCAGATCCATGGGTGGCTAGATGCATAGTCAGAGACATAGATGCATCGATGGATAGATGCATAGTCAGATAGATAGATACATGGATAGATAGATAGATAGATAGATAGATAGATAGAATAGCTAGAATAGATAGATGGAATAGACAGACAATTGGATAGCCAGATTCAGATGGCTAGATGGGTCGATAGATAGACAGATAGGTAGACGAAACGAGAGTCAGATAGATAAGTAGATAGATAGTCAGGTAGAAAGACAGAAAGATAGACAGATGGACACATAGATGATCAGACAAATAATTCGGTATTCGGTAGATAGATAGACAGATAGATAGATAGGCAGATAGATAAATAGATAGATGGACAGGTAGATAGATAGATACATAGACAGAAAGATGACGAGATAGATAGTGAGGCAGATAGAAAGACAAGTACATAGGCAGATAGATAAACGAATAGATCATCAGATAGATAGATAGATAGACAGTCAGACAGACAGACAGAAAGAAAACCGATCCACTGATAGAAAGATAGCTAGACACATAGGCTGCCAGTCAAGTGGCCAGATCGATGCTCACATTGGTAGGAAGTCAGGCCCAAGTGATGTTCACTTCTCGGATCCCTCGGACAATCAATCGTCGCAACCACAACTGCACACTCCTATAGTGCTCCTATCTTGGAAACTTCCGCCACCGCCTTGTGCGGCACTACTTGACTATTGTCATCTACTGTCTCACTGACTTGTCTAGACTCTCTCTCACTTTCCTTGTTTTACTCGTTGTTTATGGTGTTTTCGGGTACATGTTATGGATTTGTTCATCTTTGACTAGGCACCAAGACCACCTCCCGGCCCGCCACCTCCATTGGTTCGGGAGCGCATGCCCAAGAGATGCGACGTTTCCTCACGGAGATCAGAAGAGGTACACGTGAAGAGGTCAAGTGGTTAGAAATGAACAGCCTTCGCGTTGCCATGGATTTGCATGATTTTGCATGGCAACGGCATGGTAGATAGGGCAGGATGACAGTCGTTCTGAGGGCAAACGACAGCTGGACCGATGAAGAACTGGTAATTTGGATGGATAGGTCGTTGTGAAAGATGCTAATGAGGACGGAAACACTGCCGTGCCACTGTCCACTCTGCTTTTTGTTGAGGTCCTACATTTTGGTGTGTCGCTCTACGTGACTCGGAAGCATGATTGTGCATGGGGGTAACGTCCACAGAATGGGTTCAACTGACCGTGGACCCAGGCAACTAGTGATGTTTATTGACGTTCGATCTGCATATTTATCTACATATATATATATATATACATATTTACAAATACATACATATATACATTTGTATGTATATGTAAATATATACAAATCATACCCATACCAACCCAAAAGGCGTGCGGAGTTTAGTGCAAACTTCTCACTCTCTCCAGGCTTGGCCGTGTGAATTACAACGACGAACAGCGGCCAGATCCGGACAGGCTTGCAACGGAGATGCTGTTCGTGCCAACTGACTGGACCTGATCTGAACTTGTGGTCCCCATTTGTTTTTGATTGTCATTCTGTTTTTGACATATCTAACTTTATCCAACAAAGATATATGTAAAAAGCAGAATGACTTACTGTACACTTTGCGACGCCTTTTCCTTTGCGGCTTGGATTAGCACGTCAGCTGTCATCGATATGTATTATTGAGAGTGCGAATGAATGTGCCACAGGCTGCAAAAAAGCTGCCTTTCCGGAGACTACGACTCTGTGCTCGGTGACAGGCACAGAAGAAGAAGCTGTCTACTGGACCGGAAGGATCCGGAAGGGATCAGAGTTACGGCAGAACCCCTTCGCCTCGCGTACCAGTGACGTGCCACCGTTGTGTCACACAAAATGGAGCAATCTGCAAGACATTGAGAAATGCTATGAAGAAGAAAAGAATACAAAGACAAGTTTAAAACTTCCCTGTTTGCATGTTCGAAATTTGGACCTGGATGACCTGGCATGCTCATACATGAAGATCATGAAGGACTGGAGAAAGGTTTGTCGATTTTGCGTTCTGGTGACCCTGGAGATCTCTGGTAGTTTGGGAATCCAAGAAGTGTACTGCTCATGCTACTCATAGTTCCCTCTGCCAGCCAGCGTTCAAGAGTTGATTTCCAGCCGGTGCTGTAAATATCGTAGCACGGCATTAGAAAAAGGATGTAGATAAGCATATCACTGCCCAATGGTAAGGAAATACTCCGGAAGTCCTTATGTCTTCAAAAAGTTCTCCACGCAACTTCAGGATGTAAGGAGGATATAGGCATGCAAGGGAAATCTTCCAGATGTAGAAATCTGAAGTCTTAAGGTGCACCTTTTCAAAATTCTGCAGGAAGATCTTTGTAGAAATTCTGCAACTCTTCAAAAGCTTCTGAGCTAAAGAATGAAATATTTGCGGATTAAAGGAGAATACCGGGTTTAAGAAATGGTAAGAAAGCGTCGTACGACAACAAGGACCCCCAATACAATGCGCGCAAGGAATCATACACATTGTGATGTTTTGGTGACAAAACCTGAACTTTGACACGCAGCTTCATTTGCATCAAGCATGTCATTCATTGCGGAAGGAAGCCTGTTGCCAATTGTTTGGTCTCAATTCAGGTTTGTTTCATGTTTTCTCATTTGTTGTATAAGTTTCTTACGTCAGGCTGAAATTGAACCGCACCTTCCGCGAAATCATTGTATACAACGATGACCACGTCTACCCTGAGTACATCGTGAAGGTGCGGCAAAGATACCGCATGGTGATGCAAGAACAGAGCGGTGTAATGGCAGTGCTAAAGAGCCAGGACAGTTTGGGCACGTTTTTTCACGATAAGCATAAAGATGTACTTGAAAACAAGCAATGGTGCTATTGGTTTGCTACATAACTGCTGCCGAGTATGAGCGCATCTTCTTCCACGAACGCTTTGCTGCAGTCTACAAGGCAGGAGTGCATTGCAAAACTGCAACATCCCAGTGAGTTGCTGATTGGTTGTTGCGGAGGCTGAAAATGACAAACTGTTGGTGTCACAAGAACTCCAGAGCGTTGAGCGATATGTTGTTTTACACACCTGAATTTCACGGGAATGTTTGAAGGTTAAAAGATGGTTGACAGTTGACAGTGACTTGCCTTGTCCTTCCACCTAAATCCTGCATCCTGTGACCCTGAAGGTCGAACGTTTATGGTTTTTCAATGTTTTTCATACATCCAATCTTGGGTATACCCTGCAAAGCCGAACCTACCAACCCCATCCCTTCCCGCAGCGTTTGCTGCAGACACTTCATGACATCTCCAAGAATGTAAACACCCAACCCTAGGGTTGAAAAGTTGGATCATGCGACATCATTTGACCAATGCAAAACTGAGTTGATGATGTACGGTCCATATGTAGCTGTAAGACCGCTATATTTGAGCCTTCAGGCTATGTTGGATCGGAGTATCGCTGGACGCTTCACAGGCCCAACCAAGGAGGAGAAAGATTGGGCTCCGGGGAACATGATGAACATATGTCGTGTATCACTTGATCAAAATTGCTGGTTTTGGGAGTTGACTCTGAGTTGAGTCAGCATTGGTCAGCATTCCTATGCGACCACCGGAAGGTTCCTGATATGCGACATCCTTCCATCAGGCCCTCCAAGCCAAAAAGTCAACGTTTGCTGACCTCCAGGAGACTGAAGTGTTGGAATCGATGTGGCAAGTGCTCCAAACTCAGTGAGTAGAGAAGCAGAAAAACATTGAAACAAAACTCAAAGTTGTTTGATTGGATTTCGAAGGGCTTGCCGGGATTTTTGATGATAGGAAGTACAAATGCAAGAGACAAGCGGTGACAAGCAATGGCAAGAGCACAGAACAACATACCAACATGGGAATTACAGGTGAAAATTGGTCCGTTCTGTACAGTAAGGTAGATTCACGTGCCAGGTTGAAATTTAGTTTAATCCATGAAATACATCCACTCAAACCAGGGCCGTCGGGCCTATGCAGCTCATCGTGGTAGCTGAAAAAAAGAGTTGTTGCCTGATAAGCGATATGCGGCCCGATGTGAGCTACATGTTTGCAGCAGCAACCCTAGAGGGTGAGTTGTTGCCTGATGCCGTAGTCAAATCATAGAAACTGATTTCCCCACCCGATAGGAATGGCCAGATTTAAAGAGGCAGGACCACCACACACGACAGCCATCCAACAAGGGACCAGACCAGCAAGCCGGTGGCGGCCAGTAGCAGTGCAGTTCTGGATCTTGGATCCCGTCCTTTCCAATCACCATCCTGCGAGCAAAAAGCAGTGCAGTTCTCGATTTGGTCCACCTGCACAGTAGCAATGCAGCTTTGGTACCTGAGCTGATCCTCGGTACTGACCACCATCCGCCCGCATAGTAGCAAGATCCCCAAACTCGTTCATCTTGTCAACCACCACCAGCCATCAGAAAAAGGTTTTTTGAGTGGCTCGGTGTTGATTTTGAAGAGGATGTGGTAAAAGGTCAGTGGTGATCATTGCCCTAGCTGGCGGAAATCGGACTTGCCAACTCTTGCAAACGCCAAGGTATTCCATGCCCAACAAAGGCAGGATGTCTTCGCAGTGGCTGTGTTGATTGAGCATTGAAGGCACTCATTCTAGATTTTCAGAAAGTGTATCTACTGTACAGATCTAGAATCAAATATCGACATAAGTTTCAAGAAAATCTGAGTATGCTGATTTAGAATTGTATAAGTTTCATAAATGTCCAAATTTAAATATTTGAAACTTATTGAATGGATCATTTAGAATCAAATGAGTTTCATAGATGTTGGAATTTAAATCTGCAATCAGAGACTTTGATGGTAATTTCATAAATGAATATCACAAATGTTGAGCAGATTGGGACCTTCGAAAGGAAAGATCTCCAAGTCGCAGCTGCTGGATTTGCTGCTCGCCATTTACCAACCACCTGAGCCTCGGCTTGGTCAAGTTTTCTCCCGGAGCCTCATCCTTTGCATCTGGTGGTGTCTCAAAATGGGGGTACCCCAAAGCTATGGTTGGTTTATTGTTATAAATGGTTTTTGATATGGTTGGTTTATTAGTTGATATGGTTGGTTTATTACTATAAGTGGTTGATATTGGATGATTTGGGGGTACCCCGATTTTGAGAAACGCCCATATGTGTTCGTTGCGTCCTGCCTACGATTTCCGAATGTGTTCACGGATGTTCAAGGACAATGAAGACGATGATTTGGACGCAACCTTCAAGGACTGCCATTTGTTGCATCGGCAAAGCATGATGTCACGTGGTTTGATTGAAATGGTGTGAATTTTCCAAGTGTTTTGCCGCCAACATTTGGTTCGTTGCCCTGGAATTTCGGTCATAAGTCATAAGCAATTGCAAAGCTTCCAAAGAGTATAGGTTTGGCTCAGCTTGTAGGCAGCAGCGCGGCAAATTCACGCTACAGCAAAAAAGACTTCGTGAAACATTGTGAAACTAAATCTTGGCAGACGTGGCTACATGACGCTACATGATGCTACATGCCCATACTGCCACAATGACATGCCTAGGAGTGGGACAGAAAAGGCAACGGAAAAATTGATTGGGACGATTTCCTTGCAGAGGCCGGCACTCATTGAATTTGATCGAAGTACAAGCTTTAGATAGCTTTAGTTCAGATTTGAAGTATCATTGGATTTGAAGTCTTCAGTTTGCCTACTATCAGAAGTACTATCAGAGTTACTGATACTATCATACTTCAACCGTTTTCAAAGCCGATCCAGCTGTCACAACCAGGTGACTCAACGTGTCCGCGACAAGATCTCTTGTTCAGGTGAGGTTTGACTCCTGGGGGACGTAAACGTTGAGTAACCTGGTGCAGCTGCAAAGGCCCCGAGCGCTTCGCCGAGATCTACAGGCAGTGACGGTGTTGACATCGCTTAGGAACTGAGTTTCCGCAATGAGATTCCTTGAGATTCCTTGAGATTCCATGAGTTTCCTTATTTCGAGTTTGACTCCACAGTTGTGGAATTCTGAAGGGGGATGCTTGCTCGAAGTCGGGCTGGGAATTTTGATGGCCACATGCTTAGTTTGATTTGCCCACTGTTTCTGTTTCAACTCCTGTGACCCAACTTGACGGTCATACAGAGTCATATAGAGCAAGTAAGCATTCCTCGATTCTAAGAATATGCCATCACGATGAGCTTTGCACTTTATCCGGCCCAGCCTCTCAACGTGGACCCCACAGATGGATACAGATGACCTGTTGCCTGAGGACCAGACGTTGGGGAGAGGGCTGTGTTGAGAATGGTTTGGTATCAATATTGCGCCTTGCTTGCACTCTTCGCGACAAAACAAGTTCAACTGCTTTGAATATGTTTGAATCACACGAGTGGGAAGGAAATGGAAGGAATGCAGAGGAGTAGATGCAAACGAGTACAGCAGCTCTGTTGCAGGTCAGAACCAGAGGACCATTGACAAGCAGCAACTGCTTTTGTTGTTGAAAGTCGGAATCCCAGGACATCTCAGGGCATTAAAAGGACCTTTACAATCTTCAAATTTAATCTTCGATTCTTAAAGATCTAGAAAGTACTGGGAGCGAGGCTCAAAAGAAGATCACGGGTTCTGAGGCTATCAATCAACCGCCAGCCAATGAGCACTCAGATTTGGATGAGACCTTCAAGGACTAAGAAATTATAAGAAATTGAATGAAAACATAAGAAAGTGCTTAGATACGATAGAAAAACATCACAACAGCAGTGGTGATCTCAGATGCGAGTCTGTTCATCCAGCTTTGAACAGAGGAGATTGACACCAAGAACGACGGAGTCATTGCTGCTTCGACTGAATGCGTAGGTCGATGTTTCAATCTTCCGTGGCTTTATTTTTAGTCGATGTTGGATGATGTTAGTAGATATGCTTGGTGCATTTTTGTATCATTTTGTTACATGTCGTTACTTGGCTTGGCAACGCGGTGAAACATGCAAGACAAGCATTTGACCTCCCAGGACTTGGACGAATTCATGGAGGAAGGGAAATGAAATGAGTGAAGTCGAACAGAACATATCCTGAAACTATCAATGAGTGAAACGATGAGTGAAACGATGAGTGAAACGATGAGTGAAACGAGTGAAATATTCAAATTGATCGAACAAAGTTATTAGCAGACAATGAAATGAATGAAACGAATGAGTTCCTCGTTGTGAAACTCATGGGGTGGAAGCTGTGATCGGCGTCCACTCGGACGAGTTGTGTGTGTCGCTGTCCTCCAGGAGATCACACAAAGAGTGAGAGATGGCATAGACGCCTGAGAAGCAATGGGAGTTTGAAATGTAAAGACTTGTAAAGTTGTACAGCATTAGTTGTACCTTGTTTCGCGACTGTGCTACAGCTTTGTTAAACAAAGTTGTGACGTTCTTGGCTTGGAATGTGAGCCTTGTGCCCGACTAAAGAGGTCAGGGCAGCATAACTTTCATCAGGAGCCAACAAGAGTTCTCTTCGTGCATCACTGACAGCAGCATGATTTGAAATGAGTTCAAGGACCATCCAGATAAGTTGATTCGAAGTATCTCAAAGTCGATGTTGTAGTACCTTAGCACAGCTTAGCACGTAGACTTCCTTCGGATGACAAAGTGAAACCAACGCGAGGCAACTGTGCCACCCTCGATCGAGCCTCTGACATCCGAGTGCTTGACTCAGTCAGTGCCGCAGTGTAGGTCTTAACCCCGAATTGCAAGGCGGTTTGTCAATCCGACAGATTGACTAATAGAATATATGAGATCATATGATATTATATACATAAATAATGAATGAGCATATCTAAACAGATAGATAAATGATTAGTCAAGTAATTCTGCACATGAAGACAGGGATGATGTTCTAGGATGTTCACTCCGCCTCCATTTATTTGTTTTGCTATGTGTTGTTTCTGATCAGTTGTGTCAAGGCAGACTCAACAAACAAGCTGGTCAAGGCCATTGACATTCACAGATGCTGCAATGAGAGCACGGAGCATCACGACAAACTTGTTGGTGTCACCATAGCGCCTCACAAAGACAGATTTGCACAGGTTTTTCTTCACGGTTGCTTGCTGTACATCTGCTGGGAGGAGAGATGGGTCCAGTCCTTAAAAATTACTTTTACCTTGTTATTCTCTTGAACGAAATAAAGCCGTACAAAATATAAGGTACCGATAACAATTACAATAAATATAACAAAAAAATAAGAAATTAAAACAAATATAAACTACAATGGCTATATTTTTACATATATTTAAAATATTAATTTAAAAAAATATATATATATATATATTCTAGCCCTGCTGGCCCCCCTCCCCCCCCCTCCATCCTTATTCCCCCCTTCCCCCCTGTGGTGTGGTGGTGAGTTGGTTTGGGGCGTGGGATGGTAGTATTTAAGTAGTATATAAATATAAATATTACATAGATTATATTTTGGTAATATATAATTGATATATAAGTAATATATAAATGCTATATGGGTACTATGTAGGTGGTATATATTTCCCCTCCCCTCCTGTGGTGTGGTGGTGGGTTGGTTTGGGGAGTGGGGTGGTAATATTTAAATAATATATAAATATAAATATTATATAGATTATATATTGATAATATATTATATATTATATTTATATTATTTTTAATATTATTTATATATTATTGATATATTATTAATATATTATTAATATATGCTTTATATATTGTTTATATATTATTTATATATTTTTTGGATATTATATAAATAATATGTTGGTAATATATAAATTTAGGTAGGTAGTATATAAATAAAATATAATATGTAATTTTTTAAAATATTATAAATAATAAATAAATAGGAGGATAAAATTTTAAAATATTTTAAATAATATATAAATGGGAGGAAAAAAATCCTAAAATATTATAAATAATTAGGATGTTAAAATTACTTAATGGGTGGGAAAGGGAACATTTGGATTTGGAATATATATTATAAATATATATTTTTATAAAATAAAAATATTTAATATATAATTTTATATATTTTATTTTAATTTTTTTAAAATATTAAAAAAAAATAATAATATATATAATTTATTAATATTAAAAATTAAATTAATATAAATATAATACATTTATAAAAAAATTAAAATAAAAATATTATATAAATTAGACATTCTTTTAAATAAAATAATATTTAAAAAAAATATATATATTTAAAAAAAT
>VSDK01004390.1:10588-65010 GCA_009767595.1 Symbiodinium kawagutii | reverse complement strand
TTTATTTATAATTTATAATATTTAATTTTTTAATTTAAATATTTATTATATTTAATTAAAAAAAAAAGATATAATTTAATAAGTATATCTTTATATTTTATTTTTTTATTAATATTAAAAAAATATATATATTATTTAATATATATTTAAATAAATAACCCTAACCGGGGTTATTAAATTTATCAAAATTACCAAACCCAAAAACCCACCAAGCCCACCGGACATACCGAACCCACCGAACCACTAGACCCGGCCAATACACAGACCCAAGCTTAGTTATTCATTCTTAATTATTAAATTTTGAATATTTATTATTAAGAATTATTTTTAGATTTTTAAATTTAAATAGTTTCTTATATTAATTAAATATTATTTTTTTAATTTTAATTATTAGGTATTAATTTTTAGTTGTTGGTTTATAATTATTAGTTATTAGTTATTTCTTATTATTTTTTATTTATTAATATTTATTTTTTAGTTATTAGTTGTTAATTTTTGAGTAGTTAGTTCTTAGTTGTGAAATATTTATTATTAGTTATTATTTATTGGTTATGGGCTATTTTTTATTAATAATTAATTATTTTTTATTAATTATTAATTATTAAATATTAATTTTTAATTGTTAGTTGCTAGTTCTTAATTATTTGTTGTTATTTATTGGTTATTGGTTATTAGCTATTGGTTATAGGTTGCTACAGCTGCTGGCAATTGGTTATTCGTTGTTGGTTGTTGGTTGTTGGTTATTGGTTATTGGTTATTGGTTATTGGTTATTGGTTATTGGTTGATAATTTATAATTATTGGTTATTAAATATTAAAATTATTAATTATATATTATTTTTTACCACCCTCCGAGCCTACCCTGTATTTTACTTCCAGGATCCGACCCCATCATCTTGACAGGGCCGCATGCGGGTAAGGCATGGTGACAACTTTATGTCCAGCTGCACCGTTACTGCAGCCTTGGCAAATAAGATTCCCAATAAACCCAAACCACAAGGATAAAAAGTAATAATAGGACTAAAATGGATAAAATTAAAGATTGATAATTAGTTAATGACCATTAAATCTATGAATGATGATTAGTTAGTGATTGTAATTAGGTAAAGCCCATTTTGGAGAATATTTAGAGATTAATATATATATATATATATATTGTTTTTTCATTTTCGAATATTTTATTAATTGGAAAATAAAGTAAATTAAATATTTAAATAAATAATATTTAAAATTAGATATTTATAATTTATAATTGGTAATGGTACCGACATATTATCTAAAGAAATTAAATTATTTAATATTGCTTAATTTTGTCTGTCTACCGCCATTACCTAATAATTTATATAAGTCGATACTCCTCCTCCAAGCGGTGGTAATTATAAGGAAGCATATTTCCAATAATATAATATTATTGGCGGTAAAACTGCAGTATAGCATATGGAGACCCCAATAGGTGGTATTACCTGATATTCAAATAATATATAATATATTTTGTTTTGGATATAAAAACAATTTCAATGGTTAAATTAGGAGGATACTACCGATATTATAAATCGGTACCATCTTTCCCAGGATTTGGCAATAAATAATATACCAAGTAATGTTTGAGCCACAGCCACAAACTTGAATATAACCGAGATAAATTAACCAAAACAATTATCTGTACTAAAACAAATCCATTTTATTTATAAAATTTAATAAGTTAAAAACCAACCATCCTATAATTTCCGCGCTTAAATCAGGTAGTCTTGATCAAATTTAATATAATTATCAATATGGTTATAAATAAATATTCCTTTAAATTATAATTATATTATATTTAGAATAAT
Source organism: Symbiodinium kawagutii (assembly GCA_009767595.1). Classification (NCBI taxonomy): domain Eukaryota; class Dinophyceae; order Suessiales; family Symbiodiniaceae; genus Symbiodinium; species Symbiodinium kawagutii. Next base: position 63,182 of record VSDK01004390.1, on the reverse strand, counting down.
TACCAATTATTAATAACGGTCTCAAATATTAATAATTCCAAGTAAAAAAATAAAATTACCAATCCATAATTAAATAAGCCACTAACCAACTAGATTACCTATAATGGCTAAACATCATTAAGTACTAAGATGTGCGGGTTTGACCATCTGCTCGGCTCGCGGTAAAACGAAATATTCGGTAAATTTTGCGGCTCTGGCAGCATACGACGATCAGATTCCCAATACTATTCCTAAATTTAGTAATTATTATATTTTTTTTGCCTAGACTGCCAGAGGATTTGCCCTATCAGATTAATTTACCTAAAAATAGTTAAGTAAGGTTTGGTAAAATTAAGTATGAGATTGATGCTAAAAATTATTGGGATTAATTAAGGTTTAATAAAATTATATATAAGATAATTTTATTAAAATATTTAGTTTTAATTAAGCGATAAATTCTGGATATTTATATTTTTATATATTTAATAAATAATATTTTATCCGAAAAATTTTAAAATATAGATAAATAACATACCATCCTAAATATGCTTAGTTTTATAGCTAATCCTAAAATATTTAAAAAATACGAAGTTAAGTCTGCCAAATTAGTGCCCAATAATACCCATTACTTAAGCTATATCGCGGGGACAATTACTTAGGAAGTCCAACCTTTTTCTTGGTCAATATTATTTTATTCATAACCATACCTATAAACCACTAAATAAACTCTTATTATTTATAGGAAAAACCATTACATAAATCCAAAGGTCACAATAACCATCTATCCATTATTATTTATTATTTACTATTAGTTATTTTTAATAATTAATTATTATTAATTATTATTATTAACCATTACTTTTAACCAAGCCACCCATAAATTCCGCCAGCTCAGCAACAGCTGGTAGACCGCCACTTCTTGGTAACACCAATATTCACAAAATTTTAATTAGTTATTTTTAATATTATGTGGTTCGCTATTACGGATTTACCTTTAAATTTGTCCTGGAAAGCTTTCCGGCTTTTATTGAGAAAAATTCCGATCCCTTCCCTAAATAGGATTTTAGGCCCCTTACCCGCGGCTACCCATTTTACCTCCGCCGCCTTCGCCCTCCTTAATTATTATAACTCCGCCTTTCTTTTTTTCTTATCTTCCTCAAATAATCCTTCAGCCGTCGGGCATAATATAAATTATTTCGGAATTAATACATGGTATATATAACCTTCTCAACCTCCTAGAGGACCTTATATCGGCTGAGACCATTAAAATCCCTAAGTTATAAAAAAAATAAATAAATTTTAATTATAAATATTATATAAAAAATCGAAATAATAAACCACCAAAATATAATAAAAATATAATATTATATAATATTTATAATTTAAAATATTACATAATATTTTTTTTTAATATTTATAAATATATTATATTATAAAAAATAAAATTATAAATTAGAGAAATATATATATTAATATACCAAAATATATTAAATATTTAATTTTTCTAATTAAAAACTAAAAAAATATATATTTAAAAATAAATTTTAATTAAAATATATCCGGACCAAACAAACCCAAAAATATCAATATTCTTAATATTCCCATTTTAAAAATAAAATATATATAAAATAATAATAAATTATAGTAAATAAAATAAAATTATATTTAACCATTCTAAATCCGGCCTTCAACCCCCAAAATTAGTCCTTAAAATTTATAAATCTTATTTCTTATTTTTTTATTTTTTAAAAATATTTTTTTAATTTTACTAATTTTAATTTATTAATAAATTAATTAAATATTATTTACCTATTTATAAAACTAAAATTAAATATATATTTTTAATATATAAAAAAATTATTTAGTAAATAATAGTTAAAAAATTATTAAATTAAATTAATAATTAAATAATATATAAAATAAAGGAAATATATTTTAATAAAATAGGTAAATAAATTATTATATTAATTTTAGTTATTAGGTATTAATTATTAATTATTAATTATTAGATATTAATTTTAAATTATTAGTTATTTATTATTATTTATTAGTTAGTAATGCTTAATAATTGTTTATTAGTTATTAATTATTAGTTATTAATTATTTATTATTAATTATTAGTTATTAGTTTTTAGATATTAGTTATTGGTTGTTGGTTATTAGTTATTAGTTATTAGTTATTAATTGGTTGTTATTAATTATTGGTTTTTAGTAATCGGTTATTGTTTATTAATTATTTGTTATTAGTTATTAGTTATTTGTTATTAAATGTTAGTTTTTAATTTTTAAATATTAGGTATTAGTTTGTAATTATAGATAATTATTTATTAGTTATTAGTTTTTAGTAGTTTCTTATTAATTTTTAGATATTTATTATTTAATGTTAGTTGTTAATTATTAATTATTAGGTATTAGTTATTAGTTGTCAGTTGCTAGTTATTATTTGCTGGTTATTAGTTATTGGTTATTAGTTATTAATTATTTATTATTAGTTATTTATTGTTTGTTATTAGTTGCTAGTTATTGGGTATTGGGTAGTAGTTATTAGTGGTAATAGTTATTAGTTGCCGGATTTTGCTTGTTAGTTGTTAGTTTTTGGGTATTGGTTATAAGGTGTTAGTTCTTCGTTGTCGGTTAATAGTTTCGAGTTATTAGGTATTAGGGAATAGTTTTTGGTTTTGAGTTATTGGTTATTGGTCGGTTATGGGATATGAGTTATTTGTTGTTAGCTATTTATTGGTAGTTGTTGGTTATTAGTTGTTGGGTGTTGGTTCTCGGTTCTCACAGTTATTGGTTCTTAGTTATTTGTTGTTGGTGATTGGTTCATGGTTGTTAGTTTTTCGTTGTTGGTTGTTAGTTGTTAATTGTCGGTTATTGGGTGTTATTTATCGGTTGTCAGTTGCTGGTTGTTAGTTATTCGCTAACGGTTATTGGTTGAAGGTTGTTAGTAGTGGTCATTGGTTGTTGATTGTTGGTTGTTCGTTGTTGGGTGTTGGTTGTTAGGTATTGGTTGTCAGTTGCTGGTTGTTGGTTGTTGGTTCTTGGTGGTCGGTTGTTAGTTGTTGGTTATTCGTTGTTGGTTATCCCTTGCTGGTTATCCCTTGCTGGTTGTTGATTGTTCGTTGTTTGGTATTGGTCATCGATTGTCAGTTGCTGGCTGTTGGTTGCTGGTTCTTGGTGGTCGGTTGTTGGTTGTCAATTTTTCTTTTTTGGCTATTGGTTGTTTGTTGTTGGTTGCTGGTTACTGGGTATTGGGTGTTGGTTATTGGTTATTGAGTATTGGTTGTTTGTTGTTGGGTTGTGATTGTTAGTTTGTGATTGTTGGCTATTAAGTTGTTTGGTATTGGTGATTGGGTGCTGGTTCTTGGTTGTCGGTTCATGGTTGCTGGTTGTTGGTTGTTGGTTGTTGGTTGTTGGTTATCGGTTGCTAGTTGCTGGTTGTTGGTTGCTGATTCTTTGGTGGTGGGTTGTTGGTTGTGGGTTATTTGTTGTTGGTGGTTGGTTGTTGGTTGTTGGTTGTTAGTTGTTAGTTGTTTGGTGTTGGTTATCAATTGTCAGTTGCTGGTTGTCAGTTATTCGTTGTTGGTTATTGGTTGTTGGTTGTTGGGTATTGGTTATCGGTTGTCACAGCTGCTGGCTGTTAGTTACTCGTTGTTGGTTGTTGGTTGTTGGTTGTTGGTTGTTAGTTATTCGTTGTTGGTTATTGGTTGTTAGTTCGTAGTTGTCGGTTGTTGGTTGCTGGGTGTTGGTTGTTGGGTGTTGGTCGTTGCCTGTTAGTTGTTGGGTGTTGATTGTTAGTTATTGGTTGTCAGTTGCTGGCTGTTGGTTGTTGGTTCTTGGTGGTCGCTTGTTGGTTGTTGGTTGTTGGTTGTTGGTTAATTATTCGTTGTTGGTTGTTGGTTGTTGGTTGTTGGATGTTGGTTGTTGGTTGTTGGTTATCGGTTCTTAGTTGCTGGTCATTGGTTGTTGGTTTTTGGTGGTCGGTTGTTGGTTGTTGATAATTCGTTGTTGGTTATTGTTTGTTGGTTGTTGGATGTTGATTGTTGGTTCTTGGATGTTGGTTGTGCGTTGCTCGTGATTGGTTCTTGGTTATTCCTTTTTGGTTATGGGGTGTTGATTGTTGGTTCGCCTATACTATAGCCGAGGCATTGGTTGTACGAAATTTTCCGAAAATTCTTTGATTTTGGCATGGACCAAAACGGAAGCGGTCCGAAATTGTCCGAAAATTCTTGAATTTTGGACCGTGTCCAAAACCCAACAATGTTCCAAAAATTTCGTCCTTGGAGACCCAAATTTTCCAAAAATTGTTGCTTTTTGGTCAAACCTTAGAAATCAAGTGTTTTGGAAAGGTCGAAGGCGCCCAGGGCACAGGAGAAGCGACCTCCGAGAAAGGCAACAAAGAGTAACGAAGAAAGAAGTCCTCTCCGTCCAAAACGGCAAAATTTTCGAAAATTTGTTCGCTTTGGACAGTGTCCGAAATCAAAGAATTTTCAGAAAATTTCGGAGTTTGGAGTACGTTGGACCTGCATCCTGAGCAAATTCGAATTTAGGGGGTGCCGTTTTATCTAGTAACATAAATTTCATTACTTATATATAAATCAAACTATATAATTCTTACATTTTAGAAATATTAATTTCAAAATAAATAACAAAAACTAAATAAAATAGTTATTTAAACACTATATATATATATACATATATATAAATCTTATAGAATTAAAAATATTAATAAAAGAGGGTAGGTAAGTAACGGTAAGTATTAGGATGTGAATATTTTTTGTATTTAAGTTATCAATTAGATATTTTATTATATAAAGGATGGAGTGGGGTGGGGTGGGGTGGGATTTATGTGATAAAATGGATGTTATGAAAAGGATGGGATGGGTTGGGTAGAGATAGGATTAGAAATTTTAGACATTTAGAAATGATTTTATAAAATAGATATATAATAAAATAAATATTGTGAGAAAAATTGAATTTAATCATCAAAATAAGGGAAATTATTATGTATTTATTTATGTCGTATCAATGTAATTCTGGATGTAGGTAGATCTATCTGGAAAATTCATTTAATTGTAACGACTCAGCTGAAGGGAAGGCGAGATACGAGTATTTCTATATTCTGATGGGCATCAAAAGAAATGTAAAATATGTATTGTCATTATTATTCAAGAACATTAAAATAACATTTAAGATGTAATATAATTATGTAACATTAACATATTTAAGATTATTTAAGACAAATGCCCTTTTCTTGCCCCGTATCCCCGCGTCGCCGACGCTTCTTTGGCGGGGGCGGAGGTTGCTCCTCAAAATCAAACAGCCAAAAACCACAATATTGACTGTGGCAAAACAAGCAGCCAATCATTCTATCAAATCAAGCGGCCAAAGATCTTTTACAAAAACGTGGCATCAACACTTCACAGTTCCATTGCTATTGTTGTTGCAGCGCTCGTCTGTTTCAATGTTCCTCCTTCGGCAGCTCTGGGGGTATGCTGGGTGTGAGGTCCGGATGGCCCAGAAGCTCAACATGTTTGGCCTTGGAAGGAAAGCCCTGAATGAGCCCTGATGTCCAAACGCATTTGCCCTCATGGAAATTGCTGTGAAAGAGGCAAGAAAGATTAAATGAAGAAGCAGAATCAAATAACAGAAAGCAGCATGTTGCGAGACGCCACGAAAAACTAGTGCGGATAGATTCCAGGTATGAGAAGATTGAATGTTTAGCAATGCTTTCAATGACTGGTCCTGAAGAAGTTGACATAATTGAACAATAAAAAACCTTAAGATCAAACATACTTGCTGAAAAACACATGAAAAAAAATGTCCTGTTGCCAAACATGCAGTAGTACTTTAATGAATATACTTGCCGGAGATGTGTCAATTTTTGTTCACGGAAGTTCAACATTCCTTTCAGAAGATCGTAGGAGCCCTTCCAAAGACATTTCTTGCAAAGAGGCAGTGAACGAATAGTCTGAAAACAGCGGAACCTGAGGAGATAGGCGACGCAGAAGGGAAGCTGCACGATGGGATCCATCGATGGACTAACTCCATGTTTGATTGTTAAATTAAAGATTAAGAAAAAAGATAGTTCCCATCAACCAAGCAGGAAGATAGACAGCGACGACGACAACGATGATGATGATGATGATGATGATGATGATGATGATGATGATGATGATGATAATGATGAATGATGAAAGGAGGATGACGATTACGATTGACAAAGAATATGATATCAATAATGATACTGATGGTGATGAGGATTCGAACTTAGAGGCATGTAAAACGAGCTCAATCCGAGCCAGCCGCCCACTAAAGCACACAAAATGCTAGTAACTGCTAGTAGCAAACGGTGGACAGACTCAAAAAGGAAGGACAAGGATGCTCCTGCAATGGGACTCCGACCCGTGGCTTCAACTTGTCATCATACTCCACCTGGAACGTGACCTTCTCTCCATCTCGAAATTCTAACCTGAAGAGAACTGGATGCAGCGTACGCTTTCATAAACGGGACAAGCAGCTGTCAAAACACTGCAGTGCTCATCTCATTAAGAAGTTCTTCGATTTTATGGAATTGCCTTCTGCGCAGCTTGTACAAGTCAGGCTCGTGGCCAATCTCAGACTTGTGCAGAAAGATATCCTTCGCTTCGGGCAAAGCATTTTCTAAACGCCACGAACTCACAGCAGCTCCTTGTTGTAGATCGCCCTGGACTCCGCACAAACAATAAAACCAAAGCCACCGTCTGGATTCCAGCTGCGCAAAACTCCAGAAAATCGCCTGGCAAACTAGGAGCATCTGCGAGTGAAGTGTTGCAAGTGTTGCGATTGGAAAACCTGGTGCAATTCCAAAAAAAAACATCGTTACTCCTATTCCTGTGAGTCATTTTGCCAGGGAAATGGCTTAGTCAACTGCATCCTTGATGATGTTCAATGCTTTCCAGCCTGCTTGGATCATGTACCTGTGAAGGCTGATAGTGCTCAGCCGCAGCCTGCCACAGTCCAACCCAGAAATCATAAGAAACCCTCGGTGGACAACAAGAAAGTTCTATGAGTCGTGCCTCCACGTAGGAACTCAGATCAAAGCCTACAGCTGCGTACTGAGCCACCACTGCTGCGCTGTCATGATCTCCTGTCAGCGGCTTCGGTCACGGATCACAGGTGGGACAGCGTGCACTTGGCTCCAGCGACTTGGTACTTCTGCTGCAGCTCAATGATTCGGGCGCATTGCTCCTGGAAAAATCTGAACCAACAGACGCAACTCGGTTGTCAACTCCGTCGATGTTCCGGTTTGAATCATGCAGCTGGGAGTCCACACTCATCACTACAACCATCATGTGAGATTCCGATTTCGAACATTTCGTGGATTCCATTGGCTATTGGTGGCATTGGCTTCTGAAACAAATCATCATGAATGAGAAGGGGTACCACCCACAAATGAAAAGAGTATTCGCTAATTCGCTGACTCACTCACTGGCGGCAGCGTGATGTCAGAATAAAATAGAATAGGGGAGTTGAAACAACGCATGACAACACCCTGCAGGGACATGTCAGCCCTCACACGCAGGGCGAAATTTACGGTCTTCAACTGGTCGTCATCTTGAATCTGGATGGTACTTCTTGCAGGGCAACTTCAACAATGCAAATTCTAAGATGTCACACCAGGCCGTTCAAGGCATGGGGCATAGGTGGACTAGAACCCATCTGTCAGTGCACTAGGGAAGTGGCTGCCTCTTCTGACACAGACAAGCACATGTCACATGACCCTTTTGCTTCTTTCTATTTGGATCATTGCATCTGCCCTCTGTGCTGAACATCTGCATGAAGCCGATGAACATCCCCAACCAGAAAGTTTGTGTCGCTCATACACTCTTCGATTGCAGCGACGTGCTGACATTTTCTCTTGCTGCTTTTTGAACATTTGAACTTCATACGTTCTCGGGAATGTTCCAAAATCTTTTCTGCGCTATATGCTGGTATGCTTAACAATTTCTTACTCCAGGCGAATTGCACAACTGTCTGGGGCCTGGGGTTCAGGCAACTGACTCTTGAAAAAAGATCTGGACTCCAAAACTGCCCATGCTATCCCATGCTATCCCATGCTATCAGTGTAGGACACTGAACATACAACTCACCCGAATCCCTTTCCCCATGTCATCTCACAGAGTGACACCTGTGGAACCACAGGTCCAACCTTGGTGAAGTTGAAGCTTCCCACAGAGGCACCTCCTGGCGAGGCACCGGAGATGCAAAGAGCCCATGTGGAACTAACAAGGCTCCAGCATCCAGATTGCTCAAGCGTCCTTTGTTCGGAGGTGTCGTGGTATTGCCTGGGAAGGCTGTAGCACGTTGTTGACTAGGACGATGTCACCAATATTTGCTTTATATCTATTTTGTTTGTCAGACGACAAGCACCGGCGAGCTTTCAAAACGTGCAAGTATGTACTGCACGGGAAATCAAGATAAACGCACAAGCGCAATACCACACGCATGCACATGCAACCGCACACACAGACACATGTAGACAAGAGCTGAGCCTTCATTGTAACAACTGCTGTTTATGAATGACCGCTGCACTTGAAAGCAACAATAGTGTATACACATTTGCAAGAGCAGTTGTCCAGCCAGAACTGTAATGTTTGCAAATACCAAGTCCAAGCAAATCTCAAATCGATCAGATTTCCATGTCAGCATGACAGTTCTCGACGCGCCATAACATGCCATATCCATATAGTCTTCATGTAGCAGGTACGTCGGGATTTTCAATCCCGATATCGCCATCTCAAATCACTGTGCCGGTTGGGTTGGGTTGTGAGTGCATTGGCACACTGCCCCCGCAAGATGGAGAATGGCAGAAGTCTTGCAGCTACATATTCAAGTGGCACGGGCACAAGCATACGCATGCATACTCCCGCATGTGCTTTAACATGAAGGCAAGTGAAGCAGATGATGGCAACAATTCTGCGGCTCAGAGGGCCTCTGAATGCACAAGACCTTTAAGATTTTTTAACCATCTTTTGTGTTGCAGAATCTGGGTGCTCACAATCAACACCAAGGCGGCGCTAACAAAAATCCTTCGGCATGGTCAGCAAGGCGCAGGGAGAACGACATTTCAGCAGAGACCAACAGCAAGCAAACCAACAATGACACGGGGGAGCCTTGAGACTGTGCAGTGACAAGTCCTGGAGACATCGCTGCCACTTGAAGGAAATCACAAAACAGAATCTAGACACATATAAAGTAATCTGCCACTTGCATCAGAATCTTCTGTAAAGCAATTTGAAAGGCTCGGATTTTTTCCACCCCCATGGGGTATGAATGGTGCTTCCTTACTCGGCCAAGAGTTTCAGGGACCTTCAATTTTTGTCCTTCAATTGGGGGACTCGAATTCTGAACAACACTTGTTTTCCACGTTTCAAAAAGTACAGGAAAGCTCTAAATGGGATGACTCATGATTGAGAAGAATTGCAGACTTACATTCTTGGCTTAATCATTGTTTCTATCTGCATGTCTCCACTGTCGCAACGGCAGCCTCGTGAACGTTCCTTATCTGGGAAAGACTTTGGAGGCAGCTGGCACGTGCGCTGCAGGTGACTTTGGACATCCCAATCGAGTTGGAAGGGCTTTGGTGGCTGGTGGGTAAAGCCAGCACAGCAGGCCTTGCTCTAAGCGTTTCCGCCCTGAGAATGAACTAGATGGCCAAATCGTGCCTAGACGAGCCATATGGGTTGCTTTTGGCGATCCACTCCACTGGGAAAGACTTTGCCGGCAGTTGGCGGATGACATCAGTGCAGCAATGTCTCGGTCGAGAGGTTTCCGTCGGCGGGATAAGCTGGCAAGTCTGTGAAGGCACTAAAGGGCCAAATCGTGCTTCGATGAGGGATCTGGGTTATTTTTAGCGATCCACCATACAAAAAGAGGAGGGGTTCTTATATTATGATACTTGTCAGCCGTACAACAAGAATATAAAACTGAGAAAGTGCTAAGAAATTAAGCGACCCTCAGCCAGGCACGTGGAAAATCTAGAGCAATTTTAATTTAAGAATTTGAGGGACCGTTGACCACAGATTTGGAATCCTTATCCCGGAGATGGGCTGTATGTATAGGTTCTTTTAAAAAACCACAAAAAAGAAAACAAATATGAAATACAAATGTGACAAAAGATGGAGGTGGGATCAAACAAGTCTCAGCTGCCACAGGTAGAGAGAAAGGGGTGGCCCTTTGGGAGACAGAAAGTCCTCAGAACGTCAACCGCAAGGCAGGATAGCCAAAAGACATGCCAAGGCAAGACTAGAAACAAACGCAAACACAAACAAACCATATGACAAACCCAGCAAAAGATGCAAGCTAAATACAAAAAGCACAAAGAGAAACTCAGGAGACCCATGATAGCAATGGCAAACGAGCAAGTAAAACCTGAGCGTGTCAAAAGAGCAGAGCGAAGATGCAGCTGCTAAATTGTACACCCGCGGCTGCCAGATCATTTGGCAGTGTACAGTTCTTCAACAAAACATGTTCGTTCAAAAGATGAATTTTAAGCAAATGCCATTCTAGAATTAGAATTTTTAACATGGGAAAACGTTTGTGAAACATGCTGTTTAACAGCTCTTTGTCTAGTGCACTGGCAGCCTGGGCCCCAGACTGGCTAACAAAGGTGCAAGGGAACGGGACACCTGAATCCTCAACACGCACTGGACACAGATGCAATATTCACTGGACAGTTTGCCTGGTTGTATTTGTCTGAGATGTCACTGGCATCTCCGGAGTGTGTGAATATTTCACCGGGACATGTCCGCCTATATATTTCGGACTTCCTTGATTCATGCTGCATGTTCTGGGTCCCTGCCACATTCCTCTGGGGCTGGCACGCTGCAGCCTCAGAGAGCAGGAACAAAACACAGCCAAATCGTTCTAACGCGAAAAACTGGCCGGGCAACACTGAAAACAAAGCCTTTACAAAAGTCTTCCGACACGTGCTAGCGCGAAGAAAAGGATTCTGCTTGGTCAAGCAACGTGCGATTGCGTAGGTTGGGCTGCTGACAGAGACAGTGTTTGAAGCAAAGGTGCGGCCGGGACATGCCTTGCTCTCAACTCACGACTGCCCCCTCCAGTACATCTCCATACCGTCACATCATGGGATCCAATGTTTCATTCCAGCTACGTCACATCTTGTGAAGCCAAATTGCTCTTTCGATGTCTGCACAACGTACACCAACTGCTGGGCTTGCACTGCAGATGGTGCATGTTGCCACGCAACATTTACCGACATGGGCAGTCCAGCCCGGGCTGACTCAAAGACATCATCGATTGGCGCGCAAGGCAGACCGTACACATTGTTGCTTATATTGTTTTAACTTCTTTTGGAGAAAATCCATACACTTTAAGTCATCAAGTATATATGATGGAATTCCTTCTTTCTTTTTAACCATAAATCATACTTGATAGGAATTTATCACTAATCGACCATTTGAGTGGGGACTGTGTGGGTTTTGAGTGGGGGCATTGCACAGTATAAGTTGATGATGGTCATCATTCTCAATGATCATTCTATCATCATCTGATCACGCTTCATTTTAGCTAGTGCTGCTGGAAAAGAACTGCTAATGATGGGGGAGTTTGGAGGGGGCATTTGTCGTTTGAGACCCTGGGGAAAAGACCATTTGACACCAAACTCTGCTAAACTGTTCCTTTTCACATGTTCGTCCCTTGTCCTATGCTGTCTGACAAACGGCCTCGGTCGCAGTCAGTTAAGCACGGGCAATGAATAAACTATGTAATAAAGGCACAAACTGAATCTGATCAGAATCAGCAATCTTGTCATCACAGGTTGACAGGCTTCGCGCTTCCAAGCATATTGAATCATATTGACAGCTGAAGTCGACCAGGGCGACTGCTCAGCAATCATGCTGCATGTGTTACTTTGCGCTCGGCATGGGGTCACGCGCTCAAGGGCTATACAGCGCGCCGCGGTGATCTTGAGGCGTCCCGCCCGTCCCGACCTTCAGCAGAAACTCAGACACAAAGTGCTCAAGAGATCCCAACAGCACCAGAGCTTGAAAGAATCCGCGCTGAAATTCACCCAGGTTCTGCCAAGGGTCAGGACACAAACCCGCTTGAAGTCAAACCCAAGAAAATCTAAACTTCATTGATGCCTTCAGCCTGTTCCAAGACAAGATGCTAGCACCTCGCAATGCACAAACTGCGCGTAGCAAAGGCCATCGCGTCCGGCTTCGGTCTCGTAGGTCTGGGTGCTTCCGACTCAACCAGCACCTGAAGCGAAAATGATTCAACGGAAGATGCCCTCCGCCACAATTCAGAAACGAATTGCGAGCAAGGGGCATCTCATGAACGCCAAATGAGTTTGGACCTTGTGCATCCAGCAATTCCTTGGGGCTGCAATCTCCGCTAGCTCACTGAAAAATTCTATCTCAAATTCAAAATAATCCAACTGCAGAAAGGACATCCCTGGGGCTCCATCCAGCTCCACCCCACTGCAATCCAGCGGGAAAACTGCCACTGCTTGTGGTTTGTTTCCTGCTGCTTTCAATGCAATGACTTCAGGTGATTGCCTCGCACACGGGCAGACTTCCCGCTGCTCTTTCCTACTTCAACCAATAACAGGCTCCATGTGTCAAGACTCTCCGGCCTTTCATCGCCATATTGGTTGCGCAAGCCCAATTTCAGCATTTCGATGGACTTCGGTGCCAAAAAACCTTGAGTCTCCTGTCAACAGGTCGCGAGATGTTGTGGAAGTGGCAGTGTCCGGCAGGCACTTTGCATGGCACCCACCACACCCACACAGCATTCACGAGACCGAAGCCGGTGTCCATTGAAATGCGACCGACAGGGCCCACACCCAGGCTTAGTGCTGCGGTCCCAAGACAGCATCTCCTCACTAATGTCAGAACACCCACTGGTAGCTAAGGCTATCTAGAAGAAAACAAACGATAAAGAAGCTCGAGACAAGTGTCCAAGATTGGTCTGACGGAAGCCTAAAGACACACCTTCCAAGACACCTAGCAGATCCTAGCAGCTTGGAAACCAATCAGCGACAGCTTTTACAAATGGCCAAAACAAGAGGTGCCAGGCCATTTGCATTCGAAGTGACCAAGCTGTAAGCAAACCCTGGCCATGACTAAGCTGTGTCGGTGCCACCCTCAGTTCCTAGCGCACTTTTTGCCCTATCTTTCGGCCTTTTGCCACGTTAGAGCCCGTCCAGCCCGCCCTGTGAAAAAAGACTCATGACACATTGTTGGAAAGATTCACCATATCTTTGTTCTAGTGCACTGGGAAATGTCTCAATCCCAGTGTCCGTTGCTCTGCTTTGTGGATGTGGGGTTTGAGGTCCCACAATTTACTCCTAACTATTTCCATTTACGCTATTACTATTATCTATTTCATTTCCTTCATGGCGTACTCCTAACTTGTCTTCAGCTTCCTGGCATCGCAACTCTCAACGGGTGACTCAGACGCGCAGAACTTCCGGTCATGCTCAAAGATGACAAGGGGAGAAGACAGAGAACACAGAAACACAGGGAACACATCAAAGATATCAAAGATGACATTGTTTCAACTCTTTTTTTTGCATTCAATAAACGTGACGCAATAGATCTCATCAGTTCTCATCGGTTCCTCGTCCAGCTCTCGAATGGCACACTCGAGAAAGCTCTCGCCAGACTCAACTTTTCCTCCGAGGTCCTCAGCGAAATAGCACGGGATCAAGCGAGCTCCTTGGCCCAGCATTCTGTGCAAGTGTGGATTCCAAACTCCAGATTCCCTCAAAATCCCCAACCATAGCAGCCTCGATTACATCAAATCCTGTCTGCTGGCTTCCCTGTTTCGATCAATGATCCCTGCCCTGTGATCACTTGCAAATGAACATGCAAAACATTCATTCACCGCACAAGTTTCATATAAGGATAGTTGTCTCACATGGTTGCCGGAAGAATGGAGGAAGCAAAACAGTAAGCACATGCAAGCAAACACAGGAGCTCCGTGCAAGAGTAAATTCTGAAATTGACATGGTGAAGAGAACGGAAAAATGTCAAAAACTGGACCTAGACAATCAACAGGGCTTTGTGACACTGAGAACGATGCACTCCACAGTAGCACATCTTGATCATCCTTCTTCTCCCGAATGACAAGGATGTCATCACCTCCTGTGAAGGATTCAGGAGCAGCACAACGAGATGAAAAGCGACACAAAGAGATCCAAGAACTGGGTTGCTCACGGAAAAGCATAAGCGCTGCACGCTTCACCTTGCAAATGTCAGCCGTGAAACCTACCCTGAAAACTGTCAGGATGCTGATCTTGAAACAATGTGGTCAAAACTACAAGCTTCAGTGAACAGCTGCCATAGGCAACCTGCATCTCCTTGGACTGGACTTTGGAATCCTTTGCTCCTGTTGAATCCGATCGGTCAAGTGTTGGAAGTGCGGCACTAGAAGTGCCACTGCCAATGCTTTTGTAGCTCAGTGTACGGTTCGAACCGGTTGTACAAGGCTCATTGCACACAAGTGATTGAATACACCAAACAAGTCACAGTGACACTCCTAAAAACCAATGTCATGATCAGGACGTGGATTTTTTGGAGTTGACAATACTTGGCAGACCTGCCTGCACGTGCCTCAGCTACACCGTTCAACACAATGGCATCCTCGGCCTTCAGAGTAGCATCTGCGACTTGTCACTTGTCAAAGAAGGCAAGCAAAATCATTCCAAACCATAGAACCTTTTATGGGATCTTCCGTTTAGTTTCTCTCTATATCTTGTCCGTCACAAACTGCAATGTCCAGGTTCCATCTGCCTTGGGCTGCCCTTTGGCATCGACGACCAGCTTAAATTCCACGACTGCGCCAATTGTTGGCACCTAAAACTCAACACTTAGAGGTGTCACGGTGTCACGTCTAAAAATGTGGCCAAACCAATCGAAACCCACCACTCGGTGAAATCCTTGCACGTGTTCTACTGGTTACATGTCTACATGGCAGCACGGCATTGCATGGCTCTCTCTCACGGAATACCACTTTGACGAGGCACAGAGTTCAGCTGATTCTTGTGAAGAAAAATGTCTCGATCTCCGATCTGCTTTGCATATTTTGCATCCGCGCAAGTCAGCCAACCGAAGCTTCCACGAAAGAACTTCACAACACCCTGGAGCCTTTCGTTTTCCATGAGCTTGGAGCCATCGGGCTGCGTGAAGCGCGCTCCCAAAAAGCACACCAAAGCAATTTGGAAACACTTCATTTTGCTTCCGGTCACGAAACTGCTGTGGCAACATGTCAAATCTATTCTTTTTCCGCTGCACCATGTCGACCTGTTGTCCACTGCTACTGCGGGCATGCGAATGATGAGTTCACTTTGCTGAGACGAGGCAAGCTGCTGGTTCTTTGGTTTTGTTCAATTGCCAGCCCTTGAGCAAACACTTGAATGACCACAACAAAAATAGCAACTTCATAGAGCTCCAGTTTGATTATTGGACGTAAAGATGAACTGCACGTGCAAGCGTGCGCAATGGACACGTTTGATTACATGCGCGTGCGTGGATGTGTGTATGTATGTTCATATAAATAGATAAATAAAAATGTATATATATATATATATGTATATATTATATTGATATGACTTCAAGTGTATGTGTGTGTGTCTTACAAGCCCAAGGCGACTGTTAAATCACAGAAGGGGCGCCGCCTCGGTCTGGATACCCATCCGGAAGGGCGAAAACGCTGCACACGGCACCCGGTGGCTCCAGCACCCTGGCTCCACAGGCAACTCTTCCTCTTGGAGCCCCATGAAGTAAGAACCCCGACTGCCTCTGGCTCCACTGGAACCAAACCTGGAATGCCACTTTCGCAAACCCGTCCTGTTGTGAGAAATGTTCGCAGGGAGACCTCTCTTGAGACTCAGGGGGCACGCAGGTGCAGCGCACCAAACTCAGAAGTAGGGCGTCCAAGGACGCTCCAAGAAGACATCTCTTGAGGACGCTCCAAAAGTAGCACTTTACCGACAAAATTCTTGGGGGCAAACTCTTGGAGCGCCTCCTTGGGGACACTTGAAGCACTCTTGCAATTCCAGACAGGAAATATAAAGAACTTGAGGATTCCTGAACACAAAAAGTAAATAAAACCCTTCTTTCTTGACCCTCTTTAAGGAAAAACCTTTTTTGACCCTTTTTTGGACTACCGTAGCCTTTTGGAGGAAAGCATTGCAAAGCAGCTTCGCTTCGAGGACCCTCTTGGCATCACACCCTTACAAGACACTGCTGCAAAAGACTCTTAAGTAAGACTCTGAAGCAAAGATCTTGAAATGCTTGGCAGCTGTATAGAATTTGAGAGGCTGTCTTGTCAGGTACTCTTGTGAGACACTCTTCGGGGCAATTCTGTGTGCGAAACAGCTGTGCAAGCCCATCCTTGAGGACACTGCTGGAGAATGCTGCTGGGAAACGCTCTTGCAAGACACTCTTGACGGATACTGGTGAAAACACATACAGGAAGACCTGTACTGTATGCAAGAAACTTGTGCATCCGTGCATCCCCTACGTGATACCCAGTATCATGCGTGTCATGTGTATCAGGCTTGTTCCAATACGGTCCTCATCTCCAAGCCTGAAAAACATGTTGATGGGATTGAAATCTTAGCATCTTCATTTGCTAACTATATTGTGGATCATCATTCGGCCCGTTCACGACAAACACTCGCTACACAAGAGGCTTGGAATTGAAGGAAAAGAACGCATTTAACGCATCCTGCATCTGTCTGTTTTGGCTACAGCCGACCACTACGGCCAATCTTTCTTGGTGAAACACCGAAGGGGCTGTGGAAAAGGCCTGCTGTTTCAAGATGCTTCTTTCTTCTCCTGCGATCATCTTTACAAACAGCCCAAGCAGTGATCCTCATGGACCACATTCACTCGGCAGTGTTCTGGACTAAACCTGGACAACCTGCATGCAAACCTGGACAACCACAAACGTCGCAACATTGCAGAGTAACCAGAGCCGGGACAGGAACCCATGAATGAGCAGTACCGAAAGTGCCGAAATCAGGCAGGAAGCGCTTGTGGGGGGAAAGCTGAAACTATCATGGAAATGCCATGTTCATCCGTATAAATGATCTCCCTTCGATGATGATGATGATGATGATGATGATGATGATGATGATGATGCTGGTGATGATGATGATGATGGTGATGATGGTCATGATGGTGATGATGGTGATGATGGTGATGATGGTGATGATGGTGATGATGATGGTGATGATGGTGGTGGTGGTGGTGCCGCTGCCGCTGCCGCTGCTGCTGCTGCTGCTGGTGATAATGATGAGAATGATGAGAATGATGATCAGGATGATAATGATGATGGTAATGTTGATGGTAATGCTGATGGCGACAAATGGCAAGAATGACGGTCTTGATCGATTACGGAGCATGACGGCAGGCCAACCAAATTGATGGGAAAGGAGGAACCTAAGCCGCTCCGCGTGGGGCTGTTTCGACACAATCTACTCTTTACTTCCCGTCAAATGGTTGCATCCCAAGGGTGAAGAAGTTGTAACTTAGGAACTCTGGACAGTTCACAACTGTGCTTGTCCTTCCCTTTGTCCTTTTCTTTTGCCTCGGGGTGGCAAAAACCGAAGTCAAACTACGCATGGGCAAATTCATTCTGTCAGAGCACCTTCTCTTTAGCTTTGCTCTTTTTGTCCTCACTCGAGGCATGGGAAAATCACTGGTCTGATGTCAAAGTTTACACAGTTTACACATTATCAAAGGAGAATTTGTACTGTAGCACTCTAGTCCTCATCCTTTTCTCTTTCATCATCTTTGTCCTTTCCTTTCTCTCTTCTATCTTCTTTTTTGTCCTTTCTCTTCTCGCTTGCTTTTCTCTTCCTTCTAGCTCTGCTTTGAGAGCTGGAGCTTCGCTTTGAGCTAGAGCTGCTTCTTCGACGCTTCCGACGGCTTCGTGTGCTACTGCTCCGTCTTCCGCGTTTACTTCGACTCTTTTCTTTTCCTCGTTCCTTTTCCTTTTGAGGTCGGTCCTTTTCTTTGCCTTTGTTGGCGCCCTTGTCATTTTTGTTGCCCAAAACTTGTCTCTTTTCAGCTGCCATGAGCTTTCGCACAGTTGCTTCATCCATCAGTTGCTCGGATTTGCCATCTGAGGATGCAAATCGACTGCTCAAATCTGCATCGGTGTAGCCAAGAACTTTGTGTTGGCGTTTCTTATCCACCACTCCATCTACACCGGGGCCCGTGTTACCCATGACCGGCTCACGGCTATAGATACAGTGCCCAATGTTGTAGCCTTTGCGCAGGCTATCAAGCCTGAGTTGCAACAACTGCTGCCCGCCAAACTTCTGGAATCTGACTGCTATCCCTACAAAACTGCAAAAATCACCTCTAAAACATTCTAAAACTGTCATTTGTGTGTACTTGCCTGTTCTACCCAGAAGAAAGGCTACTTGAGACCTTGCATTTTTCCACCTCTCTTACAATTGCACAGGCTCAGTGCTTAACAAAAAGAAGTCCCAAATCGATAGATTAATAGATTTTTGCATCATTATATTGATATTCAATCCAGCTCAATGCCAACGCTGAGGATGAGAAGACCCAGGACGTTGATGATGAAAACGTCGAAAGTGCCTATGATTTCGAAAATGCTAGAAATGACGACAACTACGACGACGACCACCACAACCACGACGACGACCTCGACGACCGCAAAAACATGACGACCACAACGGCCATGGCGACCACGACGCTTACGACGACGATGACCACGACAACGACCGTGACCACGACGACCATGACCACGACGACGATGACGACAACGACCGTGACCACGACGACGAAGACGACGACGACAATGCAAGTATGTGGTTGTTGGTTTTGTCGGCGGTATATACACCATCATGCCGATGCTAAAGGTGAATGATGGTGAATGCTTCGTGAAGGTAAATTGGAAATGCAAGAGGTCAGAGGAGTCGGAAGCATCTCAAAACAATCTTCACGATTCTAGCAAGCCAACTGACAGTGTCCTGACTGTCTCTGCATCCAAGGGGCTTCATGCTGATCAATGCAGACGGTTTGTTCGAGGCGGTCAAGTGCTCATCCAACAAAACAATGTCCTACCACCAACAGCAGAGACAGCCACAATCCAAGTGGTACATCTTTGAACTATAACGAAAAATACTACCCCTCGCAAATAGTAGATCCTGACACAAGTCGTTGCAACTGACCCATGTTGCGCCGCAATGCCCATGGTGAAGACCAAGATGGCACAGCACATGGTTGGAATGATTTTAGTTTTGAGAGATCCATGTGAGGAAACCTGACACAAATGGTCTATTTTGGAATGGTGCTCTTCCAGCTTTCATGCTGCTTGGATCTAAATGTGTCGCTCCGTGTGTAAATTTGGGTGGTGCTGCCGTTGTGCAAAGGTTGTTCCATTCAGCTTGTAAGAAAAAGTCAGTCCTTTTCGACATCTTTGCCCATTGCCTCTCTCATCGACATGGCCTGTTGAAAGTCCGGACAGCACAACGAACAGGTCCTCTTGCAACACAAGGATGACAAAGTGATCGAACACTGAAACGTTGGCAAACCAAGAATAAGACCACTGTCACTTGAAAAAGAATCCTGGAACTCTCATGATTCCAGGAGAACTCTACATGTCAAACCGGTAGCCCTGCAACGACTACGTCGTGACTACGTGACTTGTTGCCGGTTTGAGCACTCGAATTCTGAGCCAACTCGGCGCAAAGTGAAGACCTCCTCCAGCTTCGTTGCGGCTCCCTTGTCCAGTCTGTGCCTCTTGAGGGAAGTTGCACAGCTTTGCAGCTTCGCTTCCAGCATGTGCAAATATATGATGCAAATATGTTGTCACGATCTTTTTTCTGAAGGCTGGATATGTATCTAGCGTGTTTCCATCACTATCGCAATCTCTTCGAACGTGCCCAGACCATCTATGGAGCGAATATAGCAAAGGCATCTACCAATCATGCCCCTTCAAAAATCCAGCCAGGTGTCATTTTCCTCAGACCCTTGAAAGTTGATGTGTTTCTGCCTTGACCTAAAGACAAGGTGGTCTCTACTGGCAAATGGTGCCGCATTCGCAGGTAATTGGCGTATGCTGCTGCAAAAATGCGTAGTTGCATTGCTGTTTACTTTGTTCAAAATACTTCGCTGAAGCATCACGACCTGCACATCCTCCAAGGTTCCGTACTCTTTCAATCAAAGAGTCGAGAAATCTGTTGAGAAATGTTGAGAACTCTGTAGTCCGTTTTACAAAACTAAGTATCTTGTGTGCATTTCCAGTCCAATTCTTCTGAACTCAGTCAATGAAGTCAGCTCACCAAATGCTTTGCATTGCCCCCAGCTGCCTTCGTGCAAGGTCCCGGACTCTTGGGCCACACTTGGCCTCGCACTTCGACGGTGCAGCAAGAACTGCAGTATGTTCACACTGCCGAAAGCAACGGCACGCTCACGCCGCACCTTTCCAACAAAGGTGCCCTTCTGCATGTCTTTCACCTTTAGGTTAAGCATGGCAGCTGGCGTATGGGCGTCCTGCGAATCTACACGCTGCAGACTCTAAGTCACTGAGTCCAAATTCTGTCCTTCAGGATCTCGTACAAGCGCTCAAGGTCTTGCTCCCATGTGCTCATCCTGCGCAATCTTCAAGCATTGAGTTTGTACATCGATTTATTTATGTATTCACCTACCTATTTATCTATCTATTTATCTTTTTATTTTTTCGTTTGGAAATAGAAACAAAAATACAAATATAAATCAATATGAATACAAATATAGAAATATATGCAAATATAAGACAAGTAGAAATATAGATATAGATATGAATATAGGTATAAATATAAATATTCAAAATAAACATGTTCACGTCCGTGCGTCTGTGTGTGTGTGTGCAGGTGTGTGTGTGTGTGTGCGTGTGCGTGTGGGTATGCAATATGCCACATGTGATATGTATGAGTATTTTTACATATCTACATACTATATGCATTATATTCCATATCATATAACGCGTTGCTTCCCTATTTGTGATGCACAAATGTTTTGCTCAGTTCATTGGAGTTTCAGCAAGCCTTTTCTCGATCATGATATCGTTCAGTTTCTGCGTCAGGCCGGCATCGATTTTGAAGGTGTACGCCAGCTGCTGGATATCAGGATCCTCAGTGCAAGAGCCCAAGGATATCTAGTCACACGCTAAAGTGTCAAAAGCCCGAAACCCTTTGAAGAGAACCATTCGTTCTGTAGCCTGAATATGCCTGAATCGCCTTGAATATCCTTGAATCCTGACTCTGTCGAACACCAAGGGTCAAGGTCGTGGTGCTTTGGCTCCGTCTCCAAATCGGAGGAGGAGTCATACTTGTCGCGTTCTTTCTTGGTCTCCTGCAGAGATTCCCGCAACTTCCCAAATGTTGTGGCAGCTGAAGGATTGTCATTTGATTTCGAGGCCACCAGTGATGTGAGGCTCTGTGTCGTTTGAGATTTTCACTGCTCCTCCACAGCGACAGGAGGAGGAATCTGTTGCTGCTCATCATTCTGCTTATTTTTCTTTCGACCTCAAGCCAGGAGGCGCGCTATGAGCCATATCATTGCTGGTTCTGGCGTATCTGTTTGCTATGACATAGTAACGGAAAAATGACAGTGATAGTGCTTGATAGTGCTCGTGTCTTGTCATCGAAGATAATGAAACCCGCAACGCCAAAAGGCCCATCTTTCCATCAACACCGGGATGGAGCAGCGCTAGCTACGGCCTCAGACCACAGTGAAGAACTTATATAAAAGGATAACGTTTTGTTAGCAATGTGGATCTTGAATGATCTTGATTGGGTGTGAAGTGTTCACAGCAGCTGCACCATGTTCCTGTGAATGCAAGACAAGAATACAGGTCTGTCAAACTCAGGGCTGAGCACCACAATCGTTCCCCACTAAGCAACTGCTCTCGACAACATCAAAAGCAACTGGAACCAAACGCAGCGAACAAAGAACACATAGAAAAACTATCAAAGTCAGCAGCTTACTGCACAAAAAGCAAGGCAACTCGGAATGGACCTTCATGACACATCAGCTGCAGCTCAAGAACAGCTACACATGGAGAAGGCCGCCCAAGCCCATTTCTTACAACAGTTGAAGCTTCCCCGGCCATTTTAGGCCATCCTGCAATGTCCAAAAGAACAAGGATCAGAAAGGACGTCCATGCCATATCATGCCACCTTCAGATTTGGGCTGGAAGCTCTGCTTGAAACAGGTGAGGCTGTTGGTCAACTAGCCCAGCCAAGAGCAAACTGCCACCGAAGACTCCTGTTTCGCAAATACTTGTTGCTTCAAAAGCTGAAGCTTCTCCATCCTCCAGCTTCCAGGTGCCAAAACTTTCAAGGGAGATCAGGTCCCAAGCTTCCACCTGGCCCGGAAGCAGAGCCCAAAGCCGAACACCCTCAGCGTGCTGTGCCATGTGCAGAGCTGTGAGACCACAGCGCAGCCCATCCCCGCGAAGTGGAGCATCGACTCTTGGGCTGATTGTGCTCTTGATCTCCTTCCTCTCCTTCCTCTCCTTCCTCTCCTTCCTCTCCTTCCTCTCCTTCTCCAAGGGAACCTCCAAGGCCACCAGTGGAATGTGCTCGCCATCCCATCCAGCAAAAACGAAGCAAGTCCTGTTGCTCTGGGTGCCGAGGAGCAGCTGGACCTTGGAACAAGGAAGTTGAAGACCTGCGATTTTCTGCCAAGGCTGGCCTTGGATCTCCAGGTGAAATGTCTGTGGCACATCTTGAGGTGGACTGTCGCCGTGTGCACCCGCCACAGCTTCCCATTTCACGGAAACCACCCTCCCACCATCTTCGAGTTGCGCTCCTGCACAAACCAGGTGGCTGCATCCCAAAAGGCTGACCGCTGCTCCAAAAGGAGCAGACGAGACAGGACTGAGTCTCGCAGAGGCATTGAATGGCTCAGAGAGCAGCTGATATGAGGCATACGGGCTCTCCATGATGACATGAGGGTCCGCAGGGGCTGTCTTGTCATCGTGAGGGACTCTGAGGTCCAGGGTGCTGCAAGAGAGAGCTGCTGGACGGAAGAAACTGTGAGGCCATTGGATGGGAAGATCAGTCAGTGCCAGGGACTCTTCACGACTGGTCAAGCGTCGGTCAAATCTGAGCTGCCCTCCAATACCAAAGCCGCCCAAGAGAGACTCGATACCAAGGAAAATCCAGCACACCTGCAACACTGCAGTCATTCTGCGCACAGACTTCCAAGGTAAACGGTGATGGCCGGCCCGCCTGCGAGACTTGAAAATGAAAGTCCGTGATTCTGGTTCATGCTCACCAACTCCTATAGCCTCTAGGTCGCCACGTTCAGTCTTCAGCAAGGCAGTCACTTCATGCTCGACATTCTGGACGCGGTTCACCACCTCATTCATATCAAGAATCTCAGCACCTGGCGCCAAAGTCCACACAGCAACATTTTTCATCAAGTCATAGTACTGAGTTGTCCCATCTGCTCGCCTTTGCAATGGTCCAATCACTGCCGAATTGAACTCGTTTTGTTGCTGTTCCAAAGCTGTAAGTTGATCCCAAGTTCTCAGATCTCGAGCATCGTGCTGGTTGGGATCATAGGGAACACCACGTCGGCTCTTCATCTTGGCAAGACATCCGTGGTACATCCGACGAAAATCCCCAAATTCCTGCCTCAGCCTCTCCAGTTGAGAAAGCTGCATTCTGGTGAGTAGCTCTTGCGGCACAGCTTCCCAGCATCTCAACGCAGATTGCGCACCCTCCATGGCAAGGACTGAACTGGCAGCCTGAGTCTGCTGGATTTCTCGCCGGTTGACATCACCAGCTGCTCCGTCAAGCTTTCCATCTACACCTGCGGTGACCGTCACATGTTCTGCCTCAGTGGGGTCATAGGCTGCATCACCAAAGACATCCAGGAACAGAACTGTTCGAAAGCGGCGGGGCAATGATGCCTCATCTTTGGTCGGCCTGGCCGTCTGCATGAAAAGCTCCAACCACAAGGCCTCCAGAAGAGGGCACGCAGGAGAGGCATAGAATGCAACACAAAGACGGTCAACTGGCTCGTTGGATGCGCGGCCTTGGTTGGCGATCGTCAGCATAACCACCAAGATAACCATAGGTAGCGATCCAATGATCTGCAAACCCATGATTTGCCAAGTCTTCAGCCCAGCAATGTCCAGAAACGTGAGCCCGAAAGCGCATGACTGAAAGATCACCGTCGCTGCATAGCCACAGCTTGGGGAGCAGGTTTGAATCATGGTAACTCCAACCACAAAGTAATTCACTGATTGGATCATCTGGTTCACCCCCAGGGCCATGGAAACCCGAGCATAAGCATCATAGCATTGCCACTTTGCTTGCAGCTTCCTGAAGAGCTCTACATGTTTGCCCGGAACACTTGCCGCTGCTTTCATCAAAAGATCTTCTCTTCCAAAGCCAAGGTCTCCCTGGTCTCCCAAGCGTGTTTCGGGCAAGGCATTGGATTTCCCCCCATCTGCAACTGCAGTGCTTGGAGCGCTTCCAGTGGCCTGACTCGCTTCATTCCTTTGAGCCTCTAATTGCCACGTTTGCGCACCAGTTGGCCCAAATGGAAGGCGCATGACTTTTGACAGGCCCTGCTTTTCAAAGTCCGACAGCTTGGTTGTAAGGCTTTGAATCTGTGACAAGTTTGGAATTGGCAGTCGAACATATCTGGTCCGGAGTCGAACTCCAAAGCTGTGGGAAGCAATCGAAGCATACATGCTGAGCCATACTGCCAAAAGCAAATACACAAAAGATGCTGCAACTGTGAGCAGGTAGAGGCCCATGAAGAAAGGTGGCTGTGGGCCTTCAATAATCCCTTCGCAATAGACCAATGCGGTGAAACTTAAGAACAATGCACCCACAATGTGATACATGTCCATCTTGTCCACAGTGAGCTTCACTAAGTCTTCAATGTCTTCTCTAAAAAGGTCGAAGCGATTGATCTGCATTTCCACTCTTTGCATATCTCTCTCCAGGCGCTGTTCCTGATCAAACTTGTAGTTTTCACGGTTGTAGTCGAACAGCTCCTTTGAAGCGAGACCAAAGGCTTCAAGCACCACCATGGCGACTCGTCAAATTCTTTGATCTGATCTCGCTAGCCGAAGCTGCGGCACAAGAGCCGCACAAAAAAAAAGCAGAATGGGAGAAATTCATTGGCTTCTTTAGTGCTATCTTGTGACAGGAGAAATGACTAGTGACTGCATGTGATTACTTATTTGGCGCTGTGGCTGCCGTGGAAGTGCTCATGCTCCATGAATTTGCTGCCTGTGATTGAAATGTCAACTAAAACTGAGCCAATACCCCGGCAGGGCATCCAGGAGACAGTGCCAGTACTTGCTTTTTAATCAACGACAACGACCAGCATTTCAACGAAAATCCTGCAATGATACGTCAGCTTTGTGCGAGTGTCATTTTGCCCTCTGGTCCGGCAGCGTGGCATCTTGCAATCTGCTTCTGTACAATTTCGCCCGTCCCCACTGCCCATTAATCCAGAGAATCCTCATCGCTGATCAGCGCGTCTTCTTCTTCTTCACCTGCGGCTGTCAAAAAGCAACTGTGGGTAGAAAAGGCTTTGGACTCAACCAGACCACAAGTGTTTCTTCCAGCAAAAATGTGGCAGGGGAAGAGGATGATTGAGGTTTTTCACGTTTGAAACTGCAAGGGCGAAGGACTTGTTAGTTTGTTGCTCGACTGAAATGCAACATCATTGACGACACATTGTTCGTCGTGTGGATGCCTCGGGGCCCAAGTTTGAAGAGCCACTGCATGGGCTGGGCACGTGTTTGTGCATGCTGAAGCTCAGTTTGTGCATGGTTTGCTCTATGGTCAGCGACTGCAATGATTGCAGCCACCACCACAACACCACCACCACCACCACAACACCAGCACCACCAACGCAAGCACGACCACCACCACCACCACCACCACCACCACCACCACCACCACACCAGTACCACACCAACACCAGCACCACCATATGACCTGAGAAGGAGGGAACGAAAGCCAGCAGAAGAACGAAGGAGAAAAGAAAGGAAGAGAAAGAAAGGCAGAAGAGGGAACGCAGGAGGCTTATCAAAAGACCTGCTCCCACCAAGCAACTAGTTTTTCTTTGGGCGATGCCGCGATGCCCACCTGCAATTTACAAAGGGGGCCCCCGTTGAATGGCATTATATAAATAGCAGTCATGTCCTGAATTGGATTGATAGTTGGTAATTCTGCGGACATCGGCCAAGTCATTTCGTAAGAATGAACTGATGTTTCAATGATTCAAGTGGACCAATGACGAGGATGATGCAAACATGAAGCAAGCGAAGCTGCGCTGTTTTTTGGACATCGCAATGCATCAGTAGCCAAACAGACAAAGGTGGGCCATCGCAACCACCGTCATCAAATTGGTCAATGGCACGTGCACCTGAGAAAGGGTACGAGTGCGACACCCTTCTCCCCACCCTAGGGCGAGATTTTGCTACATTTTCCGGGCCACCATCAGCCCCCACACCCCCAGTCTCACTTCGTTTGCCTACAACAGCTGCAGCCTAGCGGTAAATCAGGCAAAGAGTGTGGGACAGGCGGGAAGGTTGCAGCAAGACTAAGACCATCCTTTTGCCTCCCTGCAAACAATGGTGCAAACAGTTGGATTTTCAACCGTTGCTCAGACTTTCTAGACTGCGTGGCATCAGGTCGCACAGCAATCAGCGTGTGCTAATGCTGAAAATGGTGCCTTCTTCTTCATGATCGTAGATGTCGCTTGCATCGTCCATATCATCGTCAACATTTGACATGGTACCTTTGGCTCACTGCCAAATGCATCAAATGCGAGTCAAGTGTGGAATGCATGACCGTGGCAAACTGAAAGAAGCAAAACGGGATGACCAAACCTAATTACCGTAACCATCAATACCTAAAAAGGCAATCCAATGCAATCTGCTGAGGGCGTTCCCACGGCATTCTCAAAGCAGTCTCTTCGTGCTGTCATTTTTGCATCGAAGCCAAGTCACTGGAGTCCTGGCAGAATTTGTGCTTGCGACTTCTTTTGGAAAAGTGACAAGACATGCATGTTATTGTACAAGACCAAGCACCAACCATGCATCAATATGACAGTAGACACAGGATAGTGATGTCTAGTGCGTGGCTGCTTCATTTTACTTTGAACCTTATACACTCTACTGTGCCGTGAGCCAGATATTTTGAGACTCCAGTGCAATGCGGTGAGAGCAATGTAATCATAGTGACTGGTGCGGACTATGCCAGGGTATAGAAAACAAAATGCAGATCAGCAAGCAACGCTGCGTTCATCGAGGTGGCTAAACTTAGCCACTAATCCTATTGCTGCAGAATGGCTCAACTCAAGTTGCTTGAAAACATGATCGTTTTAGAAAACTACTCCGGTTCGAAGTTGGTGAAAAGCAAAAATGTACGTAACATTACATTACATTGCACTACATTACATTACATTACATTGCATTGCATTGCATTGCAATACATTACATTACATTACATTGCATTACATTACATTGCAAACATGCACGTTGCATTACATAAGAAAACAAAAAGTAATTTAACATTACATTACATTACATTACATTCCATTCAATTGCGTTACATTACCGTACACTACATTGCATTACATTACATTACATTACATAAGATTACGTTACGTTGCATGACATTACATTACCTTACATTGCATCACATTGCATTACACGACATTACATTAGATCACATTAGGTTACATTAATTGCATTACATTACACTACATTGCGTTAGATTGCATTGTATTACACTACCTTACACTAGATTAGATTAGATTAGATTACATTACACTACATTACACTACATTACATTACACTGCATTACGTTCCACTACATTAGGTTACATTACACAACATTGGATTACAGTATATCAGATTACCCTACAGTACACCGCACTACACTCTATTGAATTAGATTAGATTGCATTACATTGCATCACATTCGATTAAACTACATTAGATTGCATTACATTACAATACTCTACATGACACTACACTACATTACATTCAATTAGATTACATATGATAAGATAAGATTTGATTAGATTACATTGCATTACATTACCTTACACTACATTAGATGACATAAGATGACATTAGATGACATTGGATGACATTGGATGACATTACCTTACACTACACTACGTTACTTTAATTTAGATCAGATTGCATTACATTAGACTACATTGCATTACACTGCATTACACTACATTAGACGACATTAGATGACATTACATCACACTACACTATATTACGTTACATCACATTACATTACGCTACACTATGTTTCATTGCATTCATAGTTTCAAGCAAAAAAAATGCCACATGCCGTGTTTCAATGGGGCGTCGGGGTGTTATCGTCCTCTGACTCGGCATCTTCAGGTGCGGTTGGTGCCGGTGGTGCGGCCCGTTCAGAAACACTGCCACTGGATCCACTGGACTTACCTTGGATGATCCGAAGGAAATGAATGGCATCTGCTAGGAATGGAACACCTTGAGCATCTTTGAGCTTTGTTCAAAGCTTACTTTGATGTGGTTGGCTGTGGATTGGCTGTGGATTGGCTGTGGGTTGGCCAGGGATGGCTGCTGTAGATGGCCTGTAGCCACTCCTGCGGACCAGCGGCCCAACCTCCATCTCAACTCACCGCGGACTTGGATTCTTGCCTCGCAACCTCAGCACAGCAAGGTGCCCCAAGGTGCCCCACGATGCCCCACGATGTTCAGGCTATGCTGCTATGCTCCTCTCATTGAACCACATGAAACCACATGAAACCACATGAAACCACATCAAACCATATGAAAACATCGGAGAGGGGGAAAAAAACTGCTCAATTCTGCCAGGCAGCGAGCACATGGCTGCATTGCGCAGGCATTCAAGTGCATCATCAAACCTTTCTCTGCCAGCGACATGGGAGTTCGCCCATCAAGGTCGGGAAGATCCTCAGTCAAAGCCAACCAGGCCTACCATGTGTCCACTGTCCCCACTGTGTCCACTGTCTCCATGCTCCTAGCGACCCTGGAAAGCTCGAAGGGATTCATCAGTGGACCCTGTTGAACAGGGAGAGAGTACATACTGTCACCAAGGTTCACACGACATTCCAAATCAAGCCTTTTGTTCAAGCCAAGTGAACAACAACTAAAGAGGGCCAATGAGTCATGACAGAGAAGGCTCCCACGCAACAAAAACAACAAATTTTGTGCTCACAAGTGCTGGGTGTGCTGCGAAAACCTGACAACCAAGTCTCTCCCTCAAAGAGAAAATCCGGGAAAAATCCTGGTAGAAGGTACAGGGTGGGACAGCATGGCACAGAACGTCACAGGATGGCAACGGGTGCGTGTCACCCCTGCAATTGCAACCAAGCTGCTGCTGGCACGCCATGATCTAAAAGAGCACGCACGGATTCAAAGCGCCCATATCGCACGGCCAGGTGCAAAGCGGTTTCGCCCGAGTCGCCTGTGAATGGAGAAGCAAATGAAGTGAGTTCAAAGATGTTCAAAGTGAAGGCAACATTTTCTTGGATTTTCTTGAGAGTAATCGAAGTGTGTAAGCAAGATTCAGAGTGCCTTTGAAACAATTGAAGTGATCGAAGTGAACTGAAACGACTTTGCATTCTGGACATCCACACATCACGTGTCACTGCGCAATCCTCCCACCACAACTTGCCTATTGTTCTCATGGCGTCTGCTTTGGCTTCCTTACCAGCATTCGACCCCGCACGCAAAATCGACCAAAGGTATGAAATTGGCACATTGCAGTCAGTCCGATCACACAAACTTGCAAAAGGACCCTACATGTTCAACCCACAAAAGACTGATCGAAAAGCAATTTCAGCGACAGGCCCATACATGGGTGCGATTTGCCTCTGAGGAATGCGTACTCTGAGGTGGAAGATTACACTGTCGCAAGCACCATACCAAGGAAAATGCAGGGTGTAGTAGAACCAGTGGAAAATTCAAGAAATGGGAGTGGCAAGTGAACCAAAGTGCGGACACATCTTCCAGAAGAGTTGAGGGCAACAGCAACCCACAGTGGGAAAGCTGGAAACAACAATCATTGGGGACAAATACCACCTGTAAAGAAGTTCTGGACAAGCGAAAGAAAAAACGAATACCAGGCACATCTTTTCAGTGTGTGCACTGCACCAGGCCACCAAAGCTGAAAGGAAATAGGAATTACTGTATTACACTGTGAACGGCTTCAACAGGACAAATATTGGACAGTAGCATGGCACAAGGCAATGGAGCTAAGCGAAACCAAGCCTTGCCAATTAGCTGACAGCTGTGTTAAAAAAGATGTGTTTTCTTATCTGTTCTCGCCATGTACCTCAAAACGTTCGGCACAACGGTGGAAAATGAAAGAAACATATGTGGAAAATGGTGGAATTGAAATGATGCAAAAGGATGGATTGAAAAGGTTACCAGGTGAAGACACGGGAGAAAATGCAAAATTCCGGGGATCGCCACTGAGGTGCCGCGAGGCACACACACACACCTGTAGTGCGACGCAGTCAACAAAATGCAACAGAAAAAATCTTCGTCTTTTGGCAACTGCACGGACACCAGCACAAAACAACATCGTCAAGGACCCAAAAGCCTCGCAAACTCCTGTCGCGGTCCCATCCGCTAAGGATCTTAGAGAGAATAGCAAGGCCACAAAGACTTGAACAAACCCAGGAAACCAGAGACAAAGTCGAGACAAAATCGAGAGAAAGAAATTGAGATGCAAAAATTGTCATAGACCGGTTGCCTCGAGGCCCTGCAGCAGATGGCTTGGACCGCGAGACAGCCCAAAGGTAGTAAGCGAGGCAAGCATGGAGACGGAAGCAGAGCAAACAATCCAGGCCATGCACGCAGCTGTTTCAAAGGAGCAGTCCGAAGTAGTTTTACCTGCCTGGGAGAAATGGGAGAAATGACATATGCCATATGCACTCTGCAAACTCTTCATGAGCTGGTTCTTCCCATCTGCCACACTTTCACAAAGAAACCCATTGCCACATGGCCATCCAAGCATCGAGCAGTCCTCGAAGCATCGGAATGTTTTCGCTTTGTGCCGCGCAGACCAAGGGGCGTTCTTCTCGATGCCCGTTGATCCGAGCGCCGCAGGACAGGAGAAAGGCAATGACACTTGAGGCATCGCCTGGTGCACCTCGCCAACTTTCCTCAGCACTGACATAACAAGATACCAAGGAGATCATACCAAGGAGATCATACCAAGGAGCTCCAAGGAGATCATACCAAGGAGATCATACCAAGGTCAAGGCAACCGAACAGTAACCCCAAATATGGCTGACATCCGAGGCTCTGCCACTTCACAGAACAGCTTGGTTGAAGCGCGCACCTTGAAGTCATTGATGCCTGAGGACGAAGCTGAGGTCAAACATGCTCAAGAGCTATGGAATCATAGCTTTTCATAGCTTTGTGGGTAGTGCGGCTTAGTTGCAAGTCTTGAACATCTGCAAATCACTTTTGCGAATACTTCGGTAAGCAGCCGCTTTGATGGCATCTGTACCTCGCATTGAGATCAAGAAAAATGTCGTAAAAACGAAGCATGATCAAACTCACACCTTGTCTCAAATTTGCACTGGTATAGACCCCAGACATTCCCAAATATATGGCATGTGCGGAGGCCAACGGAGAGGCAAGGATCTGGGAGACAAGAAGGGAGAACCCAAAAGCAGCGACAGGACACCAGAAGGAGGCATCCCCAACAGCCAGCGCAAATTCCCAAGCAGACAAAAATAAAGACCTCTGAGCTTGGAGAGGAGACAAAAGTCAGTACCATCTGATCTGAGAGACAAGGGGCCAGACCAGAGCCGGACCAGAGTGGCAAATAGCGAGGGACAAGGGGCAACAAGACACCAAAACCATCACTGAGGAAGACAATATGGAGAAGAAGTCTGGGAGGTAAAGCAACAGCAACATTCACAAATTTGGTAGCCAGCAACTGGACATTGCGAATAGTTCAAGTCGAAGGAAGCACCTAAAAAGCATAAAGTCAGACTTGGCTCCCTGACGGTAGTCTGCCGGAATGTTGTTCAGGTCTCCTTTGCTCAAATCTCGCAGTGCCTGCTTCATCTCCTCAGAAACAGGTGCGAAAAGAAGGATCAAAAGAAAGAAGGCAAACCGCACAAACAAAGAAACAGCTTGCAATGTGAACCTGCGAGTTGGCGTTCCCAGAGGAAACACTGGCCATCACTGACCCCTTGCATCATACTGCTCAGCAGAAGCTCTGATCGAGAACTCTCCGCTTCTGCTGCTTTGCTGCCGCCAGATCCTCTTCGGTCCTTACCAAGCAAAGGAGGAGTAGCAAAACTCAAGGAATCAACCTCTGTGAAAAGAATCAAAGAGAATCCTCTCATGTGTGATGAATGATTTGGAGCTACATTTTTTCCAACTATCTACAGTAATTAGTGACTTAAAGTCCTTAGCAGTAGCGAGTGGCTGTGGACACATCAAAAAGTGTGAGATCAAGTGACTACAGGTGCCTCTATATGTATATACCTAGACTGAGCGCTGAATTGCAAGGAATGGCTCGATCAACTGTTCCAAAAGAGCACAGTGAGCAACGCTAAGGACAGGAGTTCGGCAAAGAGCACAAGTCCTGGCCTCAGAGCAGTGAGACACAGTGAGGCTCGGGGCGAGACCAACTGAGACCGTTGACATTTTCCAAAAGCTCTGCAGCTTACAACGCACTGCTTTTTGTCGGCCATCTGCAGTTGAATCTGCGTCCTGTACTTGGGCTCACAACATTAAAGGTAGAATGTGTTTCTCTTGGCGGTTCGTTGACATGTGTTTCAGGTGCCCCACGCTACCTGGTCAAGCATGATTTATCAACGCAACCCAAATGAGTCTCCTGTCTCTTCTAGGGCAAAGCGCAGGTGTTGTTCAAGTACCTCCTTCGATGTGTACTCTGGTAAATCCAGAGTGTTGGCGCATGTATGAGCCGCGGGAAATCGGTCAGTGACACCCACCCTTTGGATTGTAAAGAGTTCTGGCTGCAGAAAGCGAAAGCCTCCTGAAGGAACTTGGGAGCTGCCAGTGGAGAAAGATAGCAACTGAGCTCGCATGTGCTCAGGCATCGCACGCACCGCCTCCCAAAACCATCTTACTACTTTCGAGTCTGCTGAGTAGCCATTCTCATACTCAGTGTGCTTCTCCCAATCATCTACATCAATTCCATCTGCGCCACAAAGCATCAGTTCAATCTCCTTCACCGTCATTATGCCAGTTATACGCTGCACAAGCTCATGAGGCACTACACGGAGAAGTCCGCGCTGGAAGTACTGCACTTGATTGGCAACTCCACTAATCAAGATACGATCTAAAAGCAACTGGACAAATTTTTCCTTGTTCTCTTCTGTGACTTCCATGTTGTCGCCCCCCTCGAGCAAAGGCGTACTGCGCACAAGTTCTTGGCAATGAGACTCTGAAACGACAAAGGTTTTTGGCAAGTGGGACTGTTCAAGGACATCATGCAGAGTGTCACCCAATTCTGAGTAGGTTCCGCTTAAAATGTACGTCAGCTTGGTGTGCAGTGTCTTGTCCACATGCTCAAGCAGTGGAAGCAAATCTGCTGTATCCGTCTTCAGGCCAAAAACTGATCGCAAGAAATTATGCCCGAAATGGACAGGTACAGTTTCTTTGTTGAGGACGGCGAAGCCTATGACACATCCGAACAACTCAAACTGTTCAGTCCAATCCTCCTGGACGCACTGGCACACAGGCTCTGGAGAAGGAACGATGATACCTCGCGAAGCACTTGGCGTTTCTCGTGTCGTTTGCTTGGACTCCTCCAAGTGTGCTGCATCTTCGGCAGGCGACATGAAGAGGTCAGAAGAAATGAAATAACGACAAGCTCGGTCAAGCCATTGCCTTCGAGGCCCTCCTTGATCCTCACCTTCATCCACAAGCTCATTACCTGTGTCATCTGAATATCCAGCTCGAAACTCTATCTCCAATGGAACATCAATGCGTGCCTGCGCATCTTGCAGGTTCAAGGTAGAACACACACCATCCAAAACATTGTCACGTGGAACAACTATGCGAATTGGATCACCAGAGCCTTGCGTCAGCCTCACTCGGTCACACTGAGCGTGAAGCATTGCCCGCTTGGTGGTAAAATCAAGCAAACATGGGTAGAAGGACACTTCCTCCAAGAGTTCAAGCGCAAAGGATGTTGCACACTCCTGCAAGACAGAATTCATGACAACTTTGAAGTCTGCCAGTTCTGGTGGCACTGTCTTTTGCCTGAGCTGGTCAACAAAGCCCGCCATGAATCTGGGAATCATTGGGGACAAGCACTCTAAACGATACCGTTGCTCTTCCAGGGGCATGTCCACCATTGCACGAAAAACATCCATCAAAGTTGCAGCTTTAACAGGTGGCTCATCATCCGCCAATCTTTCGAAAAGGTTTTGAATCCATTCGCTATCTTGTTGCCTTTCATCAACTGGGATGGGGCCGTCAGTGATGGCCTCAGGCTTGGCTCCACATGTGGGAATCTTCAGCTTCAGAAGCCTCACCAGGAGGTTCAGAACAGCAACTGCATGCTGCTGCAGGTCATCTGTCTCTTGGGCTTCGCCCTGAGCCTCTCGGCTGTCCATCTTTTCAACAACAAATTGGGTAAGCAAACCCAGGATGCGAATCAACTCTTCCAAAGGATCTCCCCGACATTTTGCACCAATCTCAGCCCCAAACAGGGCATCATACTTTTCTATCGCATCAAGCGCAGCATTCAAGAGTGGAAGAGCTTCTGGCACATCGAAAGAGAACTTGCTTTCATTCGGCTCTTTCGCAGTCCAAAACAGCAAAAAGCAGAAAAGGCTCTTGACTGCCGCTTCGATGTCTGGGCAACGAAGTTCCCATTCGTCTGCCTGAAGCGTGTCAGGCAACTGCAGCACTTTGGGCATATGTCTCAGAACCTGACAATATATACTCGGGTGCCAGAAATCTGGGTGCATGCCGATGAAGTCGTCGTAAAAGCTCACATGGTCTGACAAATGGAGATAGACATATACAGCTGAGAGTGCATCTGCCCCATCAGATTTTAATGGTTCCATGCACGGTAGCCATGCTCCCGAGGCAATGATGTCCCGGCGGTCGCGGGAGCTCTGTGCAAACCCACTACGCACAATGCAATCCACGAACCTTGCAACAGCTTTTGATAGTCCATCGCCAGCTCCGGCATTTCCACCCAGCAATGGCAACACTCCGAGGATTTGTCGCTTCAGGCGAACTTTGCAATCCAAAGACCGATAGCCATAAGGAAGATGCTCAAGAAGCTGTGTTAAGTCCCGAAGCTTCTCTTTAATGATTTCAACGTTTGCAGCTGACAGGGTTGCATCTGCTTCTGGTGACTGCGACT
The DNA here is from genome assembly GCA_009767595.1 of Symbiodinium kawagutii. Taxonomy (NCBI): domain Eukaryota; class Dinophyceae; order Suessiales; family Symbiodiniaceae; genus Symbiodinium; species Symbiodinium kawagutii. The sequence goes on along the minus strand of VSDK01004390.1, from coordinate 27,778 downwards.
GTGCACATTTCTTCAGTTCTTCCAGGAGTCGAAGCACCTGATCTCCACGCGCTTCTTGCTCCACGCGCTGCTTTTTGCAGTCGATTTCCAGATCTTCAGCAGGCCTTTTAAGACTCATGCCATCGAAGAAGCTGCAAAGCAAATGCAGGTCTAAGAGTTTCTGCAGAGTCAAACTCTCAAGAGTTCTAGTTTGTTTCCTTAATGTGCATGTTTTCAATCTGCAAATATGTTGTTGTGTGTGTGTGTGTGGAATCTCTGAAGTCCAAAGTGCAAACTCATGCGACTTGTTGGAGTGAACTAGCCAAGTTTGCTTTCATTTTGCAATCTCACACTTGCGATGTGTTGACCTGTTCATAGTTAATGTGTACATGCAGATGGGGAAGGGCAAATAGCTGCAAACATTCACCATTCCAAGGCTGTCATGAGAATACAAACCACCAGAAATGGAACTGCCCAATGCCTAACCAGTCTCGGAACTCAGCTCGAAAGAAACATAGTGCAGGACAAACAAGAGATCAGAAGGCAGCAAGACAAACCCAAAATCATCCACCAATGCACCCAGAGACACCATAAGACCGTGCATAGATGCGGAATAATCCAAGGCATCAAATAACTAGGGACACATTGGACACAACCGCCAGATTTTGTTTTTTAACAACCAAAATTAGACTTTTTTTCGTAGAAAAGCTGAAAGACCAAAGGGACACAAGTGAGAGACACATGGAAAACACCCACAGGGCACAAGGTTCAAAGCATAGAGCATGGCTTCCATGGCTTCCACGGCTTCCATGGCTTCCCAGTGTCTCACAAGTCTCACCTTCGCGGGGGTTGCTGGAGGACGTAGTTCCCATCAAAGCTTGGCGGCAACCAGGCTGGACCAGGACGCGGATCGCTTACCCTTTGTGACACATGGATCATCTGTCAGGCTGAATCTGATCGAATAAGTCTGTCCAATGTTCTTGTCTCCAGTCATACAGCCTCGGTATCTTGCCTTGGCTGTGGCTTGGGGGTGTGCCTGGGCAGTTTTCCGTCCTGTCTCAAGGGTCTGGCTGAGTTTCTGGCTGGTTTCTTCTGTTGCCATTGCAAGCTGCATGATGCACAGGTCACATGCCCACCTTTGCAGTTGCACCATGGTGAGGTGACACCACTCTGCAATTCTACATGTGCACCCCTAACCAGCGGACATAGGTCACGACAATCCCGAACAAATGGTGGCAAACACAAAGAATTCTGCCGGAGATCCACTGAGCAAATGTGTCAGGCAAAGGGGTAATAGGAGCACGATGTGTGTGCGTGTGGGCTTGCGTGTGCGAATGTGCCTGCATGATTCAAGAAATGATTGGATTGAAAAAAGGGCCTCGTGGATTTGATTCCAGGAAGGAGAGGGAAAAATGGCATAATATGCAAAATGCAAAAATGTTTTCACACTCTGGTGGTAAAGTGAAGAACCCAAAGATTCCTAGAGCGAAGAGCTCGCTGAAATGCAGCGTTTTTGAGTTCAAAAACTTTTCAATTGAATTTCTTGGGATTGACGGGATCTTGGGAAAATAACATCAAGTAGAAAAATCACATCCCCGGTGGTGCTGGATGGGAATGGAGACTAGTTCGGAGGAGTCCACTTTTACAATCTTTTAAAGCCGAGTGACACGGAGCCTGGACTACAGGAAAGACCGATGGCGAGTATGCCTCATGACCTGACACCGATTGCTGATGCTATCATTCTTGGAGAAGGAACGCAAAGAGATGCCAAATGTGACACATTGCAAAACAATCCGACTTGAGACGGTTTCTGATCTTTCGATGCATCCAACAGTGCTGCGAATCCGAAGGGTTTCGGCCACACATCACGGCGAAGCTTTCAATGTTCCTGCTGAGGGCCCGGCATATAGGGCAGTCATGTCCAGAACCTTGCCCCAGCAGGCTCTGTTCCCGCTGCTCTCTGGTCGCCCCGCGATGCTTCTTGGAGATCCGCTGTCTTCGTGGCTTTGATTTGCCGCTTTGAGTCTTTTGACTTTTCACTTAGTTCGGGTCTCGAGCAAAGGACATGAAAAAGTCAGGTTCTCAGTTGTCTTTATGTTCCAAATTGTCCGGGATCCCAAAAGAGTGGCACACAGGTCACCTACACATCTACTCACTAGTCACTAGTCTGCATCATCCCAGAGATCAGCGTTGCAACACAGCCATGCACCTAGTCACGCAAAAGCACACAGCAACGGCAACAATGATGACAACAACGAAGAGGACGCTGACGATGCAAACGACGATTACCCATCACTGCCAGATTGGCTGCATGCTGCTATTTGTTTATATATACATTAACAAATGTTTACATTTACATGACTATATGACTATATGTATGTGTGTGTGCGTGCAAATAAATATAAGATTCATTTATCGAGACAGAAAAAAAACTAATACACATATGTTTATATAAACCAATACATATTTACATGCATGCATACGCAAATATGTCCAAATCGACAAATTCATGCCTAATATGTAATGTAAGTGAAGAGAAAAGTGAATGAATCAGCCAACAAATAGATAATTAAAATTTCATAATTGATCGTTTTTACCAAAATTCCACATTTCGTGTAGCCAAGACGCGATGTTTCTTCAGCCGCCGTTTGCTCTTGGGAGCACTGCTATCAGCGCGTCGCGGCATCCTGACAATGGTCCTGGTGTGCAAAACCCTGGGCCAACTTCATCAGCTCATTCCACCACTGTACCTTATGATCAATATAAATAACTATTTAAAAGAAAAAATACATATATATATATATATATATGTAAATTAAAAAAATAAATAAATAAAAGTAAATCAATAAATAAACAAAAATAAATAAAAATAAATAAATAAATAAATAAATAAAAATAAATCAATGAATAAATAAATAAAGTCAAACTGCTTTTGAAGTAACAGTAACAAAAATTGACACGATCAATTGAGCGGAGTTTCATGCATGGTTTGAAAAACAAATTGCTGCAAGATCAACACCCATCCAAATCTAATGAACATTTCGTCACGCGACCTTCGGACCAACCGGGAGTTGACACATTAAATCCCACAGGTTCATCACCCGGCATCACCCATCTGCTTTGTCACCCGCTCTGCCTTCCTGATGAAGTGGACTGCGGGTGTAGGCCCGTTTTTTTGTGTTCCAAGTGTCCCAGAAACAAAGTTTGATGTGCAAATGTTCCATTTGTTCCATGTTCTTTTACGACGAATGGTCCAACATGCGCAAATGACATTGATTCAACCATCACTACATGTACGGCAACTTGGGCATTGCGTGTGGAAATGTGATCATCATTTTCTGGCAAAGTATTTTTCGCAACCCATGTGTTTGCCTGCATGTGTGTGTGGTCGTTTATGCCGTGATGTCTGGGCCAAAGCGACTGCAACTGCAACAAGCGGGTCTCAAAAAAGGCGGTTCCAACCATATTGCTTAGCACCACGAGTCTACCTCAAATTCGCGAAAAAAAAATCGCGTGGCATGAACCGAACACCTCTTTAAAATTATTGCCTGAAGGATTGATCATGCGGCTGCAACCTTCACAGAGTGGGCATTCATCAAAAGGCAATCCCTTCGAACTCTTGTTTGCAAAATCCAAGCCAAGGAAGGGAAGGAGGGTAGGGCCGGGCAATGGACAAGGAATTACGAGGGTGCCAAGCAGTTCCTGGAGAGGATCCGGCACGGAAAGGTCAAAGGAATACCAACGTGACCCGTGTCAATTCTGGATATTTTTTCGAAATGTTTTTTTCGCTTTCCATGCCGGCCACACTTTGCACCCTTTCTTTTTCGTTCCGAGTCACCTCCTCGATCCTAAAAGGCCATGGGGGAAGGAACCATGAAAATTTACGGATCGGCACAAAACTGTACAATTTCCAAAGTTTGCCATTCTGGATTGATTTGACTTGTTTGTGCCCATGGTTCCTGAAAATGCATGTGCGCAAAAGCATTCAAATTGTCATCCCACCGTTTCGATGGGCGGCCTTGACGCCCAGGACTGGTTGAGAAGTAAAATTTCGGAACCGGTATGAACCATTTTGTTTGCACAACTCCCAAGGGCATGTAATTGCTGGCCAAAAATTTGGTGAGTTGGCAACTCGCACAGAAAACGAATTTGTTTCCGGTAAATTTCATGGGACCATTGGTTCACCTTGCGAATCTGCATAGCATGTTCCAATTTTGCGTTCATACGTCTCATGGTGGTCGCAGGCCCCTCTTCCGCAGAGAACCTGACCCATCCAACAATATCACGAAACATTTTGCATTGCAATTGATCCGATGTTTCCAACTGGAACTTGGTCAAGGGCAGCGTTGTCGATCCGAACATTATATACTGTAGGAAGGATGGCGGTGTCAATGACTGCCAATCGCAGCTTTCGAGGAACATTACGATTGTCAGTATCAAACGATATTGGTGAAATTTAGTCCATGAATTGCCCACCAAACTGAAAAAAAATGGCATGGTGAGCTGGTCAACTGGTCAACCCACATTTCAGCCGGTATACTCCGCGCAGGGCCTGGGGAGAGGAAAACATCAAGAGCCTCCAATGATTTGAATGGGATGACTTGCAGCTCTCCAAACAAATGCGACAACCGTTGGCATCTTTAATATACTACAAATGGAATGCGATGAGTAATCGCTTGCCTTACCCCTTGAACTACGCGCGGGGTGAGAACACAGGGTGGTATTGGGTTCACTTTTTACTGCGATCTTGAAAAGCTGCGGAGCAACTAGCACTTCTTGAACTACTTTTTTCTCAAGACTCAAAACAATAAAAAAAAAACAAATGTGAAACAGTGTAGTTACACTGTGTACTGTGGAGTTTCCAACCTTTACCTGTTTGTGTGGAGCCTGCCTACAAACGCTCGCACCCCTTAAAAGCCTACGCCTGAGTCATTGCGAATGCGGCTGCGTGCCATCACTCCAAGGCAATGCCTGAGGAAGGGTGCGTCAACGAGTGCAAGATGCAAATTTGAAATGCGTCAGCGGCCATTGCAAAATTTGGTTTCCACGGTGTGTTCGCTTTGGATTTTGGACGTTGGGACAACAGCGCTGCTACGAGTTCAATCTGCTCGGCAGCTTCGATCATGGGCTGCCAATCCGATTTGGTGATGTCAACCATTCCCAGGCCTTGAAGGCATTCGGCTTTCAGCCTCGAATCCAAATGCTTCGTGAGGCAATTGGACGGGTTTGCTGTCCCAGGGGCCTTTCCGACTTTCAACTGTTTTTTGGTAAACCAATTCTTGAACGTATAATGCTGCTACATCAACGTGACGCATGCGGGAACCTGCACCCAAACATTTTGCTGTCTGCAACGCCGTTCTGGCGTCCGTCCAAGCACGAGGCAAGGCCATTTTCAAACCAAAGTCTTTTTCGGCAACTGTTTGATGAACATTATATCGCGTGCGCCTCGGCTCAACGCACGTGTCTCTGCTTCACCCGATGATGTGGCAGGGAGTCGGGGCTGAGTTTGCGGATGTGCTATCACAACACTGCCACCTATGATCACTAGACTGCAATCGCTGGACCTACGTGTGTCAAGACAACCTGCCCAGTCCAGTCTGAATCCGTAAAACCATCTACGGCCATAATGCCGGAGGCTTTACTTTCGGGATTCAACGCCACAATTTTTGCAAGGGTTGGTTTGTGGAGTAGGTACCGTCCTAAAGTCAGAAGGCTTTCCCAATCTACATCGCGGGGATTCCGCATGTGTCGGGCCAATTCTTAGATGCGCTTCCGACGCACTTTGGATACAGCACCGCCCTCCGTTCATCTACAAGCTCGGTGTTGTCAGGCGTTCGGGGGATTTTCTTTCCAGCGACACTCGATGGCTTGGCATGCCAGAGGTCGAGGAATGTGAGGATGTTTTCCTTGTGTTTCCAACCTTCGTCCTACCTAGAACGTTTACCTTCGTTCCTGGCGTTTCTACCTTCCCTACTTTCATAAATTCACCCAACTTTGTTTGGACAACGGAAATTCTAAATCTGCATCGGCAGCTCCTACGCGCAGATCATCCACATGGTGGAGGATTGTCGCACCAGTTCTGGCACATGTGTACACAGTATTACACAGGTGGGTCACGTTGTTCACGGACACGTTGGCCACCACGACGTTGTCCTCCACGGCGTCGGCGTCGGGGGTCGAGGAGGTGGCACCCCGGCCGGGTCAGCGGGTCGCCGGTGCAGGCGTCAATCGTGCTGTTGCCCCCTGGCGTGAGCCTGGAGGCGTGCGGCTTCGAGAGCCGCTGCGCCGATCCGGAGGGTGATGGCGGTGGACTGGGACTGTAGCTGTGCTCAGAATACTCGTCGGCAGCTGGCTCTGTGGTGCTGTCCGCCTTGGGGCGTAGGGTGCCAAAGCGGGGTACGTCCTCCAAGGGCGCCAGCAGAAAGCCAACGGGGCCGGAAGTGTGCTTCACGGCAGTCACGTCGACGTCGTCCACGCGGAGCACGACTTCTTCCATCCACCACAGCGGCGACGGTTTGGGAGGGCACAAAAAAATCTTGCGGGCGCTTGATTAATTACATGCACAGGTCAGACATGAATCACCCCTACATGGGTGTTGGGAAGCCCTCCACCCACGACACCCGTGAACGCCCAATGTTGGCGTTCAACCAGTCGTCCAAATTTAGGACCTCCCTTCTGTTGAAGAGAACTGCGGTACAGCTTGCCATCAGGCTCGCCACATAACCCGGTTGTGCAAAGAAACCACCCTGTATCTCTTTCGCCATGGCTCTGCGCCAACAGATCGACAGGGATGTGGTCTGCTGCTTGCTCGCCATTCTGTGGACGTGCACCTTGCCAGACACGAGCTTGTGAGCCATGCTCGCGCCGTCTGCGAACCATTCGTCCAACTCTGGCGTCGCCTGCATGCTCACGTCTTGACTGGGCACGTAAGCATTCATGTGCAGCTCAACAGCTCCGAAGGCTGTGGTGTCAGTTTGGGCCGTGGCCCATAGCAGAAGTGCTCGCACAACACCCTGATTGCTGTTCTTCCAGGCCCTGGTGTCATCATCCATGACACTGTTAGCGTCCTCTTGCTCGCCGCTTGAGCAGTCATCGGCACAATGCCATCATACGTCACACCCGTCTCCTTCATGCAACGTTGAGGCAAATTTTGGAGCGCCGTTTTTGCGAGGCGTCGGTGGCCAGCTGGCGATATTTCACGCAGCGCGCCACCGCACCAGCAACTGTTGATTCGATCTCCCTGACTTTGACTTTTTGACTTTGACTTTGCGCCTGCATGTCCGAAGGCAACCCCCTTTGGGGCGCAGGCAAAGTGAGACAAATAAACAAAACATCAATGTGCGGAACAAAATTTCACAAAATAATCACAAAGCTGCATCCAGGAGGATTGGTCTTGAGCAACAACATGCCAGTCTCCAAATTGTCGAAATCGCATATAGGCCATGAGTTTGCTTGTCCAATCGTGCCGTGGGTATCCAGCTTTTCGTACTCCATTTGGGTTCCAAGCCAGTATTCGTTTTACCCACCTGTTCACGGGCAAGTTGGCAACATACATTGCTAACTTCCAATGTTGTGTTAGGCATTGTTCCGACCAAGTTTTCAACCCGTGTTGCATTGCAAGCGTTGTCGCCCTGCCGTTCCAATGCTGAAGAATATCGTGCCAAGGCGCGTTCCAGTCAATGAAATTTGGCGGCCCGACAATCAAGCGCAACATTTTGCGAAAAACAACGTCCAACTTGTACAAATCACCCGACCGAATTGTTCGATGTCCAGAAGCATAAAGGGCAACAGGTGAAATAACCCGGTCAAAGAATCGGAATCGAACTGCGAGACGAACCTTCTGATCACACAAAATGTGTTTGTTGGCAAAGAACGCTCGTGAGGCTGCCTGCAAATGATGGTTGATGGTTAAAGTGGATCTTCCGCTGGCACCAGCTGACAGAATACACCCCAACCATTTGTGCCCGACATCGTTGCCCTTCACCGCAATTGCCTCATGACTGGTTAGGATCAGACGTTGCGGTGGCTGAGCTTCGTTTGTTAGAACCACCGTTTTGCCGGCATTGAGAGACAAACCAACATGACCAAGTTCTTCCATGAGAATTTCCAACCTCAGAATCGCTTCAAATCGGGTTCGGGCGAACAGTAAAATATCATCTGCAAAACGAAGGTCAAAAGCAGAAGTTTCCACCCTTCGCCTCCACCTTTGCATGGCCAGCTCAAGAATTGCTGTGAACAACCTTGGGCTTAGCACACACCCTTGTCTTACGCCGGCCGCGGTTGGAAACACTCGACTGTCACCGGCATTGCCTTGGACCTGTCCCAGCTGTCCAGTGTAAAGATTTTGCATTGTCCATATCAAATGCCCGGAAACGCCATGCGTCCGCAATGCAACCCACAGCTTATTCCATATCACCCGGTCGAAGGCTTTGGCCAAATCCAAACTAATAATCCAAATGGGCGTGTTAACCGCCAACAACTTATCCACCACCAAATTCGCAGACAGTAAGTGCTTTTCAATGCGATACCCTGTGCGAAAACCATGTTGTTCCTCAGGCTGATGAACTTCTAGTGTTGGTTCCACCCGAGCAAGCATCAAATAAGCAAAGATTTTGTAAAACAAACGCACACTTGCGATCGGCCGATAATCAGCAGGCACTTTGGCATGCCGCGATTTCGGTAGCAACATGCAGATTGTGAGTTTCCAAACTTCGGGCACTTCCCCTGAGAACAATACTTCGTTGTATACATGCAGCAAATCCTGCAGAACATGGTCCGGCGAAAATCGAACAAGTTCGGCAACTAACCCAACATCATCATCACAGCGGTTGGCTTTCATCCGGCGTAAGGCGTGCCGCAGTTCGCCCATAATCCATGGAGGCTCACTCATCACCGGGACTGGCAATGGCACATCAGCACAGCCCGCAAACAACGTTCTGAGAAAATTTGTAAATTCATCCAACGATGGATTTTGTGCCAAAAGTTTTCCAGAAATTGTTGCATTGATGCTTTGCAAATATTTCCAACCTGTCATTTGGGCCAATCGGCGATTAACTTGTTCAGTCTTCCAAAGTTGCACTTCTTGCCGCTGACGTTTTCGAATTTCCAAACTCAGCGACCGTCTTGTGTCAGGATCTTCGGTATTGCGACGCCTCCACCTCAATGTTGACAAGCAAAAGCTCTGTTGGAATTTGACCCGATGTCATTGAACTCGTCCGCCGTCAACAGCACTATGACGTAGAATGTGTTCCGAGGATGAAAATGTGGTGTCAGGATAGGACGTACGCGCAACAGAAATGGCATTTTGGAATTTTGTTGGCGAATTGTTGTCATCTAGAAAAGGTTTCCATCCTTTCAAGCGCGCATGTCTCTTGAAACCATCATGAATGCCAGCCAAACATCGGACCCTTCAATGCACGCACCGGTGATCAGGGCCGATCGGAAAACTAAAATCGTGCCAAGCATCGACCAAGCAAAACTGCAAACCACCAAGGATAAAATCAATTGTACCAACGTTCCATCACCACTGCGGGAACAAGTCCAACTGTCGGTCAAATGCGACATGTCCATGTGAGGATTGAATATGCAAAGCCCCTCATCCAACACGAACTCAATCAAAGCATTGCCTCGTTCGTTCCTCCTTCCCATGCCGCATTGTCCAATAAATTCCACTTGCTCAAAGTCTTCAGCCTTCCCAACGCAAGCGTTGAAATCACCACCAAGCAATGGAATTTGTCCATCACGAACGGCATTGTCCAAAACAAGCCGCAAGATTCCATACAAATGTTCCACTTCATCATCCGGGGCCCAAGAGGTCGGAAAATAGCAAGCAAACACAACAAACCGTTTTCGGCCAAACCGGAATGACAGGGAGCAAAGGCGTTCACCCAACGAATGGAAAACCAAGCCGTCACACTGTTGCAATAAGCGGTGCGAAATACAGATCCCGACTCCGCAACGGCCACCTCCACCGGAGAGGAGCACTTGATGATTCCCTGGTGTTTCAATTTTTTTTCTCGTTCACCCCTCCAAGTTTCAGACGGACACATGAGGTCGAAGTCGAAATCATCAATTTCAGCCAAAAAATCAGTAAATCGATCATTGTGACGAATACTTTGCAAATTTCTGGACACAACATGCGACGTTATGAACTGTGGTTCGTGGCATGCATCACTCATTGGCATTGCTGGCTCAGAACCACCATCCCTGGCGCAAACATGCATATCAATGAATTCCTGTGTTTGATGTACATCATCCGTCGGCCTAGGAGAAAGCGTCATAGTATTTCCATGGCCAAACTGTCTGTAAACATCACACGTTCGAAATCTCTTCCCCCATTCCAACTCAGCGATGAAAGAATCCAACGCTTCTCGCACGCCTTCGCTCACCACAACCTTGTCCAACCATTGGAGCGAACCATCATCGTTGAAAAAAGCCACGGGCAACATTTTGCCATCCGATTTCACCACCTCCTTGGACACTTTGTAGCTCGCAAGCACGTCTTGGCAGCAAATCCGTCCAATTCAACCAAAAATTTTTTGAGTTTACTCACTATCTTGCATGTAAGCCTCCCTGGCTTTGAATTGTTTTCCAATGCCCAAAGCTTGTTTGTATGAATCGTTTCCTTTTTCTTCTGGGGCCTGATGAATTTCATGACACGTTCCTGGGAATCAAAGTGGGCCAAGGCAATTGGGGGCGTAGTTTCGATGATTTCCACATCCTGGTATCCAGCGATGCCCCTCATCATTTCTTCCGTCAACGACTCCACGTCCACAATCGCCTTTTCATTGAAACCACCAATGACCACGACAGATTTGTCCACCTCTTCAACCTCCATGCGTGGCATTTGCCAAGATGTGGAATTCCGGCTTTCAAGATCACCAATTCTTCGCTCCAATGCTTCACGGGCATCCCTTTCCGCATGCAACTCTTTCATGACACGCTGCTCCAAATCCATGAGGCCATGCTGAATTTCAGTGCGCATCATTGCCCGCAAAGCGGAAATGGTAGCCGCACTCATTTCAACCTTTGTCACCGCATCCGGTTTTTCTGGGACAAGCGTCCTTGGAACAATATCTGTGCTTGGCATTTTGTTTCGGATCAGCGTTTCTTTCCGGAGCCGCCCTTTTCACACTGTGGGGTCCTTCCGAATCCTGCTCCATGAAGTGAGGCATTTTCAAATATCCCCTTTCAAAATCACCAGAGAAATCTTGCCAATTTGCTCCCATGTCCATTGCATCCTTAATTGTTTTTGCCACGTTATATTTGTCAAATCGCTCATGAGCCTTCGATCCTACTTTCTTGGGGTTGTCACCCTGGATTTTGACTATTGTGTCGCCCTTCTTCAACGCGGCCAATTGCTTTTGGGAGAGCGGCATTGCGAACACCTAGGGCCGAACCGAGCCGAGCCGAACACTGGAGCCGAACACTTGAGCCGAAATGGCTACAGATAGTTCAATATACCTGCCGTTCACCGGGTCCCAGAAACGAGCACATCTGGCCACGTTCATCAGCCTGGCCTCCAACATGTCCGGCGAGGTGCATCCGGCGGTAATAGCGTTGAAATTTTCCTCAAACTTCTGCATGATGCGCTTGGCCTCCGTTGGCAGTGATGACATCTTTCGGGCGTGAGTGATGCTCGCGCGCAATTTCCTAGCCCTTGCTTCTCCCAGGCCATCGAGCATTGAGCCGATGAACGCATTTTTGAAATGCCATTGAAATGCCCCGGCCAGTGCTCTTGAGCTCCGCAGCGATCCACGCGGGAGCGGCTCAAAATCAGCTTCCTAATCCGCGCGGTGCATCCTGGACAACGCCAGTCCAAGCAAGCAATGCAACAGTCTGGACCACATTGCCTCTTTGCCAAACTCTCCGAGGTTGAATCCCGGTGGCCAGAGGGTGGACGGCGCCAGTTCATTTGCAACTGCATCGAGCGATATGTTCGACGCATGCCTGGCTGCCAGGTACGCCGCAATCTGGTCATCATTGGCATCACTAGCGCACTTGTTCGTCTGAGGCTGCATGAGGCCATCCAGCAAGGCCCTGGCTGCGTCATCAAGGTGATCTCTGTTGTTGTATGCCACAACATCGGCGTGCAGTAGCTCGAAGTGTAGGACCTTCGGCATGAGACGAAAATAACAGGGGTAAATATAGCAATGATAGCGATGATAGTGAATAGGGACGAAAATGATCACGATTGTTCAATGAGCCCACTGCAATTGTTCAGGATGGCGTTGGCGATAGTCAGTCAGTCAGGCCTGCACGCCCCCTTGTGGGGCAGCCCATTCGAGGCACAGGCATTTCGCAATGACATATGTACATACCCAAAAGCACTTGCCTAAATGTCACTTCCAGAAAAGTGATTGCAATCTTCCATGAAAAAATTCCAAACCACCTCGTCTGCCGCCAAATCGTGCCAGTGCCCGAATTGCTTGTAGCGACAAAATTGTTCCACTTGAGTTGACCAAGATGCGGTTGGTCGACCCAAACGAGCACATTCAACCGGTACAGGGTTCCAAAGAAAAAGGCGGTGCGCCCAACGTCGTGGAGGAAGTTTAGCAACACGGCTTGCAAATTTCCAATCTTGAGTCAAGCACACCCGCGACCAAATAGGGATGCCAGCACGTTGCATTTGAACTTCAACCCGTTCGTTCCAAATATGGGGGGCCTCATGCCACGGAGCAGCCCAATCTGTCTCAATGGCGTTGGTGATAACAAGAACGATGCCAGCCATAGAGAAAAGGACCATGGTTTCACAGGTAGTAAGGAATGAAGAAACACTGTATGAAAAAAAATAGGGCAAACATGAAATGAAGAAAATTAAAATGAAACTGCAATGAGTTTTGTCCCCATATTTTTTATTTTATTTTTGGATACTTCACAAACTTTACGAAAATCAAACAGGGGAGGTGAAAACCGAGACTGGCCGGAGCCGCGAATTTTCAATTTCAGCTGATGTGCGACAAGGGTGTGTCTTAAGCCCGCGCTTGTTTAATGCAGTGTTACAAAAAGCAATGGAGATTTGGCGTTGTGCTGTCGGTGGGCATGGGTTTGATTTAGGCGATGGTATGGAGCGCTTGTTGGAATTGAGATTTGCAGATGACATTTCGTTGTTCGCCGCGTCAGCGAATGAGACCGAGTTGATTTTGGAAGAATTGATCGAGGCGCTGGCCGGGGTTGGCTTGGTATTGGATCCTGGTAAAACCGTGGTCCTGACCAATGAAACACAACCTCCTCAACAGTTGATTTTGCCAACTGGCCCTTCCTTCCAAGTCATTCAGCCGGAAGGAGGCCACAAATGGCTGGGGCGCATGCTGACCGCAGGCGGTTCCGCAGGTCAAGATGTGGATTTGGAGTATCATTTGCAACAGGCAACGAAAGCTTTCTGGGCCAACGAACACATTTTACTGGATCGTGGGGCTACGTTTGGTGACCGTTTGAAATATTTTGACGCATGTGTTTCCAGTGTTGCATGCTTTGCTTCGGGGCACCGAAAAATCCATAAAAAACAGTTGCAAACCATTGACGCTGTGTTCAGAAAACTCTGCCGAAACATCGTGTTACCACCTTCAGGTACTGATTGGTCACTGGAGTGGCACGAGGTTCTTCATGTTTTGAATGAAGGGGGGCGTATGTTCATCGCACGGTCACAAATCCAAACTTGGGCCGCCCGGTGGTGCAACCAATACTGGGCCCTTGCACGATATATTTCCCTCGTATCTCCAAACCGTTGGGCTCGACGAATTTTAGCTTGGAACCCAGTTGGACGGCGTAGAATTGGACGACCGAGGGAACTTTGGCACAGTAAATTGGAATTTTTTTGCCGACACAAAGGCTTGGGAGACTGGAAGGCCATGGGTGTGTCAAACTGGGACGGTTACAGAGATGAGTTTGTCGATTTCTGCTTGGCCTAACGGCCTGAAATTTTCCTTGCATCATTTGGTTTCACTTGAAGCGCCTGCGCCCAAAACGGGCCCGCCAGACGGCGTACAGGCCAAAGTCAAAAAGTCAAAGTTCTGTCCCCATTTTTTTTTCACAGCCGACCTGCCGGATGCACTTTTTCTGGCATTATAGGCGACACACGTTCTTGATAATCTGATCGGCGTTTTTATACGATTTGTGTAGCGAATTTGTTGACATTCTATTTTGCATACCCTTTGGACTTTTCGGTATTTTTAGATGTTCTTTCTGCCATTTTATTTGACATATTTTCCCGCATTCTGCCGAACATATGTTCTCACAGTTTGACTGCCCAAAGGAGCAAGTGGTAGCTACCTTTCGGACAATGAAAGCAAGTACGCCACAAAACGCCCAAAATTCTAATATGGTTCAATTGACGTTTGCGCTGCGCCAGTGCTCCGGCGCTGCCTCGTTTGAAACATGAAGGATGTCGTGCCACGGGCACCACTCAACAGATCTTAAAAGGTGATTTTATTCCATCTGTCCGGGAATTCGGAAAAATGCGGGCGTGCTGACGCAGACAAGTTCCTCACGGAGTTTCCCATGGTTCATTTGAAAAAAAAAATGCGCGCAATACGAGTACCCATCACACCAAAAATTTTGGCGATTAAGCGGCATGGTGGCTATAAAGTCGTTGGGTCAAAAACCGGTGCTGGACTAGCACCTTGCTGGCTGAAGAAGGGTCACGCAACCATTTGCCACTGGGGAAGTCCAGTTTGAAGAATTTTGGTGGCAAAACCATTTGGACATTCAGCCTTTGGCAGGAGCTGGCCCCGAGATATTGTCCTCATGGTTGGGGGATTTCTTAAAATGGTTCGATTTGACATTTTTCGCGCCTGTCCCTTAAATGGGTTGCGATCCGAAGCACTTGCGCAAAAGGTCAAACATCAATGTGTCATGACGCCTGCGTTGCATTAACTCCAATTCCTACATCGATTGCACGGAAGAATTGGGCAATTTGGTCTATTTATTGGCTCAATTTTCGTGATATTTTTCTGTTTGCCCGACTTGTTTGTCGACAAATTGAACAAATCAAATGACCCCAAAAATAATTACATTTAAAAAACCACATAAATCAGTAAGAAGAAATGGAAGGTCGGGTAGCATAAGAGGCCTGGGTGGGATTGAGGTTGGCCTTGCGGGAAAAAGGAAACGGAATTGAACCATTGTTTGAATAGAGTTGGCAACAGGCAAAGTATCAACGACGCAAAACTACGTTTTTCAACAGAAATCTGCCTGGTCAGACCCTTGGTCCAAAAGCGCATGGTGCAAGGGGTGCTGTCGATGTCCATTTGGGAATTTGGCCTTGTTGCACAAGGATCAGAGTCAAAATTTTGAAAACAGACAACGGCGCATGTTGAAGCCTTGTACGCAGTATCCGTGGAGTTGGTTTCAAAAATGTTGTAGGACGTGCGAAGTTTTTTACCTGCCTCGAGCAATTGTTTCAATAGTCAATTTGCGAACGAGGAGGCTAGGCCATACCACTTTATAATGCAGTTCATGGGTCGGTTGGACGACATCGCCCGATGGATGTAACATTGCCTTCCTGGAACCCAACAGCTTCACCCGCGGTCTGACCACAGTCCGGTGCATGCCAGGTTGTGTTTGGCAAGTTGCAAACGGAAATTCAAAATGAAAAACAAAAACAAATCAAAGGACCAGAAGAACATCAGATTTCAAACACGGAATGTAGCATGCGTCACCTCGTATGCAAAGCCAGCGGGCAACTGTTTTTTTCCTCTTGGATTTTTTTGAAACTGATGCACTCAATATGGTTCCGTCCGCATCGATGCAAATTTCTATGAATTGACCCCGTCTGGGTTACATTTCACAATTTTTTTGTCCATGTCGAACGTCATGTTGCAAACACGTTGTTCGTGCGTCTTCATGTCAACAGGTTCTACCATGTAACAATGAAGAGTTCTCGTTTGTTTTGGGACGAGCGCGCGCAAACACAGGTGGTGACCGTCAGTGAAAAAATAAGTTTCCAGATGGTCACATTTGCCAGCAATGATCTGCTCTGTCCGTCTTTTTTGTGGCCCGCTTAAATGGGTTACTTTGAACAAAAAAAGGCACCATACAGTTTCAATTTTGTCGGCAAGCGGAAACCTCACCAACGCCAACAACTGGAGACCGATAGTTGCCCTCAAGGTTGCGCACTAAATTTTGAACATTTTTTTTCACGATAATTAAAGTGGTGGAAACAAGAAATCAATTCACCAATTTTGGATTTCGGTTCAACTTGGGAATGGAACATGTTTTATTCTACCTCGGCGTGGGCTTGTTGAGGCCATGTTTGGCTTAAAAAGCAATGCATTTTCCGAAACCGAAACCGATCCACCGTCTCTTTGATTTTGTCAGGACGTGCAGCGAAACCTAACAAGGCCAAGGGATTCCAAGTTAACATCAAACGACCAGAATGTTTTTTGCTGACGCTATGAAATATTTTTGGGGTGTTACCTGTTTCTGTCCCGCCACGTTTCCCACTGCAACGTGTGAGTTCCAACGATCAAGGTTCCAAGATTGTGTCAGAGCAGCTTTGTTGTACGCCATGCTGCACCGGTCAAGTGTGCGTGCTTCATCACCTGCGACACTCGAACACGAAGCTACATTTTCTACGGTTTAGCCATCAATCTGAAATTCCAAACAAAAAAGTGTACACCAGCTCATGCAACTCACCGTATGGAGGGTTTGTCGTGCCACTCCCCCCTTTCTGACTCATTTTCTTTCGTTTGCATTCCCCATTTTGTTGGATACACCAACCAGTGCATGCCACTCTGACTGATCCATAATCGTTTTACAGACCAAATCATTTCGAAACCCTGGCAAATACTTCCAAATGGTTTCAAACAAGTGTTCCAAATATTTCCAAATAATTCCAAATGTTTCCTGTGTCTGAACCGCAACAGGGTGGCACGCCAATGAGCTATTCGTTGTGTAACGACTATGTGTAACGCACGTACACATCTAACCAATACTCTAGACTCTGGACATCCATGCATCTGGCCGAAGCCCGCCATTTTCAGCCCAAATAAAGCGCACACATGTAAGAAAGATGGATCCGCATTTGTTTGTTACTTTTTTTTGCATATTTCAAATAATAACAAGAATGTATGTGTTCAAGTGTAACATAATCTGTTCAAATTTTTCCAAAAACAACAAGACCAAACACTTTAAACATTTTTTGCTAGATATCATTCCCTTCACGAATTGAAAACTAAAACAAAAATCTAAACAATGGATTTTTTTCCCTAC